>CAUYUJ010018538.1:440045-480787 GCA_963575745.1 Prorocentrum cordatum
ATCTCCATGTCCCCCTTCCCCCTGGTCCCACAGGGCTCCTCCGGGGACCTCCGGAGCGACAAAAGAACGAAAACAACGAAAAACAACCGTCGAACTAAACAATGGAAAAAACATATGGCCATGCCTAGCAACATCTGCACTTGCGAGCGACAGGAACCCCGGGGCCCAAAAATCCCAGAAACCCATAATCTAAAACAACGACAGCACGTCCCATGTTCTTCGACTCGAATGGCATGAGAATGTGCTCCATGTCCTTTTATTCCTGCAGTCTCCCCCGTGCGTTCCAGAGGGTACGTGCTGGAGCACGACCCAAGGGAGCAGCGCGCCTCGAATGATTCCTCCGTGCGTCCCAGACGGTACGTGCCGGAGCACGACCCAAAGGGCCAGCACGTATCCTCCCTCATCTTCTTCCTCCGTGCGTCCCAAAGGGTACGTGCCGGAGCACGACCCATGGGAACAGCACGCCTCGACTCCTTCCTCCGTGCGTCCCAGAGGGAACGTGACGGAACGCGACCCAAGGGACCAACGCGCCTCGAATCTTTCGTCCGTGCGTCCCAGAGGGTACGTGCCGGAGCGCGACCCAAGGGGGCAGCACGCCTCGACTCCTTCCTCCGTGCGTCCCAGAAAGTACGTGCCGGAGCACGACCCAGGGGAACAGCACGCCTCGACTCCTTCCTCCGTGTGTCCCAGAAGGTACGTGCCGGAGCACGACCCAAGGGGCCAGCGCGCCTCGAATCATTCCTCTGTGCGTCCCAGAGGGTACGTGCCGGAACACGACCCAAAGGGCCAGCACGCCTCGACTCCTTCCTCCGTGCGTCCCAGACGGTACGTGCCGGAGCACGACCCATGGGAGCAGCACGCCTCGACTCCTTCCTTCGTGCGTGCCAAATGGTACGTGCGGGAGCACGACCCAAGGGACCAACGCGCCTCGACTCCTTCGTCCGTGCGTCCCAGAGGGTACGTGCCGGAACACGACCCAAGGGAACAGCGCGCCTCATCTCCTACGAGCGAACCGCCTGAGACATCCCCACACACTGGCCGCGAACGGGCCCGTGTCCTACCCCCTGGCGGCCCCCCTTAGGGGTGCTGAAACCAATGCCCCGCCTGAGACATCCTCGCAATCTGCTCTGGAAGCAAATGGATGTTGAGCATGAAAACGAGCAAACCGCCTGGGACATCCCCACAAACTGCCCGCGAACGGGCCCGTGTCCTACCCCCTGGCGGCTCCCTTTAGGGGCGCTGAAACGCCTGAGACATCCTCATAATCTGATCTGAAAGCGAAGGATGTTGGGCATGAAAACGAGCAAACCGCCTGAGACATCACCACAAACTGGCCACGAACGGGCCCGTGAAAACATCCCTGGCGGCCTCCCTGAATGGTGCTGAAACCAGCGCCCCGCCTGAGACATCCTCACTATCTGCTCTGAGAGCAAACCGCCTGAGACATCCGCACACACTGGCCGCGAACGGGCCCGTGTCCTACCCCCTGGCGGCCCCCCTTGGGGGTGCTGAAACCAATGCCCCGCCTGAAACATCGTCGCAATCTGATCTAAAGGATGTTGAGCATGAAAACGAGCAAACCGCCGGATAAATCTTTACAAACTGGCCGCGAACGGGCCCGTGGAAACACCCCTGGCGGCTCCCTTTGCGAATCTGATAATGACTAGGTCTGAGTACGAGTAGCTCTCAGGCCGTGCGTTGAATCACTCAGACTAGGAAAACGTCAGGGTATGTGTAGGTCTGAGTATGAGTAAGTCTGTTGTATGAGCAGGTCTGGGAACGAGTCAGGGTATGAGTAAGTCTGGGTATGAAGAAGTCCCAATATGAATAAGTCTGAATATGAGTAGGCGTGCGTGCTGTGTTGAGCAAGGCAGACCATGATAAGGTATGCGTATGAGTAGGTCTGAGTATGAGTATGTCTGTGTATGAGTAGGTATGTTCTCTCTGGAGTCGGCGGCGTCTGAATAATAACGAGAACCCCATCTTAGGATATGGGGGACTACATATATATATATATAGGTATATTGACGCAGCTCGAGCCAATCTGCGGGCCTCGTCCGACCCCGCCCTCGCTTCCATAACGCGAAAATTGGCTTCGGCGGACCTCAGGCGGGGCGGCCGGGAATTCCTCTCGCCGTGGCGCTCCGCCCAGAGCAGTGCCGGGCGCTAGGTCGAGCCTCGCCACTCGCGGGAGAAGTGCGCCGCGATCCGCTCCTGCCGCGCAACGCGCAAACATCGGAATGTAGCATCTCCACGCAGTTCCATCGCGATAACGTCATGCTGGGGGCGCCCGACATCGATGCGACACTCCTGGCACTTAGCATCCGTCGCATTGATTGCGCGAGGCTGGCGCGACATGCGGGTTTGGGGCATTGAACGAGCTGCTTCCGCAAGCCTTCGAAAGGATCCCAAAAAGAAAACATAAACATCAAACATTAGAGATATGACTCACTGCTGTTGGTCGCAATCTACCTCCTCTCCCAAATCACCTGACTTCGCGCATCGTGCCCCGCGATGCGAGGTCTTCCTCGCGCCCTCGCGTCGCCCCCGTGGAGAAGTGCAGCCGCTCTTGAGGGCCAGCGATGGGGGGGGAAGGCCAGCTCCGGGGGGGACGTCGAGCTGGAGTAGGGCCTGGCGATGTGTCGCCGACGAGTCGGCGATGGGCCCAAGGCGAACCTCATGCTCCCGAGCAGTGTGAACTAGGCCCCCCTCATCGGCGATGTGAACGGGCGACTTCTCTTCTAACTTCGCGCGCCTCGGGGCCTGCGATGCGCGACGCGCGATTGTTTTCGCTCGCTGGGCCCTGGAGCAGGGCGTCCGCTCCGGCTCGGGCCGCGACGCGCGACGCGCGATGATCTTCGCGCCCCCGCGGGTGACCTGGCTCCTCTCTTCTCTGGATCGCGAACGGTTTCTTGTCTCCTGAAACCCTCTGGGGATCATCTTGGCGCCTTCGTTGGCCGCTCGCTGGCTCCCCGAAGCCCTCCAAACCCCCCATTGGGGCCGCGTGTGCCCCCCCCGCTCGCGGGCGACAGCGGCGTTTAGTTGTTGGATCAAAAAAAAGGCTTCGCCTGCCCCGAGCTGGGCGAGGCACCGCGTGGTGGCCAGAGCGGGGGCGCATGATCGTCGTTAGAAAAAACGTTCCATCTACCTTTGGCCTTGCAAATTACGTCGCAGCGCGGCAAGGGCATGCCGGGCGGCGGCGTCGCGCATTGCCCGGGCGCAAACGGGAAAGGCGGATGAGGAGGAGCAGGAGCAGGAGCAGGAGGAGGAGGAGGAGGAGGAGGAGGAGGAGGAGGAGGAGGAGGAGGAGGAGGAGGGGGGGAGGGAAGGGGGGAGGAGGAGGAGAGGAGGAGGAGGAGGAGGAGGAGGAGGAGGAGGAGGAGGAGGAGGAGGAGGAGGAGGAGGAGGAGGAGGAGGAGGAGGAGGGAGGAGGAGGGGGAGAAGGAGGAGGAGGAGGAGGAGGAGGAGGAGGAGGAGGAGAGAAGGAGAAGGAGGAGGAGGAGGGGGGGGGGGATGAGAAGGAGGAAGGAGGAGGAGGAGGAGGAGGAGGAGGAGGAGGAGGACGAAGAGGAGGAGGAGGAGGAGGAGGAGAACGAGGAGCGAGGAGGAGGGAGGAGGAGGAGGGACCGAGGAGGAGGGAGCGAGGAGGAGAGGGAGGAGGAGGGGAGGAGGAGGAGAGGAGGAGGAGGAGGAGGAGGAGGAGGAGGAGGAGGAGGAGGAGGAGGAGGAGGGGGAGAAGGGGGGGGAGGAGGAGGAGGAAGAAGAGGAGGAGGAGGAGGAGGAGCAGGAGCAGGAGCAGGAAGAGGAGGAGAAGCAGGAGCAGGAGGAGGAGGAGGAGGAGGAGGAGGAGGAGGAGGAGCGATTCCACATGGCTCCTGACTACCTGCCAGACCACCCCAACCCAACCTGAAGACCCGAATTTGGAGTTTGGAGGGGGGGGGCGGGTTCCACAGGTGTTTTTTCCAATGCTCCCCGACACCCCCCCCAATGGCACTGGAGGGCAAATCGGGGCCTTCGGGTTCAGTTGGGGTGGTTCGGTAGGCGGAGAGCTCCGAAGCACGGGTCCGTCGGAGGGGATCGGACGGGTTTGGCTGAACCTCCCCTGGAGGCTGACCCCCGTTGCCTGCACCCCGATCTCCTCCATCTGGCTTTCCGCCCATCGCTCGGACCTCGGCGGCCGTTCGGATATTCCGGACCCCCCAGAGCGCCCTCGACGAAGCGCAGCGCTGAGCAAAATCACCCCAGGCTCCGAAGACTTCCGAGAACCCCCGATGTCCTTTGTCCCGGAATCGGTTCCTTCGGCTCCCAGGAAAACAGAACCCCCTTCCTCAGGGAGCGGCCCTACCCCCGGAATCGTTTGTCGACGGGCCCACGGCCCGGGGAAGGCCCCTGGAGGCCGGAAACTGCTAAGAAACTCCCGCCGTGACAATGTCCCAGGCATCCTGCTGCTCTAATTTTTGTCGACGCGTGGGCCCTGGAGGCCCAGACCACTTCCCTGGGGCTGGTTTTTCGTCCTGAATATTTTGGGGGACGCTCCCGAGGCCTGGCGAGGGCCCTCAGAAGCCGAAAACGGCCAAAAACCGCCCGCTCCAATTGTTTGGAGAGTCTGATCCCTGGGATGTCACAGCGCGAAAATGCCAGGCAAAGCCGGCCACCGAGCGCGCCAGCTGCCGTCGGCGGTGCCTCGGCGTCGCCGGCGTCGTCGCGGCGTCGGCCGCGGCAGCGCTCGCCGCGCGCCGGTCGCGGCGCACGGCGCCGCGACCAGCGCGCGAGCAGGCCGGCGATGCGGGCCTCGTGCGGGCCGCGCGGGGGGGTTCACGGCATATATTAGGAGCTCGACCACAAGAAACCCAACCCTGAGACCCCAGGACGTCCATGGATGTCTGATGTGGGAACGCTGCGCTAACACAACTAGCGAAAACCAATAGGCCCAAGGCACCCCCCTGGAGGCAAGCAGGGTGTTTCTTGGCATGGGTTTTCCACGGTATCTTGCAGAGAGGCATCCCGGCCCGTTCCAGAACAAGGAAATTACCTCTTGCGCTTGATGAGGGGTTGGAGGCGAAGCATGCTCATGCGTCATCAAAGGAAGACGACGACGACCTACGACGGACGACGACGAAATACGACAAAGACGAAGACCTACGACGGACTACGAACCAGGGCGACGACGACGACAAAGACGATCACGGACGACGATGACGACGTCGGACGACTTACGACGGACGATGTCGTAGATCATCGTGGCGATATTCCTGTCCTTCGTGGCGATGGTCTCTGTGGGACCAGGAGTGCCGACAGTCTGTGGGTAGGCATGACTGCAACACAAATGCCCACAAGTCGGTGACACTGAGGTGAGCGCGCAACTTCATGAAGAAAGGCTTCATGTTCTTCTGGGGGGGCATGATGCACATGTGCAATTTTTGAAGGGGCCCTGGGACACACAAATGAATACACACAAAGAACAGGATTCCCGGTATTTTTCCACATGTTTGGGATTTTCGCCTTCCCCCCCACTTCCCAAATTTTGCCATACTCTCCTAGGAACCGACCATGCATTGTGTCTGTGTGTTTTTCTCCCTCCTGAGTTTTACTCGCAACGCGCGCCCCGCGCGGCCCTCCCACGGCCCGGCCCCGCCTCCGCGCGCGCGGCCGCCTCCGACCTCGGCTGGGCGCGGGAAGGGCGCGCGGGGGGGCGCCCGCCCTCCTCCTCCGGCCCGAGAGCGCACGGGTTCTGCCCGCATCGTCGTCGCCTGTGTTCGAGTGTGGCGCTGGCCTTCTGCACTCGGTCCGGTGACGGTGAGGCTCGTGGCCACGTGGGCCCTCTGCGCCACGAGGGGCCCGAGAGTGCCTAGGTGGCTCGCACCATGGTCGTTCACGTTTGCTTCTGGCTCTCTGCAGTCAATGATGGTCCTTCGGCTGCACATCGTAGATTTTCCCCTGCCAGTGTAATCCAATACTCACAGGCGCTTCACGACTGCATATTCGCCCCATGCGTTGCTGTTCCGTGGTGTTTGTTCTACCGTCTCCTGGAGGCCGTCATGGTGATCAGAGTGCGTTTTGAGGGTCAGACTTCGTCTCATGGTCATGCTCATGATCCTCCTCCTCCTCCTCCTCCTCCAAATCTCCCCCCGTAGCCATTTTGGCTCAAGCCTCCGTGGGCCTCCTCACGGGGGCTCCCACCCAACCTCGGGCCCAAGGGCCCACCAGTGCGGGACAGGCCCCCTTAGGCCCAGCGATTTCGCATTCCCCTCCTCACACAACACTATGTCTCGCGCGCGAAGCTATGTTGTGTGCTGCAAGGATGGTTGTCCTGGGTGGGTATGGACGAGCAGGATGGGTACGGCCAAATCGCCCAAGACAGTCAAATGCGACAAATGCCAGACGGTCTTCCGCCCATGGCATACCAATAGGAACGGCAAAGGGGGAGGTGGAGGAGGTGGAGGATTGAAGGATCCCAAACGTCCTCCAACCCCGAACCCCAATGACCCTCTTCAAGTGGGCAGAGAGCGTGCTAAGAATGACCCCGTGTATCTAGCACAAGTGAAATTAAATTTCGCTTGGAAGTGTTATGGGCCAGGACATGAGGAAGTTGTGGCAGCCCAGGAAATTCTCAAGGTTGCGAATTCAGAAGCTTTTGCCAGGAAACCCTTAGCCAGCCAAGCTAGGAGCCTGCAGGACCAACTGTTAACCCAGCAGGCAAGGTACAGCTCATACCTTAAGGAGATGGTGGAGATAGAGCAGTTCATCAACACCAAGGCCGAAAAGCACGCGCAGCTGGCAGAAGAGGCCGAGAACTTGGCCCAGCAGGTCGAGCAGTTGCAAGCACAGGTAGCAGCTGTCACATCGCAGGCTGCAGCAGAGCACGTTAAAGTAGTGCAACAAGAACACGACGGAGCTCTTCAGACACTTCTGGACGATTTTCAGG
Source organism: Prorocentrum cordatum (assembly GCA_963575745.1). Lineage (NCBI taxonomy): Eukaryota > Dinophyceae > Prorocentrales > Prorocentraceae > Prorocentrum > Prorocentrum cordatum. The sequence continues at coordinate 446,971 of CAUYUJ010018538.1, forward strand.
GTCAGATATTGCAACACGTTCCCCAGGTGCAGGGTCAAGGTCAGCAGGCTGTTGCACAGGCATTCGCTCAATTGGCATCCATCCTCTATGCGGTGATGCTTCCGGAGAGGCAGCAACAGGAGGAGCCAGCAGATGACCCGGAGGCACAGGACACGACGATGAGGGAGGAAATTGTTCCGGAAGAGGGCGAAGAAGATGCACAAGAGATTTCGGACGAGGACATGCCAAAACATCCAGACGAAGCCGAAGACCAGCGACCAGCTCCAACTACAGCGACCAGTGCGGAGTGCTGGAAGCAGGTGCAGTCTAGGAGTGCAGCTAAGTTGGCAGCTAAGTATCGTTCGGCAACGTTGTCGTCTCTGGCCCCGAAGGCTGGCAAGACGGCACAGGGTAAGGCTAAGCCCAAACCTCCGCAAGGCAGTGGAGGCCCTGAGGGTGACGTAGTAGAGAAGGAGATGGAGACTATACTACGGCAGCTTCAAGAAAAGGGCCAGGGCTCGGCTTCATCCGATGGCGGAGGGATGCAGCCGCCTGTGGTGACTGGGGGCGGGTATTTGCTTTAGCCCATCTGGCCCAGTACCCCACCAAGCACATTCCCCAGAAGGAGTACCCCATCAAGTACCATCACAAGTAAGAGTAAGGCGCCATGAAGAGGCTTGGACATTAGAAGTGTTCACCATAAATATCAACGCATGGTCATCCTTTAAGAACCGAGTTTTTGATGATAGGTTCCAGCAGGCCAGTGTTCTCCTCCTGCAGGAGACCCGCATCGAGTCAGCAGACCAGAACGAGAGGCAGTAGAGCACTGTGAAGCTAGAGGGTGGAAAGCTGATTTTGGTTTGTCCAAACAGTTACCGTCGGGCAGGTGGTCAGGAGGTGTTGCCATATTGGTTAGAGACGGCCTACACTTTGGCATAACACAGTTCTGCCAGTCAGCAGTAACACACCCACACAGGCTTCGTGCAGTCATTCTGGAGGTACCAGATTTTGGAAAGTTCGTCCTGGCAAGTGTTTATTTAGTGCACTCGGCAGGGTTTTCAGAAGCAAACCTGAAGCTACTCTCGGAGCTAGCTCAATTTCAAGATCAGTGCCAGCTTCCGATTCTCGCCGGGGGGGGGGCTTCCAGATGAACCCTAACAAGTTTACGAATAATGACTTCCTGAGTAGAGCCACCCTGCAGGTAATCAGCCCCAGAGATCACACTTGCTCGACATCGCGTTCGCAGACCAAGATAGACTATTATCTGGCCTCGCCTTCGATCGGTCTCATGATCGATTCAGTGCAATCGTTGACGAACTATCCGTTGCCACCGCCACATCACCCAGTCGTATCTTGCAGCAAGATCAGCAATAAGGAGAAGATACCAATATTTGTCAAGCCCAAGCAGCTTCCGATCCACAGGCCTTTCGGGCCCAGCCTCGAAGCATCGGAGTGGGAAGACCTTCAGGCCACATTGGCACATGTGTCCAGAATTGTAGAGACAGGGATCTCCCAGGAAGCAGGCCAAGCAGCATTGGACGTAGCATATGGGGCCCTAGTAGGGCACATGGAGACGCACATCTCGCAGGTCACAGATACTCCAAAGCAGAGGTCCACCACTCGAGGAGGACAACCAAGAATAACATGGATACCCCGAGAGGCTGTGCAACGGAAGACCCGAAACCGTTGGACGTCTCATGAAATGCCCCTGTATTGGTTGTTGCAGTGGCTGCAAACCGTCTTACGGATTTTACGAGGGGCCCAGGACTTATCTTTGGACGGCATGTATCTCGAGCTACTTGAATACCCTTCAGAATTCCGGGAGATCCCGGCGCTGATCGGAGTCATGCAACATGTCGGCCAGATGACCTCCGCAATGCTGACGGACCGCAGAGAGGGAATATTACCGGTGGAACTGAGCATCAAGATCTTCACGGACCTTCACGACGATGTGAAGTTTGGCATTGACAGGGAGATGTACTTAGCTCAAAAGGGGCTAGGAAGGCATGGAAAGGTTGTGTCAAAGAGGCCATGGGGGGTGGGGGTAGGATGGGCCCATCGTTGGTCTAAGGTAAAAGAGCACTGGCGCCCCACCCAAGACACAGACCCCTCCCTGTCTGGCCGGCCCACAGAAATACTTCGGAGGGAGTGTGAGAGACTAGACTCCATGTGGGAGTCCCAGGACCGCCCCCAGCCGTGGTTCAGAGCGGAAGCTTGGGACTCGGACCTCCCGCCAATCACGGGAGAGCAAGTCAGCAGGGCCTCTAGGACTTTCTCGAAGAAAACCTCTCAAACATGGGATGGTTTTCACCCTCGGCATTACAGTTTGTTGACTCCCTCCCAGCTAGAATGCGTGGCAAGGCTATTGATGCTTATCGAGAAAGTTGGTGTTATGCCAAGTGTTATCTTAGCAATTTACACTTCGTTGATCCCCAAGCACAAGCCCAAGCAGAAAGGAGTCAGCACCAGAGGGATTGGAATGCTACCGTCGTTGTACAGATTATGGGCACGAGTACGGCAGAGCAGTTGCAGAGAGTGGGAACGCAGGGAGCAGGACCCTCTCATGGGACATCAAGCGGGACGTTCTATCGTGGAAATCGTGTACATGCAGAGTCTGGAGGCCGAAGCAACACAGTATAAGGACCACCCGCAGTACTCGGCGGCCTACCTCTGGGACCTATCTAACTATTACGAAGGGCTAAACAGAGAGCTGGTGTGGACAAGGGGTAAGCAGTTACGGTTTTCCCAGCATCTCATGGCAGTAGCCTTGAACCAGTACGGCGCTCAAAGGTTCGTTGGATGTTTGGGAGTTGTCAGAAAATGCGATTTCCTCAAGCATGGAATCCCTGCCGGATGTGGTTTTGCGACTTATCTAATTCAGGTCTATTCTCTGTCTCCTCTAAGGATATGGGCAGCAAACTTTAGCAGAGTAAGGCTCACGATGTTCATTGACGACTTGTTCGTTCAGGCAGTGGCGAAGACCATGAAGAAGGTTGCAGAGGCGTTAGCAGAATCAACAGCAGTTCTTTGGGAAACCATTCGGACAGAACTCCGATGCAAGGTCGCAGATAGGCCATTGTAGCCAACACGCCATTGCTCAGACAAATGGTCGTTAAATCGTTTGGAAAGTATGCCGGCCCGAAGCCGACGAACGAGCTAGCAGCACCGAACCTAGGCATAGACTTCACGAGTGGAGCGCTGAGGGGAAGGAAAGGCACAAGAGCGACTCTTCGATCCCGAATGGCCAACCTCAAGAATAGGAACAAGAAATTCTATGCCCTTCGGAAGGCAGGTGCAGATATGAGAACGATGTACGTCACAGGACTTCAGGCTTTCGGGTTCTACGGGGCAGAGATTCACGGTTTAGATCCTTTGGAGCTTGATCAGGCTGAGTCGCATTTCCTTAGGGTTGCAGGCAGCCCATCAAACAGCAGAGCCAAGAGTCTTTCCTTGTACTTCTTAGACAACCCCCTGTGGAAGCAAGCAGTGGCCCCATTTCTGCAGTGGTCAAATCTGGTATGGAAGAGCCACACGGATACACGGATGAGGAGAGAATGGCCCCTCCCAAAGTTGAGGGGGCTTGTGCAGGACATCTTAGCCAAGCTACCGAATAAGTGGGGACGGGCTCGGGGCCCTTTTGGAATAGCAGCTCTGTCACTTCGCAGAGTGAGATGGTCCTTCTCCTCCCCGTTTGTTGTAACCAGCGACACGGGGCAGACGTACAATCTTACGGACACCTCCCCTCAGATGATTCAGAAGTTTCTGAAAGACAATTGGGATAGGAAATGCTCCTTCGAAATTTGCCACAAGCTGGGAATACCGGACGACGAGACCCTGGATCCAGGCATTGCTCGACAAGTCCTCCAAGATAAGGACAGGACTCCCCGTCACAGAAAGCTCCTGCTAGCTTTTCTTTCCCACGCGGTATGGTCCAAGAAGCGTCTGGCGGATCACGTTATGAAGTGCACGATGTTGGGTGCCCATGTGGAGCTCCTGCAGACGATCTGCATCACCGGCTGATCCATTGCCCTCTGGCTCGCCAACTTAGGAAGGAAATGCTGCCAGAGGATTTTGATTCAGTGTTTTCGATGCCTGACGCCTGCAAGGCATTATTGTGCGGGCTGCAGCCCCACCCCAATTTCCAGGTAGCGCCCCTGGCGGGTTTAGGACACGAAACGTTTGAGTTTTGGTCTCCAGATGATTTGAGTTATGAGCAGACCTTTACGGGCAAAGTTCATGTTGATGGCAGTTGTTTCAAGGCGCATCATAAATGAATTAATCGCGCAGGCTGGGGCATCTCAAAGATATCTCCTGCCGGCGAGCTTAAGGCACGAATGGTGGGCCAGGTAGGTCAGCAGCTGCCGCAAACATCTGGTGCAGGGGAGCACTTAGCAGTGCTTGCAACAGTTTCACACCTCCCGCTAGTCACCGAGGCAGCGTCCGACTACGCTGGTGTAGCTTCTGTTATGCAGCAGTCTGTAAGTGCGTATTGTTGCAAGAAGTCCTTCTATGCAGGAGTCAAGCTCAGAATCCGAGCTCATGCGCATAAGGACTTTCAAGAAAGCAAAGTAGAGGCACATCAGGACGAGTCTTCGCTGACGCCTATGTCTGCGGAGTGGATCAGCGCTGTAGGCAATAATCAAGCAGACGTGGCCGCCCAAATGGAGCAAATTTGCACGCGGCCCCTAGCGCTGCTGAGCTAGAAGCCCATAGTAACCAGGGCAAGGTTTTAAAGGCATATTTAAAGTATGTCCCACGTGCTTTAGAATTGTGGCCAGCACTTGCCCCAAAGGGGAAGAATAGCTATACGAGAGCAGGCGGCGGGGATCCTTCCAAGATGGGGAGGCTTGCTTTCGTGGCCGAGCTAATCGGCGATTTTCTTCCTGCCAGCCCGATCGGCCAATCCGTGGGGAGGGCAGGGCCGCTTGCAGGGAGCGCAAGTGGCGCGAGCGCGCGTCCAGCACCATCTTGCGCTCCTCCCTCCGTCCTCCACCTCCTCCCTGAGCCACTACCAGAGATGAAATTCTGATGCGTGCTTCTTCGGTTACGCAGGCGCCTCAGCCCGAGGTCGCCGGACAGGCCAAGAGCCACAACTGGAAATGGATTAAGCACACTTTGTGGGCCTGCCGCGTCTGTTACACCAGATGCAGGGCAGAGTACCCGCCTCAGACCACAGTGTGTTTAGGTTATAGCGCTGCTTTCAGCGCGATCGCTGCCAACCCGCGCAACCACAGAATATATATAGCCAGTTACGATGAGGACCACCTCATATTTGTGTGCTCCTCTTGCGGATGTCTCTGCCAGGGCCGGCGAGCGGTAGGACTAATGGAGCCTTGCAAAGAGAGGTTCACCAGCCCACATAACAAGTCCAACTGGGATAGGATGTTCCAGAGAAAGCAACCCAACCCCTCTAAAGGTGAGGCTAAGGTGCTGGACGAACTGCTCCCTCTGAGCAGTTTATTTTGAGACCTCCTAGGCAGACAGGAGATGGTGTGGTCGGGAACCCAATGGGTAGGCAAATAAGGGATGGTGTGGTCGGGAGTCCAAGGGGTATCGCCAATTGCTTATTACACGAATCCTGGCACAATTCGTGTATCCACCTGCCTGGCATTGCAGATAGACGCAAGAGACTGGGCGTCGATTCTTCTTCTAGGATGCCACCCCCGACGCTCCTCTGGAGGCGGCGCGCCAAATGTGCGCTCAGGTCGCCTATTCGCGGGGGAGGGGGAGGAAGGTGGAGGAGGGATCAATTCGAAGTGGGAGTCCTTCCGAGTCGGACCCCCAGCAGTTTCGAGCTGGCAGGTCATGCGCAGGAGTCGCGCCAGAGCCAGCGTCACCCTTCAGGGAGAGGAGAGCCTCCCCAGCAGAGTCATTAGACATGTTTCTGTTTCATGTATAGTTTGCAGGTGGACAAACTTTCGGCTGAAGCGAGATCCAAATCCTCCCAATCTCCCTCGCTGCTCCTCCCTCCTCGCACCTCCCTCCTCCCCGCCTTATCCCGCTTCCTCGCTCCTCCTCGCTCCTCCTCGCTCCTCCTCGCTCCTCCTCCTCCTCCTCCTCCTCCTCCTCCTCCTCCTCCTCCTCCTCCTCCTCCTCCCTCTTCCCTTCTCCCTCCTCCTCCTCCTCCTCCTCCTCCTCCTCCTCCTCCCTCTTCCTCCTCCTCCTCCTCCTCCTCCTCCTTCCTCCTCCTCCTCCTCCTCCTCTCTTCCTCCTCTCATCTTCCTCATTCCCTCTCCTCCCCTCTTCCTCGTTTTCCTCGTCCTCGTCCCTCCTTCCTCTTCCACCTCGTCCCCCTTCCTCCTGGCTCCCTCCTCCTCCCCCCTTCCTCCTCCTCCATTTGTCCTCGGCGTCGTCGTTCGGGCGCATGCTGACATGGACCAGGGATCCACGGATGTGGCGCGTGGGCGCCAGATCCACGGATCGGGGAAACGGGCACCCCGAAACATGGCGCGGGTGTCCATTGAATCACCGTCCTCCTCCTCCTCCTCCTCCTCCTCCTCCTCCTTCCTCCTCCTCCTCCTCCTCCTCCTCCTCCGCCTCCTCCCCGTCCTGCTCGCCACCCTGGGCCCCCGTCCCCTTCCTCGCCGTCGTCGTCGTCGTCGTCGTCGTCGCCGTCGTCAGTGGCCCCCATCCCCTTCATCGCCGTCGTCGTCGTCGTCGCCGTCGTCAGTGTCGTCCTCCTCCTCCTCCTCCTCCTCCTCCTCCTCCTCCGCCTCCTGCGTCTGTTCTCCCGCGAACGCCGACGCAGGCTGTACACCCACGGGCCCCTCTCCGATGTTCCCCCAGTGGCTTCCCCACGCGCTGGGCGCACACGCAGTCCACCAGCAGAAGAAATAAAACAAATCGCCATAGACATACACTTTTGGCACTCCCTTCGGCCCCTCTCGAGGACCACAGGCACGGCAAGACGTCCGCGCCCTGTGGCCCTCGACCCTCCTCGGCAATCCTGGCTCCTCCCCCCTCATCCCGACTGGGTCAGGAGACGAATGATAACACGAATTGATAATGAGATCAATAGAACATCGTAGTAATAAGAAATGTAATAAGACTATCACTTAGTATAATACGAATACGCATAATGCGAAGAGTAAAAAGACGAGGAGGGGGAACAGGGCGCTCACCATGAACCACCCTCGAGCTCCAACGAACGCAGACGACGACCGCCCAGCGACAGAGGGGCGGCGATGAGGAGGGGACGCATCGACCTGGAATCGGCGCTGCATCGCCGATAGATCGGCGAGAAGCCCCCGATAGCGGATCCGCGGGATCCTGGCTGGGGTGGGCTGTCGGGCCCCCAGCGGCGACTCATCGGCGATCGGGGGCCGAGGCACCCTCCCCGTGCCCATCCCCAGGTGCATCTTGGGTCATAACTCGGACCTCCAGCGGCCGCTCGGGACAATCCAGGCACTCCCGGAACGCCCTCGGCGAGGCGCAGCCGCCGAAGGCACCCCGAGGCTGGAAAGCCGCCGAGCAGTGCCGCTACGCTTGAGAAACGATCGAACCTCGCACGAGCACGCACGGCAACGCTGCCCCTGAATGGCAGTGACGACGGACGGGCCGAGCGCCGCGCGAGCGCCGCTGCGCGCGCGCGTCCCGCTCGCGCCGCCGCCGCTGCCGGCGCAGCTCCATCTCCGCGGCCGCCTGCGGGGCCGCGGGCGGCGAGGGGGTCGACGGGTCCCCTCGGGGATGGACGGCGCCCCCTTTAGGAAGACGTGATTTAGTGAGAACGACCTCGGGCCCAAACCTGGCGGGCGCAAGCCTGGAAAATGACGGCCGCGGCGCCCTCTCGAGAACCGAAGACGGACAATTCATGAATCGACGTGTCAGGGTGGGGTTTCTGTCCACCCCCGATCCACCATCAAGAGGTATCACCAGACGAGGGTGACATAAAGTCATCGTGCTACCAGAAGGAACGCCACACAAAGAATGGGCGTGTCTGGCCACGTCGAGCCTCGGCTACAAACAAATCCCCCGACTTACAGTGGAGGCCAGTCCTCGAGAAACCTTCCACAAGAAACCCAACCCTGAGACACCAGGACGTCCATGGATTTTTGGTGTGGGAACGTCACGCTTTCCCTGGTAAAAACATTGAAACCCAAGAAACCCAGGGCACCCTGGAGGCAAGCAGGGAGTCTCTTGGCATGGGTCTCCCCTGTAGATCACAGAAACGGCCCGAAAATCAGCGCCCCTCCTTGGCCCAAAGTGATCCTGCATTCAGCGTCTTGACTGCACTTTGGTGCCCAACGGCTCACCCGTCAACTTGCCCGGCAGTGGCCCCTGGAGGCTTTCCCTAGAGGCCTCCTAGATGGGGTCCGAGTAGATGGGGTCGGAGGATCGCGCCGCATCGCCAATGCATCGCCGATGCATCGACGATGTATCGACAATGCGTCGTCGACGTCGGCGATGCATTCGAGACGTCGACGTGGAGAAAACGGACCCACATCGAGCGGCATCGCGGATTCGTCGGCGATGCGGCGCGATCCTTCGATGAAGGGACCCCAGGACACAAAAATAAATACACACAAACAAAAAGATTCCCCATATTTTCTGGGTTTTCAAATTTTCCCATATTTTCTTGGAAATCGACGATTAATTGTGTCTATGTGTTTCTTTTCCTCCTGATTCGACCCCGTCTGCTCTGACCCCATCTGGGAGGCCTGGCTTCCCGGCCCCCCCGGGAACCCGCTCGCGCCGGTCCGCGCCGGTGCAGACGCCGCTCCGAGAGGCAGCGCGGGCCAGCTCCTGCACCGCTCGAGCGCGCGAGTGCCCCGCTTCGCCGGCCGCCTCTGGCCGTCTGGCAGGGCTCTCCACCCCTCCCTCCCCCTCCTCCTGGCCTCCCTCTCCGTCCTCAATCCCTCTCTCCCGTCCCCTCCTCTCCCGCTTCCCGTCTCCCGTCTCCTCCCTCTTCCTTGCCCCCTCCCCGCCGTCCCCATCTCCGTCATCTCTCTCGCTGTCTGGCTGCTCGTGCTGGCGCTGCTGCTCCTCCCTCTCCGTATAGATATGTCCCCCTGTCGCACCACAAGCCGTGTCCCTGGGCCGGGCGATCCGCTTGATACTCAATTTCTGCACTTCTGCTTACAATCCTGGAGCTAGGGAAGCTTCAGAGTTCGTTGAAGGGCAGATTTTCTTCTTTCTCAGCGTGCGGCTCTCGCCCTAGCGCTGCGAGCGGTCTGCAACGACTGCAAGGATGGAGGCCCGCTGTTTTCCTACATGCGACTCTCGCCCGTCGTGCAAGCTTGCAGCATGCGCGCGGAGAGAGGACGGCTCCTTTCCAAAATGTGGCTCTCGCTTGAGACCTTCTTGCCCTCATCGGTCAGATCCGCCACCGTGCCGCTGGGCGCGGAGAGCGCGTGTCATCGGGTCAACTGCCTCATCCCCTGAGCCTCCATCCTCGACCCTGAAGGCTCTTAAGGGGCCCCACCTCGAATTCACGAATATCCGTTGGGCTTGTCGCAGCTTGTCGAGGGCTTCCCGCATCTCCCCACGTGACTTTTTCGGGCCCAGGAGGGCTCCAAGACGGGCCAAGAGAGCCCCAAGAGAGCCCCAAGATGGTCCTCGAGGGCTTCGAGACATCTAAGGATCGCTCCAAGACGCCCAAGATGGCCCCAAGACGGTCCAAGAAGCTTCCAAAGGGCCCCAAGCGGCAAAAGGCAAAACGTATTGATTGTCCTTGGGTCTTTGGAGGTGTTCGGCCTTGTCGCCTTTTCGGCTCCCCGACGCTCCAAGGCAGCCCACGAGGCCCTTAAGATCGCCCCAAGACCACCCAAGAGGGCTCCGAGAGGGCCCCAAGACGGCCCCAGAGGCGTCGAAGACAGCCCAGGCGGCCCCAAAGACTGCTCCAAGAATATGCGACCCGAATAAACATTTCGAGCCCTCGGCCCCGAGGGGCGCCGAGGAGGCCCCAAGATGCCTCCAAGAGGTCCCCAAGAGGACCCAAGAGGCCCCCAAGGGGCCCCAAGAGGCCCCCAAGAGGCGGCCAAGATGCCCCCTAGAGCCCCCCAAGAGGCCCCCGAGAGCGCTCCGAAGAGACCCCAAGACGCAGCCCTGATAACTCTGTCCCACATTCCAGGCACGGTGGCAGATGGGCCGAATGCCATGATATGCTCAAACGGATGTAACATCAGCACGAATGAAGGGCGGCTCCTTTTCAAAATGTTGACCTCGCTTGAGACTTCCAGAAATTGAATGACCAGAAGTGGAGACTTGAACAACACATTACACGGACGGAGGCAACTCTTTCTTTGGAGTGGGCTTCCGCCTGAATGGCAGGGAGAAGCGGTGCTCGTCTGTCCAAGGGGGCGCTTCTGCAATGAAAATGATGGCTCGTAGGGCCTTATGAGAATTTGATTTGGGACGGGATGGTGCATTGTAGCATCCTTGATGGATACTTAACAAAAAAGCACGACATTGACACAAATTGTTGGAAGACTGCAGGGATCTCTTGGATCGGCGCTGGACCCCCCCTCCCTGGCGCGCGGAGCGCGCCAAAGTCGGGGTCGGAGGCGCCGTCAGGGGGCTCCAGCGCAGATCCAAGAAATCCGCGCGGAGCTCCAACAGTTTATGTTGTTTGTTTGTTATTCGAGGGGGGTGTATTGCAACATCCTTGACGGATACTGGGCTTACCCTGGTCCTCCTCCTCGTCTTCCTCCTCTTCCTCCTTCTCTTCAACCTTCCCCGCTCCCCTGTCCCCTCTTCTTCGCTAGAAACCTCCTCTTCTCCGTGGTCTTCCTCCCTTTCTGTCCCTCCCCTCCTGCTCCCTTCCTTTTCCTGCCCATCTGCCACTCCATGCCCTCCCTCACCCCCTCTCTCACCCCCTCCCCTCCCTTCCCCCCGCCATCCTCTCTCCAGCCCCCTATCATTCTCCGTCTCCCTGTCACTCCCTCTCCGTCTCCGCGTCCATCTGCCTCTTCGTCCCGTCTCGCTCTCTCTCTCTCTCTCTTTCTCTCTCGCTTCCCTCTCCCTCTCCCTCTCCCTCTCCCTCTCCCTCTCCCTCCCTCCCTCCCTCCCTCCCTCCCACCCCCCCTGCCTCCCTCCCTCCTTCGGCCCAGAGAGGCACCCGAGTGGGTATCCACCCACCCTCACACAGGGGGTACCTTCCTCCTTCTCATTCTCCCTCCCTCCCTCTCGGTCTCGCCCTCACCCCCTCCTCCCCGCCCTCAGATCCCCAATGCCACCTTGCCTCCTCCCTCCTCCTTCCCCCCCGTCCCCCCCCCTCTACCCGCATCTCTCCGGCCCCCCTCGTCTTCCCTCCCCCGCCTTCCCTCCCACGCCGAGCCCTCGCAGCTACTCCCCACCTCCTCCGCCATCTCTCCTCGCCCCCTGCCCCCCCCGCTCCCTCCTCTCCCCGGCCGCCTGCCCGGTGCCCTCTCTGCTGGGGCGCCGTCCCACCCCCGGCGGGGCTCGCCTGGCTGCCGCTGCCCTTCCGACCCCGAGCCCCGCCCGGAATCCCGGCATCTTCTGAGATGCGCAGGGGCAGGGCCGACGTGCGGTTGCCCGCCCCTATATACCCTCCCTCTCCCCCCCCTCCCCCGGGGGCGGACCACGAGGGGGCGACAGCACAGGGGGAGCGGCGGCGACTCAGCCCACGCGCGCGCGCAAGGAAGGTGGCTCCTCGAGGCGCCTCTCGAGACCAGCTGCGTGCAGCAAGCTTCGCGGCAACGCGACGACCCCTCTCCCAATGAGGGAACCGAGCTCTATATGCACCGACGCCTCTTCTGGCCCTGCACGGAAATTTGCAACAAAGACGGATCCTGGTGTACACGGAACCCTTGTGTATAATTACATTTTTCGTGGTTTCCTCGGGAAGCGGATAAAAGAAGAATGCGCCACACCACCCCGGCGTCGTCCCCGACCGTCCAACACAAGCCCTGGAATGGAAAAACGGCCCGCCACTGGCAACGTATAGATGTTCCAGATTCCGACCGACTTCCCCCCCTTTCGGCCGACCCGATCCTCCTCCTGCCCTGAGGGGCAACGATAGGGGGGGACAGGCATTGGGATGCACCGACCTGGGATCGGCGATACATCGCCGATAGATCGGCGATAGGCCCCAGATGGTGGATCCGCACCTTCATGGGCAGGTTGGGGCGATCGGCCCCTCATCGGCGGTTCATGGGCGATTGGGGGTCGATGCATTCCCCCCTTGGCCTATCCCTCCCTATCTCGGGGATCTTCTGACCCGGGTCAATCCAGACCCGGGTCAGTCAGGACTTGCAGGATCCTGCAAGATCCTGCGCCCAAACCCGGGTCAATGCGAAGGATCCTGCAAGATCCTGCAGGATCTTGCGCCCAAGCCCGGGCCAATGCGACCCTGGCCCCGCAGGATCCTGCAAGATCGGGTGCTCTAGCTGACCCCCGTTTGCATTGACCCCCGTCTCAAGGCTCCCGACTATCGTTGCCCCCGTCGGGTCGGGCGAAAGGGGGGGATAATTAGCAAAGGGGGGGTTTGAGAATCAGCTCACGTAGCTGATTTTCCCGGCGCCTCCCGGCGCCGGAGGCGGCCATGTATCGAGGAATGAGCCCCTCGGTGTGGCCGAAACCAGCTGCATGCAGCAAATTTCGTAACCCCACTTTCGCCCGGCCCGACTGCTGCTCCTCCCCTCGGCCCGGCCCCAGGCAGCGCCTGCCGACGGTCCTCTCGCCCCATGCGGTGGCGGTTCCAGGCCTCCGCCTCCGCGCGCGCGCGCTCGCCCCGGGGGCGGGCGGGGGGCCCCGGCCCCCGACGGTGCTCTGGCTTCTGCCCCAGCGTCGACCCCCTCCTCCTTCCCTCCCTCCCTCCCTCCCTGTCCTCCTCCTCCTCCTCCTCCTCCTCCTCCTCCTCCTCCTCCTCCTGGCAGGCGGGGGGCCGGCCTTCCGCCGATGAAGAGATGGCGACACTTTCGGCCTTCGAGGGCGAGGCCTCACTGAAGCGCCTCGCTTCAACTTCGGGGCCTCCGCGCGGACCTCTTCTCTGCGCCCCTGGCGGCGCCTCTGAGGCGCCAGGGGTGGTGGTGGTGGTCCGGCGCCGATCCGAGAGATCCGCGCGGAGCTCCAAAAGCTGATGCTCGTACCGTCTCTTCGTCTTCTTCTTCTTCTTCTTCTTCTTCGTCTTCTTCGTCTTCGTCTTCTTCTTCTTCTTCGAGCCGGGAGGCGGGTCAGCCTTCTGAGACAGCTCCTCGCCTCCTGGGCCCCAGGGGAGGGCACGGGCCGCGGGACTCCTGCGCGGCGCTCCCCTCTGGGCAGGGCCCCTCTGCCTCTCGGGAGGCCCCACCCCGGCGCCCGCCGCCGAGCCGGGAGGGCCGCTGCGCGAGGAGAGCAGCGTGCTCTGGGAGGTCGGCTTCGCCCTCGGGCGACCCGCTCGGAAGTCTCCCCGAGCGGCGCGCACTTCACCACATCGAGCTCCACCAAAAACAACAGCCCGGCTCTCTCTCTCTCTCTCTCTCTCCCTCTCTCCCTCTTTCCCCCTCTCCCCCACTCTCGCTCTCGCTCTCGCTCTCTCTTTTTTTTTTTTTTTTTTTTGTTTTTTGTTCTCTCTCTCTCTCTCTGCCTCACTGAGGGCGAGAGGGCGCTTGGCAGAACGGCCCTGCAAGGCTCGACCAGATCCGTGTTTTCGTGTTCGTGTTCGTGCTCGTTTGTCCTCGCTTTGTCTCCAATCCGCCTTTGCTGCAAGACGAAGTCGAAAAGAAAACACCCCACACACTCGCCAAGGCAACCTTTAGGTTGACCCCTGCTCCCCACCCCGCGTGAATCCGTGGAGGCCTCTCCGAAGGATCGCGCCGCGTCGCGGACGCGTCGGTGGAGCACCAGGGCGACGGCGGGATGGAGAAGAGCGGGCTCTGGAGCGCGTGGCGTCGCCGACAAATACCAACCATGCGTCGTGATCCTCCGAGTGAGGCGGCGGGATGGAGAAGAGCGGGTGCCAGATCGCGTGGCGTCGCCGACGACTACCAACCATGCGTCGTGATCCTCCGAGGGCGGCGGGATGGAGAAGAGCGGGCGCCAGAGCGCGTCGCATCGACGACGCATACCAACCCTGCGTCGTGTTCCTCCGACCCCGTTTGCACTGGCCCTATGTTGGGGTGCTCCGAGAGGAAGGGGAGGGGTGGGAGCGAGGGAGAGGAGGGTTAGTACAGCGCATCGTGGCCCGAGGCGTGCGTGCGGGCGAGGGGGGGGGCCAGGGAACGTGCTGAAAGGACGAAGGGGGCCATGAAATCTGGGAGAAGTCATGGCCCTCGCCTTTGTGATGCACACCCCCCTTACGAGTCCTCGCCCCCACCTCTTGGACGCCCCCCAGTTCTGGTGCTGGGGGTGATCTCTCGGCCACCTAAGAAGGCATAATGTCAAAGCCGTCACCGAGGTCGGGATCATCTCCCCTCGGTGGCGGCGGCCGCAGATACGGCTGTTTGTGCTGAGCCTCCGACAATATGGCGACGAAAAGACAACGGTCTCGCGCACGAGGACAGACATGGCGAGCTTAAGCGGTGGCTTGCGCGGGCCGCCGACGCGGCAGGCCACCCTTGGAAACGAGGGCTCCTACGCGCCATCCTACGCGGACAGTTCACGCGCGAGTGTCCGCGAATCGACTCCGTTCCAATCCATCGCTCATTTTTTTGAAGACCCAGATCTTGGATGAGCCTTCATGGGAGCCTCTGTGGACCTCCGCGGTCCTATCATAAACGTGATTTCCATCGGCTTTCGTCCAAATTACGACCACCCCTCATCACCATTTCGTCCAAATTTCGTCCAGACTGTCCAGAACTCGTCCAAAAGTCGAACAAATCCGACGAAGATCCGGACGAGCCGCAATGAATTTTGGGACCCTCTGAGTCTCCCGTGAACAACTACACAACAAATCTCTTCCTGGGGAAACTCAAAGGTACTGATACCGCTACTCCCCGGACCAGAATTTCTAGGCGAATCCAGCGGTGGCGACGAGGGTCTCCCAGGAAGCCCAAAACGGCGAAGACCAGGGAAGGGTAGCGGTATGGGTACCTTCAGACGAAGCCAGGACGAAGGTAATATCGGGTGAGGATGCATCGATAATCTCTGAGATCCGGCGGCTCTGGAGCATGTCTCGGGCGCCGCGGTCTTCTCTCAGAGCGGTCCGAACGCTCTGAGGGCGCTCCGGAACGCTCTGGAACGGACTTATCCTCGCCCTAGCCCCGTCCAATACTTGTTCCTCCCCAGACATCCGGCTGCTCTATTTTTTTCGATATGTGGGCCCAAGAGGTCCCGACCACTTCCCTAGGGCCAGTTTTTCGTACTAAATAGTTCCCAGCCGTCCTGTGGTGTTGTGTCCTCGTTTTGAAGAAACGATCCCCGCGTCTCCTTCTCCTCCTCTCGTGCTCCCCCCCCGTGGGGGTACCACATCCACATGCGTCTGCCACACCCAGTACAGCGTTTCGTGGCCCCATAAGGAGCTCCTCGTAAGGAAGGCCCCAAGGGGGGGGGGGGGGCACTTGCGTCCGCCACACCCAGTACAGTGTTTCGTGGCCCCATAGGGAGCTCCACCGAAGGCCCCAGGGGGGGGTGTATCACATGCGTCTGCCGCACCCAGTACAGCGCTTCGTGGCCCCATAGGGAGCTCCACCTAAGGCCCCAGGGGGGTGGGTACCACATGCGTCCGCCACACCCAGTACAGCGTTTCGTGGCCCCATAGGGAGCTCCACCGAAGGCCCCAGAAGGGGGGTGTATCACATGCGTCTGCCGCACCCAGTACAGCGCTTCGTGGCCCCATAGGGAGCTCCACCTAAGGCCCCAGGGGGGGGTACCACATGCGTCCGCCACACCCAGTACAGCGTTTCGTGGCCCCATAAAGGGGCTCCACCGAAAGCCCCAGGGTGGGGTACCACATGCGTCTGCCACACCCAGTACTGCGCTTCGTGGCCCCATAGGGAGCTCCACCAAAGGCCCCAGTGGGGGGTACCACATGCGTCTGCCACACCCAGTACGGCGTTTCGTGGCCCCATAGGGAGCTTCACCTAAGGCCCCAGGGGGTGGTACCACATGCGTCCGCCACACCCAGTACGGCGCTTCAAGGCGCCATAAGGAACTCCACCTAAGGCCCCATTGGGGAGCACGACATGCGTCTGCCACACCCAGTACGGCGTTTCGTGGCCCCATAGGGAGCTCCACCTAAGGCCCCAGGGGGGGGGGGGGGGCACATGCGTCTGCCACATCCAGTACGGCGCGTCGTGGCCCCATAAGGATTTCCACCTAAGGCTCCAGTGGGGGTGGCCACATGCGTCCGCCACACCCAGCACAGCGTTTCGTGGCCTGTGGGACCGTACGCATGCGTCCCGCACGCACGATATGGTATTTTCACCCCCCCAATACAACGTTTCGTGGCCCCATAGGGAGCTCCACCGAATCCCCCAATGGGACCGCCCACATGCGTCCCGGAAGCTCAATTTGGCATTTTCACCCACCCAGTACAGCGTCGCATGGCCCTATATGGAGCTCCACCGAAGCCCCCAGCGGGGCCGCCTACATGCGTCCCACACACCCAATCTGGCATTTTCACCCACCCAGTACAACGTTTCGTGGCCCCATAATGAGTTCACCGAAGCTCCCAGCGGGACCGTCCGCATGCGCCCCGCACACCCAATGTGGCATTTTCACCCACCCAGTATAACGTTTGGTGGCCCGATTAGGAGCTTCACCGAAGCTCCACTGGGGGACCGCCCACCTGCGGCCCAGAAACCAAATTTGCATTTTCACCCAACCAGTACAACGCTTCGTGGCTCCATAGGGAGCCCCACCGAAGCCCCACCGAAGCCCCCAGTGGGACCGTCCGCATGCGCGTCGGAAGCACAATTTGGCATTTCACCCACCCAGTGCAGCGCTTCGTGGCTCCATAAGGAGCTCCATCGAAACCCACAGTGGGACCGTCCGCATGCGTCCCACAGACCCAATTTGGTATTTCCACCCACCCAGTATAACGTTTCGCGACCCCACGAGAAGCTCGACCGACGGCCCCAATGCTACCGCCCGCATGCGCTCCCCCCCCGCCCAGTGCAGCGCTTCGTGGCCGCATAGGGAACTTCACCGAAAAAGAGATTCACAATTGCGGTACCCACAACTGCATGTGGTTGGGCCCTTCGCCAATATATTTGTTTGACGTTCTGGATGCCCGGCGAGGGCTCCCAAAGGCCGAACATGGCCAAAAACCGTCAGCTTCAATTTTTCCCAACCGTCATGTGGTGTTGTGTCCTCTGGGGGGTACCACATGCGTCCGCCACACCCAATACAACGCTTCGTGGCCCCATACGGAACTCCATCGAAGGCCCCAGGAGTGGTGGCCACATGCGTCCGCCACAACCAGTACAGCGCTTCGTGGCCCCATAGAAAGCTCCACGTAAGGCCCCACTGGGGGTGGCCACCTGCGTCCGCCACACCCAGTACAGCGCTTCGTGGCCCCATAGGGAGCTCCACCCAAAGCCCCAGTGGGGATGGCCACATGCGTCTGCTACACCCATTACAGCATTTCGTGGCTCATAGGGAACTCCACCCAAAGCCCAAGTGGGGGTGGCCACATGCATCCCCTACACCCAGTACGGCGTTTCGTGGTCCCACAGGGGGGTCTACCTAAGGCCCCAGTGGGGGGGGGCACCTGCGTCCGCTACACCCAGTACAACGTTTCGTGACCACATGAGGAGCTCCACCTAATGGCCCAGTGGGGGTGGCCACGTGCGTCCGCCACACCCAGTGCAGCGCTTCGTGGCCCCATAGGGAACTCCACCGAAGGCCGCAGTTGGGGTGGCCACCTGCGTCCGCCACACCCAGTGCAGCGTTTCGTGGACCCATAATGAGCTCCATCGGAAACCCCAGGAAGGGTGGCCACATGCATCCGTCACACCCAGTACAGCGCTTCGTGGCCAATGGGACCGTCCGCCTGCGTCCCGCACGCCCAATTTGGCATTTTCACCCAGTCAGTACAGCGTTTCGTGGCCCCACACGGAGCTCCACCGAAGCCCCCAGTGGGACCGCCCGCATGGGTCCCGCACACGCAATTTGACACGTTCACCCCACCCACCCAGTACAGCGCTTCGTGGCCCCAGTAGGGAGCTCCACCTAAGGCCCCAATGAGACCGTCCACATGTGTCCCGGAAACCCAATTTGGCGTTTCCACCCACCCAGTACAACGCTTCGTGGCCCCATTAAAAGCTCCACCGAAGCCCCCAGTGGGACCGCCCGCATGCGTCCCGCACACCCAATTTAGCATCTCCACCCACCAAGTACAGCGTTTCGTGGCCGCATTAGGAGCTCCACCGAAGCCCCCAGTGGGACCGTCCGCATGCGCCCCTGGAACTCCATTTGGCATTTTCACACTCCCAGTACAGCGTTGCGTGGCCCCATTAGAAGCTCCACCGAAGCCCCCAGTGGGACCGTCCGCAGGCGTCCTGGAAGCTCAATTTGGCATCTCCACCCACACAGTACAGCGTTGCGTGGCCCCATAGGGAGCTCCACCGAAGCCCCCAGTGGGACCGTCCGCATGCGTCCCACACACCCAATCTGGCAGTTTCACCCACTCACTACGGCGTTTCGTGGCCCCATACGGAGCTCCACCGACGGCCCCAGTGCTACCGCTCGCATGCGTTCCCCTCCACCCAGGGCAGCGCTTCGTGCCCCCATAGGGAACTTCACCGAAGAAGATATTCACAATTGCGGTACCCACAACTGCATATGGTTGGGGCCTTCGCCAAGATAATTTGGAGCGTCGGATGTCTGGGTTCTCTGACTTCCGTCGCTCATGTGGGAAGAGCTGAGCAGGGACCGACCGTCCCGGCATTCCTATAGGTCTACCACACCATCCTCTTGGAACCCCCAAATCTGCTGATAACTAATGCGATGTGTTCTGCGAGCATCAACACGATGTGCCAAAACAAAACGGTCCCAGCCAGAAATGCTCTATAAGAGCATTTCGTAGAAGCCACAAGACAAATTCTTAGAGCACTGCTTCGTGGTCCCGTAGGCACGCCAGGGCGCTTCGCCACTGCTTGAAAAAAGCCAGATCCCGTCCGCGCGCGCGGAGCTGAGGGGCAACGATAGGGTGGGGGCTGGCATAGGGGAGGGATGCATAAGCCTGGAATCGGCGATACATCGCCGATAGATCGGCGATAGGCCCCCGATAGTGGATCCGAACCTTCCTGTGCAGGTTGGGGCTATCGGGCCCTATTGGCAATCAGTGGGCGATTGGGGGTCGATGCGTCCCGCCCTCTGCCTATGTCCCCCTATCGCTGCCCCCGAGGAGGAGCCGCGGCGCTTTTCGCTCTGCGCCGGCCGTGGCCGCGCTTCGCAGCGCAGAGGATGCGCGCGGCTCGAGCGCGCAGCGCAGCGCCACGCGCGCGCGGCGAGCCAGCGCTCGGGTGCTGCTGGAAGTGCCCCCTGGCCCAAGGTGTCCCCTGGAGGAGGAGGAGGAGGAGGAGGAGGAGGAGGAGGAGGAGGAGGAGGAGGAGGAGGAGGAGGAGGAGGAGGAGGAGGCGGAGGCGGAGGCGGAGGCGGAGGCGGAGGAGGATGAAGAAAATGGAGCCACGAATGAAACAGATGTATCACAAACCTCGCGTGTGGTACGACTGCGACCAGCCAGCTGCCGTGGAAGAGAGGGTACAAGGTGGAGCCGACATGCCCGTTGTGCGGCCTGTGCGACACTGTTTGCCATATGTTGCGGTTCTGTCCCCATGGGGACCCAGCCAGTGAGAGTGGATACTGTTAATTTGGAGGCCGCTCGGAACTCCGCTGGGAAGGACCAGCCCGCTGTACACCCACCTATGGATACCTGTGCCCGAGATAGAGAAGCCCGCACCCGACTAGGACATCATAGAGAAGATCGACAGGGCAGGCGAAATTGACGAGCTCGATTTCACGTGCCCCACTGAGATTTTCATAGACGGGAGCTGGCTGGAATCGGCCCAGCCCATCCTGGCCCGTGCGGGCTGGACGGCTGCCGAAATCACGGCTGGAGGCGATCTGAAAAGAGCTGTTCGGGGTCCACTGCCTAGACGTTTTCCCCAAAGTGCGACCGGGGCAAAACACCACGCGCTCCTTCAGGCCATGAAGCACCTCTGGCAGGACCCAGGTAGGTTCGACGAAGAGGCGGATGGGTTCGCCGACTTCGGAGCCCTCATCACGGGCTGCGCGTTCAGTTTCAGAGCGCTGCATGGCACCCCGCAGCAAGCGGGGCACTGGCGCCAGATTCAGAGGCTAGATCAGCAGTTCACGATCCATGAGGTAAAACGGGCCACAGGTCCCTGGAACGGGGGGACAAATTGTGTGCCAAACAATTGTTTAGTGTATGGTGTAATTTCTGGGCTGACACCATGTGTCGTGAGGCCGCGTGTCAGTTCGCCTCTCCCCAGGACGCTACACATGCGACGGATTCCTTAGATGGCGGGCTTGCGGTTTTCAAAACTGCAATTTCTATTATTGAGGTCTGGCACACTGCCAAACAAAATGCACAACAGTCTGTATAAGAGAACGTTCCCTGAGGCCGCCCCCCAAGATGTAAAGCAACACGATGTATTGTGGAATGGTCGTCTCTGGCAATGTTTGGCTTGCCCCAAAAGTTTCCGACCCCCGCCGCCCAAGTCGGCTAGGTGTTATGTGTTTCCCTCTTTTTCTCGGGGCTTGAATCCGAAGTATGGGAACCCAAAACCCGAGGGCCCAACTCTGGGCGGCCCCTATTTTTACCGCGGGGATTCCTGTTGTGCATTGCCCCAGGTGCGGTTTCTACTGTTCCAAAGCGCCCAGGCATCTCCTGGGCCCGTGCAGGAACAAAAAGCCCGCTCAGGTTCGATGTTTCCGACGAGACGGGCTGCCTTGGCCAGCCCTTTCCCGCCCGTGGAGAATCTTCCACAGCGCCGCGCATTGGTGGAGGGACGCTGGTGGAACGGGTGGGGAGGGGCACGCCGAACAGCTGTCGGAGGCGGGCGGTGAACTTTGTTTCAGAGGCGGGCGAAGGAACCGTTCTGGCTGTCTCGCAGGAGCTCCTGAAAAGGATGGAGGCAGGAGGAGCAACAGGAGGAGGATGAGGAGGAGGAAATAGATGAGAAAGAGGAGGAGGAGGAAGAGGAGGAGGAAGAGGAGAAACAAACACATGAGCAGGGGGAAAGAGGAGGAGGAGGAGGAGGAGGAGGATGAGGAAGAGGAGGAGGAGGACGAGGAGGAGGACGAGGAGGAACGTTGCCCCCCCGCGAGGCCCGTGACCAGCGGGCCCCAGGAGCTCCACCAGGGAGCGAAGCAGCCCGCGGGGGGACTCCCTTTGCCAGGGTTCGGTCGGGCATGTCCTAGAGGCGGATTTCGGACGAGAAATAACAACGATTCAAACATTTTCACATATAGCCAAAAGACAAAACTCGCCCCCTGACTCATCATGATCTTCATCCTCCTCCTCCTGTTCATCCTACTCCGTTGCCTCCGTTCCCACTTCGCATCATCATCCTCACCGCTCGCCGTCGTCGCTGGTCATGACCGGCGTCGTGCGCTTCCTGCAGCAACGGGAGCGTCCCGGATCGGCGGCACTGGCCGGAGGCCACTACAATAAAAACACAAGTCGTCCCCATACTATTTTTTGTTATTTGGTATATGCCTCCTGCAGAAGGACAAGCCCGATTTAAGGCCAGGGGGCGCCCCCTGCGGCAGCCCCCCGAGGTACGGCCCCGGAGGCCTCAGCCCGCGCTGGGCAGCGGCGCCGGCACGCCGCCCTCGGCGTCGGCGGGGTGGTAAGGGCCCGCCCCTGGCGGGCCAGTCTCTCGCGGCGGGCGGGGGCCTCCTCTTCCTCCTCCTCCTGTTCCTCCTCCCCCTTTTTCCCCCTTCCTCCCCCTCCCTCCCCGCCCGTATAATAAGGATGCTCGATAAGGTGCGAGGGCCTTGGAGGGTCCTTTCGAAGCTTCTCGAGCGGGGCGCGGCCAACGAAAGTGGCCAGGGATGGACCGAGGAGGCAAGGGTGCAAGGGTACCCTTGGGAAGGCTGCCCATCCTTATTATGCGGGTTGACCGTGACCAAGAAAGGAACCCGAAACCTTTGGGAGGGGATCTGAGTCAGGAAGGCCAAACACATTAGGGATAGGGGGGTCTTTATATGCAGATGTAGCAGACCAGCCCGCCCAGAATTATCATCCCCAACGCGAAGACGGGAATCTCAGTCAGACCATGTCTTTATCGTGTTATTAAGGTTCGGGGTTCTTTTGTGCCTGGTGATCTGGCACTGCAATCCAGATGGGCTCGCAGACCTATGATTGACCCCAAAGGGGGTCCGGCTGAAAGGGGGTGGCGCAATAGGCTTGGGGCCATTGTATTGCAAGTGTGCAAGTGTAACTATTGCGCCAGAGAGTTGCATTGCATTGTATTGCAGCTAATGCAGTGCACGCGAAAGCCCAGCAATACATTTTCGCACTGGAATGCATTGTACGCAAATCTGTTGTAACCCCACAAATCCATTACACCAAATCTATTGCACCACCCCTTGCCGCTGGACCCGCTTTTGGGTCAACCAGAAGACCCTGACATCCTGGTGCCATGCAAACAGAGCGGCGAAAAGAACGGGTTCGCTGGGGTCGCTGCTCTCCAAAAGAGTTCCGGGGTGGGCAAGATTGCAACGACGCTTCCCCATCTCCGCAGCAATTTGCCTAACCGCAGAAGGTCCTGCTAGCAGCACGCATTCTGCACTGCATACGCGCTGAATCCAGGACAAAAATCATCAGGTCTTGCGCGAGAAGACATGACGACCTGACGCCGCGGCTTATGCGGGCCGCCAGCGCGGCACACCACGCGGAGAAGAAAACTCGTCGGCGCGGCCTCAAATGGGAACCCTACCCGCGAATGTCCGCGCAGTTGGACCCGGTTTTTCCATCGCTCAAATGACGGCGAGAGCTTTTTGGCAGTTTCAGGCCTCCGGGGGCCCTCACCGGGCCTTGGGACTTTTTTAAACAGCAACTCGGAAAGAAATCGGTCCTGGTGAAGTGGTCCAGGCCGTGAGAAAATACCCAGGGAGGATATCTTGGGAGTCGGATCGTATCAACAACAGATCGCATCGCGCATCCGGATCGTCGCTGAAACGGATCGGGATCGGATCGCTCGGAATCGCGGATCGGGCTCTCCCCCCGCGAGCCGAGGAAGGACCCGGTTCGCGTCGGACTGGATCGGACCGAAATCGAGATCAAGACACGTGGGTCGGATCGGATCGGACCGCGGCCAGCCCTGCCCACTCCCTCCCGCTTCCCAGCGGCCGCCCGAGGTTGGCGAGGAACCCCCTGGTAGACGGTAGACTTTGAGCAGGGATCGACCGTCCCGGCATTCCTATAAGCCTACCGCGAAATAACACAAGTTTGTTCGAATAACATTATCCCAGTGCGACCCTACCTAGGCGTTGGAGGATCTAGGACAGCAACATCTATATGAAGCCAAGCTAAGCTAAGATGAAGCTAAGGTCAGATGACATAAGCTAAGCTAAGATGAGAGAAGCAACGCGAAGCTAAGGGGACGTCACTGGGGGAACTGCGGGGCGGATGCCGGGGGAACCGCCCGGGACGGGCCCCATTGCCCGGCCCTTTAAGCTTAGCTATGCTATGCTAAACTGCGCTATGCGATGCTATGCTATGCTATGCTATGCTGCGCTATGCTATGCCATGTTTGGCTATGTTATGATATGCGATGTTATGCCAATGCAGCGCTGCGCTATGCTAAGTTAAACTCAGCTAAGCTAAGCTAACCCTCTAAGCAGAGCCTAGGTAGGGAATTACACCTATGCTATGCTATGCGATGCTGCGCTATGCTATGCTACGCTATGGTATGATATGCTGTGCTCTGCTATGCTAAAGCTCAGCGAAGCTAAGATGAAGGTAAGCTAAGCTAAGATAAAACTGAGGTAATATGAAGCTAAGCTAAGGTAGTATGAAATAAGCTAAGCTAAGATGAGATAAACAACGCGAAGCTAAGGGAACGTCACTGGGGGAACCGCGGGGCGGATGCCGGGGGAACCGCCCGGGGCGGGCCCCACTGCCCGGCCCTTTAAGCTACCGAGTAAGAACCCTTCTAGGCAGAGCCTAGGTAGGGAAAAACAATGTTCTTAGAACTTAAGCCCGGTGTGTTAAAACAAGACTGTCCCGGCCAGAACAGTTCTAAGAACTTGTCGCGCGGACTACAACATGATATTATAAGATGTTTTGGTAGGCCTATAGGCGAACTAGGAGGCTTCGCCATTGCTTGAAGAATGGAGGTAGGACTAGAGAGACATGAGACAAAACACACAGGCATAACAAAGAACACAAAGTCCAACAGACACGTCACAGCCTTGTGGCCTCCACGGGGGCTGGCAGATTTTGTCACAAGTCGATGCATCGTTGCGCACGGATATGAGCTCGCAGGTACTTGGCGCGAGTTACTCCTGGATGAATCCTACCAGACCCCTGGACGTAGGTGGTTCAACAAGTTTGTTTTGTCCAACTACCTTCTTCCCCTGTTGGCAGTGGCTCACCAATCTACCCTTCCCCGCACCCCTCCGCCAAGTTTGGACGGGAGGGCCCGAGGTGTCAGGGGGTCCGTGTTGGCCCAAAATGGCTCCAAGACGGCCGTAATGCGCTCAAGATGCCCTCCAAGAAAACTCTCGGGCAATCCAGTGCGCTGATGACCATGACGGTGACCATGACGATGACGATGGCGATGATGACTTTGATGACGATGATGATGATAATGATGATGACGACGACGGTGATGATGCTGATGCTGATGATGCTGTGGGGCTCTCTCGAGGCCATCGGGTACTTTTTGTGCAGAAGGGCGGCGGCGCACGAGAGCAACGGCAAGCCTCGAAGCACAGACTCGGTCAGCAAAGCACAGAACAGTTAAACTTCGGCTCAAGTTGGGCGGGAGGGCCCAGGGAAAAACTTGAGCAAGGAGGTGCGGCCACATGCAAACCCACAAATGCCGACAAGTCGCTGTATGCGGGGCTCTCTCGAGGCCATCGGGTACTTTTTGTGCAGGAGGGCGACGGCGCACGAGCGCAACGGCAAGCCTCGAAACACAGACTCGGTAACTCACGCTAGTCCCAGCAAGTGGCCACAGCCGCAGCACTTCATTGACCACACATTTTCTTGTATCTAGCGGCACGAGATACTTGTCGAGCAGCGGCCACTATCATGTCAGTGCCTGCAGTGGCTACCTGACAGGGCAGCCCATGGGCGGAGCAACGTGCAGCGGCACCCAGCGCAGGACGCCCTAGGCCGCCAAGGTGGCGGCGGCCAGTGCGGTCACGCAGGCCTAGGGCGCAGAGGCAACGGCGCGACAGGCAATGGAGAACTCGGACGCCCCACCCGATCAAACACAATCTCTGCCGAACTCGACCCGGGAACGTGCAGGAGTCGAGAGAGCAAGAAGAGGAGGCAGAGGCGAGGAGCGAGGAAAGGAGGGGATGTCGCCAGATCAGGCTTGATTCTGGGTGCCAGAAAATCACGGGCACCTGACGAGCCGTGCACTCACGAATCAACTTAAAGACAGACTCTGCTAGGGCGTTCGCCACGCGAATGGCGCGAAGATTGGCGTCGTCACTGTTGACGCCCTTGAGCGGGGCGTCCAGGCGGCGGCATCGAGCGCCACTGGGGGGCCAAGTCGCAGACGGCAAGGGCGCCCACAGCCCTGAGACGGCCGATGATCGCACCCAGCCCAGCAGAATCTGCAACGCGCGAGGACCCGAGGCGTCCTCTGCGCGATGTCTGGCTAGGTTGATGGCCGCTGTTCCTAGCCCGCGATCCTCGCAGGCCAGTCGAACACGAGGTAGCACGCAGATGCGCAATGTAACGAAGCGCGGCAAAACAGAGGCGCGCAAACGGGCACGCCGCCACAGCCTATTCAGTCGAACCTCCACCGATCGGTCAGCGTGGGCGCCGTCCTCTCTGCAGCCAGCGCCGACGCGGGCGCCAGGGGCGGCGGGCGGAGCGGGGGGGCGCCCGTCCACGCCGTCACCTATATCAGCTGCAGCAGCCTGGCCCCGACCTGGCCGCCGAAGAACACCAGCGCGGGTGAGAGCGGCAGCGACGGGTCGTTCGCGATCACGTTCTCGTCGGCCACCCCCGTCTGGCCAGGCCTGCCGCTGGCTGCCTCGTTGACCAGGCTGGCCCAGAGCTGGTAGCCGTCCTTCGACCCGACCCGCGGGGCGAGGAACGAGGCGGCCGCGAGGCGGTAGGCCTCCCTCGGGCGGAGGCACGCGTCGAAGGCCAGGCGCGCGAACTCCACCTCGGACAGGCGGTCCTGCGCCAGGCGGGCGCCCACTGTCGCGAACATCGCCACCCGAGGCAGCGGATGGCGCATCAGGGGCTGAACGAACTGCGCCCACCCCTGCAGCGCCCGAAATGCCCGCGGCATCAGCCCATTCCCGACCAGCATCGAGGGGAGATGGCACTTCAGGGCGGCCAGCTTGGCGCGGCCCGTCGCGTGGTCGTACCCGTACAGGAACAGATGCACGAGGAACACCGCCAGCACGGTGTCGGGGTCGACGGAGCAGGGGGAGTCTTGCGCGGCCCACAGGCGCCAGCTCAGAAACTTCTGGGCGCGATCGTGGTAGCACCTGCCCGTGGAGGCCGAGACGGCTGACGCCCCCGGCGCTGAGAGACCCCCTCGCGAGAGACTGGAGGGCCCAGGGTGGGTCTTCCGAGCCCTCGCGGCCCTGATCACCTCCTTGGGCTCGACGAGGCCGCCGCGCGACTTGCCCCTCCAGGAAGTCCTCGAAGCTCGGCCCGACGAAGAAGCCCTCCCTCGACGGCTTGTCGGCGACATTCCGCTCAGAGGGCACCCATCGAACCAGCAGCCGCAGCCCGCATGCCAAAGTGGCGCCAGAGAGCCGCCCCAGCGCGCGCGCGAGGCGCGGGCTGCCCGACCGCCCTTTGCCCACCGCGAGGGCTAGAGCCAAGTTGCCAACGAGGCATAGCATGCGATGATGATGGACTCCGAGGGTCCTCGAGGCATGGTGGATGCTGAACCCCAAGGCCTCAGCCTCATACTGCAAAATATCACACCCAAGCCGTGTGTGCCTGCTCGAATGGATCGTCTTCCACCCGTCGAACCCAAAGACAGCCTCGGGAACCTCCAAGAAGCTGGACGTAGCCGACGACGACTCAGCAGCAGCAGGGAGCGACGCGGCAGGAGGAGCATGGTCGGCGACATCCTGATGGGGCTCAGCGGGGCTGAAGGCGTGGGCCCTCGCGAGCACACTGGAGCCCTGGTGGTACCTCCACTTCTCGGCCACGCGGCCTACGTCCGAGACCAGGTCGGGGGGGGGGGGGGGTCACCTTGACGCACGCGCCCTTCCCGTTCGTCGACGCGTCAGACGCGTAGACCCTAGACGACCACCTGGACCTAGTAGAGGCGCTCCAGAGGGGGATCAAGGCAACTGCGGCACGAAGTTCCCTAACCACGGAGTCCCATAGAGGCGCGGGATGAGCGCCCACCACGTTGATGAACCTATAGACTGAGTTGAAGATCGCCAAGACATCCCGCCTCAAGATCATACCCCAAGTACAGTGGCCCACCAGCGCGCTGAGAGCCCCCGCAGAGGCCCGCCCACGTCGTAAGAGTCCGAGTACAGCCTGCCGCGTACGCGCGAGGCGATCAGGCCGAACTCGAGCGACACCCGAGAGACCGTCGATCTGCAAGCCCGTGAAGACAGCCTTGCTGACGGCCTCCGAGAACTCCAGGACGGGCAGGCCTCGGGACGTTAGAAGGTCGGCGACCTCACGAGCACGGCGAGTGACAATCTCAAGGTTTTTTTGACTCGACGCAGAAATTGTCAACGTATCCAGCACATATGGCGTCGGAATGAGAGATAAGCTTACGGGGGCATCCTCCGTCCACGATCATGTCACCACTGTCGAGCCCAGCGTCGGTTAAGGCACGAACGAGGGCGCTCTGACAAAAATGAAGGGCCCAGCTCCAACCCATGGGAACAACTGTGACCAACGGCTGCGCAAAATCGTGGATACCGGCAGGCCTCCCATTGATCGATGTGAGGCCGATGTGACGATTGGAGATCGCGGGCAGCGAGAACAGCGACTCCACCCCTGGGGGCAGGCGCAAATTGTAGAAGGCACATTGTATATCACCTTGCGCAAACACGAAGCTGTCGTCGCAATCGACACTGGCCCACGCGCTAGGCGTGGGAAGCTTGGTGGCTGGCGGCGTGGCGAAACTGCAGTTGGCCAGCCTAGTGTCGAAGACGAGCCTGAGCATGCGGTTGGATTTCTCCACGAAGAATAAACCGATTGTGTGAGACGACTGAGAACTGGCGGCTCTCCACGAGATCACGTCGTGAGGCTCCAGCTGCTTCAAAAATTGGGCGTGCGACTTAATTAGGCTGATAGCGAAGGTAGGGATCGACGCGCGGGCGCTGAATGCCCAGCGCGTCGCGGAGCTCCGCAGCAACCGACCCGGGATTCAGCGTAGTCTGCCTCCAACCCTGCAGCGCGATGGAGTCGGCATCCGAGACGACGTCGGAGGTGGACACAGCCTTCGTCGACTTGGGCCAGGCCACGAGAGGCTGGCTGCAGGGGCGGACCCGACCGCTGTCACCAGCGTAGCCAGGAGCCTGAGCGAGCACCTCTACCAGGGATGCTTCGCAGGCGCTGCCCCTCTCCGAGTAGGCGGCAGGCAGCTCGAACTCCCGATGCAGGCTCGAGAGGTAGTCCACCGAGGCAGCCTGCACGGCGGGCGGGTCACCACCGACCTGCGGGAGGTGCTCGGCGTCGCGGCCACTATGGAGCCAGTTGACAGCAGTGAAACCGTCGTTGCACCACTCGCGCCAGCCCGCACCTTTGGCAGCGCGCAGACGAGCAGCGCGACCCAGCGGAAGATGGCGGCGCCCATCCACAGGAAGAAGAGGTAGCGGAAAAACGTCGCGCTGGCGATCGGCACCACGTATGGGCGCCCCCAGACAAGGCGGAGGCGCGAGGGCCTCGGGGCAAGCCTGGCCAGGCTCACGAAAGACGGGAACGGGCTCGTGAGGCCCCTCCTGGCCAGGGTCCTGAGGGGGTGTCATGGCGCCCGCAAGGCTCGCTCCTCACGAGCCTTGCGGCTTCCTTTCGCGACAGCAGCTTCCATCTTCATCTGATCGGCGATCCAATCCATCAAAGCGGGACAGATGCACAAGTTCCCCTTCGTCTCTCCCGTGCCGAGGAAGTGGCCGACCTCCGAGCCGAAGTCCGCAGCCGCGAGCTCCTTGGCCTGAGCCTTGGCCATCGGCACGGGCTGGATCCTCCGCGCGCGCTCCTCGAGCGCGCGCTCCTCCGCCAACTGAAGATGGCGGGCGGGGTACTCGTAGGAGGCCAGCTCGCATATCACCAGCTGGTCGTGGCAGAGGGCGGTCTCTATCACGCGGCGCAGGGTCTCGTGGAGCTTCGCGCTTTCGTCGGGCTCTCCCAGCCGCGTCATCGCAATCCATCTGTTATGCCATGCCATAGCACCTCCAGCCATGCGTAGCATGAAACCAAGGACCCAGAGCAATGTCCGAGGGCCTCTGACAGGCCAGTCGGCCCTCGCCGTCTCGGTCTGCAGCTTCACCGCGTCGCTGAAAGCGATGTCCCGAAAGCCGCGGCCGTCGAGCACCAGCGCCATCACCCGCGGGTCTCCGACGAGAGGCGGGGCAGCGGCGGCGGGCGCGCCGCCAGGCACTAGGGCCGCGGCGGCGGGCGCCCCAGCGCCTCCGCCCCCGAGGGCGGCCGCCAAGGCACCGACGCCACCAGCTCCAGCGGGGGGGCCAGCAGCTGCAGGGCCGCCTAAGGCGGGCAGCGCGGCGGCGGCGCGCGGGGCTCCCGCCGCGGGGGGGGCGCCGCCTGGCATCCCTGGGCCCCCTGCAGGCGCCAGGGCTCCAGCGCCCGCGCCAGGTCCGACGGCTGCAGTGTCGGGGAGAGGCAGCGCCCCAGCGGCCAGCCCCAGCACGTTGGTGGCGCTCAGGTCGATGCAGAACGGCGACGCGGGCGTCGCTCCGAAACCCTGGGCCGTCGCGCGGGGGAGCGCCGCCCACACCTCAGCAGCCCGAGGCAGCTGCCGAAACTGATATAGGTGCTGAGGCGGTATCCCTGGCAGCCCCTCACCTTGGCCACCGAGAATGTGAATAGATCGGATGTCGTGATTCGGGACAGCGACCTCGGCGTAGTCATCGCCGTCGGGCGTGAGGATGTACCCAGGCAACAGCGTCAGACGCTCGTGGTAGATCGCAGGGCCGCCCACGTTGTACCTCACGAGGTGGAACTGCCCAGCGACGGGCGTCGCCATCCCGACTAGGCTCTGCGAAAGCGAGCGGCCTGCGCTGCCGCCTCCACTGCCAAGTCAGTCGGGCGCGCGTCCGCCTCCAGCGCAAACGGCTTACCCCGAGACGGGGGCGCCGCGCAGCGCGAAGCCCAGCGGGCGAACGACCAGCCGCCCAGCGCGCCGAGGAGCAGCGAGGTGCCCAGCGCAGCGCCCGAAACGCCCGAGGCCACGGCCTCCGAGGGGGCGGCGGTCACCGCACCCAAGCCGTCTGGGCAGCGGCACTCCAGCGCGGGACAATGTAGCGCGGGCGAGCACACACAATCGCAGGCGGGGCACGGAGGCGAACTGCCTCGGACGATGAGGGCGGTGGAGAGTGCACTGGCGAGATCGTGCGTGAGGCGTTCGAACATTGCCTGCATACCCTCAAGAACTTGAGCAAGGAGGTGCGGCCACATGCAAACCCACAAATGCCGACAAGTCGCTGTATGATGGCTGAAAATCGGGGCACGCGGCAAGAAACAGCTGATGGCCGACACCATCCGACGGCCCATTGCCCCTTACCATCGCCCGCGTGGCCTGCCGCCGGCTCTGGCAGCCCGCCCAGCTGCCGCTCCAGCTCTGGCCGCGAGGCCATCTTCGCCAGCTGGAGCGCGTCCAGCCGCTGCGCACCGGGAGGGCCAGGAACGACGACAAGGACTACGACGACGCCGCCGCCGACGACGACGACTCCGACGACGACGACGACGCCGACGACGCCGCCAGGGGTCGGCGGGATCGGTCCGTCGAGGGTCCGAGCTCGGCGGCGCGCCCAAGGGGGGAAGGCACGGAGGGCTTGCCTGCTCAGGAGGCTCAGAGGGCTTCCGGCCTTCCGAAAAGCTCCGAGGAAGGCCAGAGGGCTCCTGACCCAGCCCCCCTCGGGCACTGAACAAAAATCATGGCGAGAGGCTTTTCCATACTCTCGGCCTCTTGGGGCCCTCACCGGGCCTCGGGACCGTCAACAAAAAAGCTCGGGATGAACAACCGGTCTAGGGGAATGGGTCGAGACCCTTGAGGGTCGACGTTGTGGAAAATCATGGCGTCGGGGGTCTGGGGACAAAGCCTGCCCCCTCTCACTTCCTCCTCGGCGCGACGCCGACGTGAGGCGGAAGGCACGCGAGCAACACGGGCATCACGCCGCGGCAAACTCGTGTCGGGGCGACCCTGGCGTTAAGTCGGGCCTGTCCCCCTACAGGGGGATTTTCGTTGACGAGAACTCAAAAATACACCAAAAATAACCAAAACAAACCAAAAAATAGTCCTGGGACTTTTTTTAATGACTTTTTGGGGTATCTTTGGGGGTGTTCTCTGTTTTTCGTCGGAGATCCCAATGTAGGGGGACACGCCCGACATAACCCTGGCGGTGGCTTCAGCGATGGGTGGCTCTTCGATCGCCAGGTCCTTCCGTGCCGGCCGCGGTGTCGGAGGGCGCACGGGCAGGACGGCCTCGCGGGCGGTTCTCTGGCCTCCGGCCCCCGAGCTCCGCCCGAAGATGAGAGGAGGTCGCTCGGAACGAGCTGGGAGCCACCCTGCCGAGTGTGGCCCCGGATGCTGACCCCTCCTCCCTCCCCCTCCTCCTTTTCCTCCTCCTCCTCCTCCTCCTCCTCCTCCTCCTCCTGCTCCTGCTCCTGCTCCTCCTCCTCCTCCTCCTCCTCCTCCTCGTCTTCCTCCTCCTCCTCCTCCTCCTCCTCCTCCTCCTCTCCTCCCCCTCCTCCTCTCCTCCTCCTCCTCCTCCTCCTCCCCCTCCTCCTCCTCCCCCCTCCCCCTCCTCCCTCTCCTCCTCGTCCTCGTCCTCGTCCCTCGTCCTCGTCCTCGTCCTCCTCCTCCGCCTCCTCCTCCTCCTCCTCCTCCCCTCCTCCTCCTGCTCCTGCTCCTGCTCCTCCCCCTCCTCCCCTCCTCCCCCCCCCCCTCCTCCCCCTCCTCCTCCCTCGTCCCTCGTCCTCGTCCTCGTCCTCGTCTCCTCCTCCTCCTCCTCCTCTTCCTCCTCCTCTTCCCTCCTCCTCGTCCTCGTCTCGTCCTCGTCCTCGTCCTCGTCCTCGTCCTCGTCCTCTTCCCTCGTCCTCGTCCTCGTCCTTTTCCTCCTCCTCCTCCTCCTCCTCCTCCTCCTCCTCCTCCCTCCTCCTCCTCCTCCTCCTCCTCCTCCTCCTCCTCCTCTTCCTCCCCCTCCCTCCCTCCCTCCCTCCCTCCCTCCCTCCCTCCCTCCCTCCCTCCCTCCGGCACCAATCCCTCTTTAGGATCGGTGGCCACCAAGGTCAGGCGTGTGAGGGCGCGGCTAACGCCAACACTGTACACCCCCACGGCCTGCGGGCAACGGCCCCTGACCCAGGCCGGGGGGGGGCAAGGAAACTTCAGGACAACCCGGAACGAGGGGGAATGGGGGAGAGGACGGTTGCGCAGAATGCGCACCGGCAAGGGCGGCCCGGCAGGGGAAGGGGAGGAATGGGGGAAGGGAGAGGGGGACGGGGGGCGGCGGCGTTCGTTGGCGTGGTGGTGGTGGTCATGCTGGTGGTGGTCGTGGTGGTCGTGGTGGTCGTGCTGGGGTGGTCGTCGTGGTGGTCGTGATGGTGGTGGTCGTGGTGGCTGGTCGGTGTGGCCAATCTGCTGGTGGCGCTGGTGGTCGTGGTGGTCGTGCTGGTGGTGGTCATGTTGGTAGTCAGTCAGCTGGTGGCTGTGGTGGCCGTGCGGGCGGCGGTGGTCCTGAGAGTCGGCCGGGTTGGTACTGGTCGTACTGGCGGTTGGTCCCGTGGTGGTGATAGTGGCCAGCGCCTACCTCCCCAGGGCGCTCAGGATCATCTCAGCACTCCCTTGTTGTAGGGTGCGTGAGATGTCCCGCCAGACCCGGCTCAAGAGCTCGGACCGGTGGGCGTCCTCAAGAGAGGCGCCGTAGCTCCGAACGAAGCTTACTGCCTCGTCGGACGGCCGCCCCCCGGTTTCGAAGACCATCGGGACGAGGTCTAAGCCCTCCCGGGGGGGGGTACCGGCCCCGTTTGTCGTCGACCATCGGGGCTGCTGCGAGTCCGTTTCGTTCGGCTCGGGCGTGCCTGCGTGGGGCGTAGGTGGAGTGTACGCAAGTCACCGCCCAGTCGACGAAGATGGGTCGACCGGTGCTAGGGTCGTGTGTCCGGATGTCCATTTTTGCTTCTTGAATGACCTTGGTGTGGGGATGGCGGCGATCCCACGCTGGATCGTGTTGTTCCGTCGGAGCAGCATGACCCATGATATCCTTATGCATGCATGCATGTCGGTCCCGGAGGCGGTCGTGCCGGGCGGCGCGGGATTGGCCCACCTCGCATGACTTGGCATGGAACCCGTGTGGGTCGAGGGGCTCTCCGCGCAGCGTGCCGTCTTGTCGTCGGCGTTGGCAGCGCGAGCCGGCGGGGCAGACTGGCGCTTGCAGCCGGCACACGAGGTTCACCTCGAAGTGGTCGTATGGCTGCAGAGGGTCTCCTGGTTGTCGAGGTTGGAAAAAGGCCCCGGCGCCAACGCCGCCGCACTCCCGGAGCGCCAGCCGGTCTTTCCCAGAGGCTGCCTTGCCTTCTCGGTTGTTCCCTCCCTCCTCCCTCCTCCCTCCTCCCTCCTCCCTCTCCCTCCCC
>CAUYUJ010018538.1:480887-505887 GCA_963575745.1 Prorocentrum cordatum
GTGGGAGGTGCTGCTCACGCAGCAGGCGGACCACTTCACAGCTGGAGACCAACATCTGCCGCTTAACAAGTCGGGCCGTGCCGACCGCCTGGAGCGAGATGTCGTCGACAACATTCCTCGGCGTGACCAACGGGCACGTCGCCCCCGCGGCCAGGAGGGCGCCCAGCACTGGGAGCTTCGCAACTGCTGTCGCACACGCACACCCAGCCAAAACCGTACCCGCAGTGCCGAAGGCGGGGGAAGCCATGCCCGCCGCGAGGATCATCCTAGGGGCCTGGTAGGAGGTGAGGAGGCCGCGCAACAGCCTGAGGTTGAACCCGAAACGCACTGCATTCGCCCAGAGAACATCGTGACGCACGTGCTCGTAGAACTTGCTGGTGTCCAGGAAGAGGCTCGCGGCCTCGAACTGCTGGTTCGCCTTCGCGAACCCCGCAAAACAGTTGTGCAGCCACCCAGCCCGCTCACAGTCCCGCCCGTCACGTCCCCAGAAAAAGGGGAAGTCGTGGTCAGCCTCCCAGCGGGCGCAGCAGGGCTGGCGGAGGCGCGACCACAGCCGCAGGGCCAGCGGCAGCAACGCAATGGGCCTTACCCCTCCATCTGCCTTCGGGATGAACACCATCAGGGAGACCTGCCCGCTGATCGATGCAGGGGCGTCGTCGTAGGCCGCCAGGATGTCCAGGATGCGCTGCTGCAGCGCCACGGGCAGCAGGAGGATCTGCCGAGGGCGCAGAGAGTCGCACCCGAGCCCCACCGAGGGGCTGTAGCGCTTGCAGGCCGCCTGGAGCTGCTCCAGCGAGATGGGTGGCAGCCGCCACTCGCCAACGTCCCAGCTGCTGGCCCCAGCGCCCAGGGCAAACCCGTCCTGGAGCCACAGCTTCTGCCAGACACTCGTGAGCTCGCCGATCGCTGCCATCCCAACGAGCCCCCTGCCAGAGTCAGCGTCCCTGACCGTCGGCGGGGGCGTCGCCTTCGAGAAGCGGTGGGCCAGACGACCGCCCTTCTCGACCGCTGTCTGTGCCCAGTTCCGCCAGGCCTGGGCGCTCTGAGCCGCGTCGCGGCGCTGCGATGCACCGAGCAGCCCTTGGAGGTCCCGAGCGGCATCAGGGCTGCCGTGGACGCCCGCCTGAAACACCAGGTCGCCGAGTCGATCAGGAGCTGCGCCAGGAAGAGCCCCGCCGACCGAGTCGGCAGCCTCCTGCACCGCCTCTAGCAAGAGCTGCGCCCTGAGCCCGGCCTGGTGCCCGTACCAGTCTGCATGCCGAGGGTGCCAGCGGCCAGTCCTCTCAGCGCGCAGCCGCTGGAGGGCCACGTCCAGGCAGCTCCTCAAGCGGTGCGTGAGGAGGCTGAACCTGAACCTGGCATCCCGCCTGACCAAGGCACTGAGGGGCTTGAGGGACAGCCGCGGCCCCTCTCCTCTGCCGAGATGACGGGCCAAGTCTGCCTGGACGATGCCGTGGATGCCGACCAGGGTGCCTTCAGCAGCCGCCGCCCACTCGCTGAAGGCGACGGAGAGGTTGGTCGGTGAAGTGCCTGTGTCCCAGGACCACGCGACGCTCCTAGGCGTGACCTGTCCCTTCTTGCCAACCGAGTAGCACACAATCTCCGCGTCCTCGTGCGCCCGAAGGAGCTCAGGAGCAACTTCGGGGAAGCGTGCGGGCCTGGACGGAACCCCCACCAACGCATCTGCCCGAACGTCCTGGAGACGAAGCAGGACAGGGCGATGAGGGTGCAGACCGAAGCCCTCGAGCGTGGTGGCGCAGGAGGCCGTGCAGGCTGCCAGCGCCGCGGAAGCCACGAACCAGTCGTAGAGGTGGTCACATCCCTCGGCATGGCACGTCGCCTCCGAGGGCCCCAGGACATGCCCCCGCACCGCAGCGGGCCACCCCAAGTCCTCCAGTGGCTCGGGCTCCATGTTGAAGTCGGCTTGGAGGACCCACGGGATGTCGGCAGAAAAGCCCGTCACCTCCGAGATGGCCGAAAACAAGTCCAGGTTGGTGCCTCGAGGGCCCACAGAGTGCTGAAAGCACCCAGCCAGCACCAGGACCCGAAAGCCCGAGGCAGCGGCGACCTCCACCCCGATGAGGCGGTGGCGCAAGGCCGAGGGCAAAGGGCACGCCGACTCGTCGGCCTGCAAGCCGTCTCGCACCAGAATCGCCACGCCGCCTGAGGTCGCCTGGGGCCCTTGCTTCTCCGTCGGCGCCGCCTCGGGGAGGAAGGCCGCGTAGCCCAGGCCGCGGGCCTGAGCCGCAGCACTGGGCAGGCGCTCATGCGGGAGCCTCGTCTCCTGCAGCGCCACTACGTCGGGCCAGTAGTCGTGCGCCTTGAAGAAGGCCTCGAGGGCTTCAATGCTCCTGCTCCAAGCGTTGCCATTGCAGCCGGACATGACTAGGCCAGCTCGAAGCTGCTGGCCTCCTGCCCTGCCGACCAGCGGCGCCTTGCCGATGACGGCTGCCTCGCGAGCGGCCCGCCCACCAGCGTCAGACACGGGGCCCGCTGTGCCCCTGGTCGCGGGACCCTCCGCCCCCACCAGGACTGGAGGGGGGCCCTGGCCCCTCGCTCCAGCGCTCCTCATCGGCGTCGGCGGGCCGCTCGCCAGAACGGGAGGTGGCCGTCGCTCCCTCCGCAGCGCGCCATCGGAGGGCTGAGGAGGCGGCCGTCCCTCCGCCCCTCCGGTTGCCAGCGGGGGGTGCGCCTGCCCATCACCAACGGGGCCGAGAGCTGCGACGACGTGGGGCTGAATCCCACCGCTCTCGGCCCCTGACTGGCCGTCGGGGGGCCACCTCGGTGATCCCGACCGCGCCAGCTGGCTACCTCGGGCGAGGGTGCTCGGCGCCGCCCGCCGCCTGCGAGGGGCGCGGACGCGCCAGCGGCCGTCACAGCGCCTCCTCCACCTGTCCCAGCAGCTGGGCCCGCGCACATCCAGAGGGGAAGGCGTCCCGCTGTCCCCGACGTCGAGGCCGACTGTGGAAGCTGACCACTCCCACGCTCCCGCATCACCCACGGCGCGGCCCGTACCCAGCAGCAGGAGCAACGACAGCAGCCGCAGCCACCAAGGGGTCGCCGTCCGAGAGGGCCGCCCCTTGCTCGGCGAGGGCCTTTGCGAGGCAGGGCTCCACCTGAGGCCACGCGCCCAGGGTCGCCCCGTGTTGGCCGCGGGCCGCTGCAGGGCCGTAGGGTCCGTCCGCTGGCCTGGCCCGCGTGGCTGGCGGCCCAGCCGCGGTCGGCCCTGCCAGCGGGGCGGCAGCGGGAGGGGCGGCCGCTGGCCCACCTGAGGCCACGATGTCGAGCGGCATGTCGTCATCCTCAGTCGCGAGGCCGTCGTCACCGACGCTGTCGCCCCAACGCTTCCTGGCCGAGCTGCTGCGGGGCCTGAGCACGTCGGCGACCGCCTCCTTCTGCGTGTTGAGAATCTCGACGATCTCCGAAAACCTGGGTGGCAGATCGGCTCCGTGCTGCTTGAGGAGATCCGAAAGGGCGCCGACTTGAGTGAGCAACCCCTGGACGGCGTCCCCAAGCGGGCTCGGCACGCCTCCGACAGCTGCGTTGGCCCGCTGGATCGCCTGCTGCGTGACCTTGGCCCTGGTCTCTTCCAGCTCTGCAATCTGCCCAGTGACTTCATCAACCCCCAACTCGGCTGCCGATAGCTGCTCCTGCTTCTCCGCGATGAGCTCGCGCAGCTCGGACGCCTGCAGCTGGAGCTTCTCCTTCTTGGTACGTGCCGTGGCCAGCTGGCGCTCGACCTTCTGGATGGCATTGGCCTCAATGTGGAGCACCGAGTGAGGCGGGCGCTCCGTCCGCTGGGCCTCCTGGACGGACCGCTCCAGGGCGGCCACCTGGTCCTTGCCCTGCTGGAGGGCGTTCTCCGCCTCACGCTGGAAGTCCACTGAGAGCCCGAGCGCCGAGGCCCCCTGGAGCGTGTCGACGCGCTCCCTGGCCGCCACGAGCTGCGCCTGCAGCTCCTCGATCTGGGTCTTGGCCTCTCCCCAGGGCCGCGCTCGCCGTGCCCTGCTGTTGGGGGCGCTGCTGGGCGCGGTGCTCCCCGAGAGGGCCCGCTGGGAGGCCGAGCGCCTCGCCGCGCGCTGCTCAGCCCTTCCCCTGGGCTGCTGCACGAACCCGTCTGCGTCCACCCGCGGGGGAGGCTTGTCGGAGCGGTACTCCTTCGTCCATGGGGGAGCACTGGTGCCGCACGCCTTGCACGTCCACCGCTTGTCACACCAGTTCCAAGCGTTGCAGCCACGCTTAGCACACAACCAGTACGCCCGCCTAGCCAGCCCCGAGGCAACCTCCGACATGGCGGCTCACCGAGGGAAGACTGACAACTGCTCGGCCGATACACTCGGCCCTGCAGGCACGAAGGAAAACAAACCAGTCGAAGCTTCTGGCTCGTGGCGGGGCGCCCCTCGCGCTCAAGAACGCCCGACGGACTCGCGGTCGTCGGGTGCGCCATGGCCTTGAGCCAAAATGGCTACGGAGGGCCTGCCGTTCTGGTCTGCCGTGCTCCTGTGGTCTGCCTTCCTGGTCTGCCGTGCTGCTGCCGTCTGTCGTGTTGCTGCGCTGTGCCGTGTAAGCTGATAAACCGGTCAGACCGATGAAGAAAACTATAGTCGGGTTACAACGGCTACGCAGATTTAAACTGCTAGTCCAAAGGCTCTCCAGAGGACCCCAACATCTCCCAAGCACACCCCGAGAAGTCCATCATCATCCTCATCATCATCATCATCATCATCATCATCATCATCACCATCATCATCACCATACTCATACTCATACTCATCATCATCATCCTCCTCCTCCTCCTCATCATCATCATTATCATCATCGTACGCATCACCATCACCATCAGCAGCAACATGATCATCACCAACAACAGCAGCTTCAATGACATGATCTGGTCTGCTATGTTCCTATGGGCTGCCGTGCTGGTCTGCCGTGCTGGTCTGCCGTGCCGGACTGCCGTGCTCGTCTGCCGTGTCGGTGTGTTGTAGCGGGTCTCCTGCGGTCTGCTGTCGGTCTTGCCGTGCTGAAGATGAAGCTTCGGGGCTTAAAGCCAGAGAAAGAGAGTAGAGACAGAGAAGATAGAGAGGGAGAGAGATTCTCTAACTAAGGGGTACGGGCTCCATCCCGAAACTCGTTGGCGGTTCTCTAACTAAGGGGTACGGGCTCCATCCCGACACTCGTTGGCGG
Organism: Prorocentrum cordatum; assembly: GCA_963575745.1. NCBI lineage: Eukaryota > Dinophyceae > Prorocentrales > Prorocentraceae > Prorocentrum > Prorocentrum cordatum. The sequence continues at coordinate 486,072 of CAUYUJ010018538.1, forward strand.
ATGACGGGAAGCGTCTTCGAGGTACGACAAGCAAGCGGGACGTTCTGGCTGAATCCTTGAGTAAATATATCTTTTCTTTAACTATATGGGTTGCCGCGCTGCACGGGATGACGGGAAGCGTCTTCGAGGTACGAGAAGCAAGCGGGACGTTCTGGCTGAATCCTTGAGTAAATATATATATATATATATATATATATATCTTTATATCTATGGGTTGCGGGATTGCACGGCGCCGTTCGTTGGCGGATTTCCCAAAATGGCCATTTCGCTCGAGACATCCTCGAAAAATCGAGGTGTTGGAGGCTATCGTTTAAGACGTCTTATGTTAAAAATGACGGTTGACGGGAAGCGTCTTCGAGGTACGAGAAGCAAGCGGGACGTTCTGGCTGAATCCTTGAGTAAATATATTTTTTCTTTAACTATATGGGTTGCCGCGCTGCACGGGATTTTTCGTTGGCGGATTTCAGAAATGAGCATTTCGCTCGAGACATCCTCACAAAAGTAAGTTGTTCGCAACATCATCTTGAAACCGAGAGGAGCACGGCAGACCAAGACGAGGAGCACGGCAGACCAGGCACCAAGAGCGCCCTCAAGACGACGGAAAGGATGACCAAGACGAGGAGCACGACAGACCAAGACGAGGAGCACGGCAGACTATGCCCTAAGAGTGCCCTCAAGACGGCCGAACAATCATCAAACAAACAATGAGTCTAACGTCGTCTTGGAATCGTTTTTGAGGGCATCAGTACGGCCCCCCAAAAACAAAATCGGCCAAAAGATGACCCGCAGAGTGCCCTCAATACGGCCGACCATGACGATTTCGCTGGGGACGTGTTCAATAAATTAAGAGTGTATCAGCACCGTCTGCTGCAACAACGCTGTGCTGGTCTGCCGTTCTCCTGTGGTCAGCTGTGCTGCTCTGCCGAGCTCCTGCGGTCTGCCGTTCTGGTCTGCCGTTCTGGTCTGCCGTGCTCCTGTGGTCTGCCTTCCTGGTCTGCCGTGCTGCTGCCGTCTGTCGTGTTGCTGCGCTGTGCCGTGTAAGCTGATCAACTGGTCAGACCGATGAAGAAAACGAGAGTCGGGTTACAACGGCTACGAACTTTTAACCTGCTAGTCCAAAGGCTCTCCAGAGGACCCCAACATCTCCCAAGCACACCCCGAGAAGTCCATCATCATCATCATCCTCATCCTCATCATCATCATCATCATCATCATCATCATCATCATCATCACCATCATCATCACCATACTCATACTCATACTCATCATCATCATCCTCCTCCTCATCATCATCATTATCATCATCGTACGCATCACCATCACCATCAGCAGCAACATGATCATCACCAACAACAGCAGCGTCAATGACATGATCTGGTCTGCTATGTTCCTATGGGCTGCCGTGCTGGTCTGCCGTGCTGGTCTGCCGTGCCGGACTGCCGCGCTCGTCTGCCGTGTCGGTGTGTTGTGCTGGTCTGCCGTGCGGGTCTGCTGTTCTGGTCTGCCGTGCTGAAGCTGAAGCTTTCGGGGCTTAAAGCCAGAGAAAGAGAGAGACATAGAGAGATAGAGAGGGAGAGAGAAAAAACAACAATTAAAACAGGGGCAGGCCATCTTGGGCTACACCCCAGGGCCCTCCAGGCCGCCGTGCTGCTGCGGCCTGCTGTGCTCCTGTGCTCCTGTTACCTTGCCTCTGTGTGGTCTCCCGTCGAGAGCACACAGAGGCGGCAAGATGCGTTCACGCCTCGTCTCGGTTCAAGGCCGTCGATCGCCAGGCCACTACAATTCGAACGATCATGCCTCGCGCCCTGGTTCAAACGGCCGCGACGTGTGGCGAGGCTCGGTTCAAACGGCCACACCTCGGTTCAGCCCGCCACGCCCGGATCAAACGACCACGCCGCTACGATTCGAACGGCCATGTCGCGCCCCGCCCCGTCTCGCCCGCCCAGCACACACCCTGCACACGCTCGCACACATGCACAGAGCTGCACACAGCCGCACACACAGGCACACGCCCACAGGCACACGCACACACACGCACACGCTCACTTTCGCTCTCTCTCACACACACACACACGCACAGGCAACATACGTTCACGCTGACCGCAGGAGCACGGTAGACCAGCACGGCATAAAAGAGCATTGCTGCGGACCACCTCGCACGGACGCACATGCACATACTCCACGCACGTGCACGCGCAAGCGCAAACGCACGCACGCCACGACAGACCTGCGGGGCAGACCAACACAACAGAGCACATTTCGCACACCTAGTGGGCAAAAGCGACGCTTCCCGTTCTTGTCCGGTCAGGTTCCCCAAAATGGCCATTTCGCTCGAGACATCCTCAAAACATCGAGGTGTGGTCTGCCGTGCTCCTGTGTGGTCTGCCGTGCTCCTGTGGTCTGCCGTGCTCCCCACAGGAGCACGGCAGACCGCGCGCAGGAACCGAGAGGAGCACGGCAGACCAAGACGAGGAACACGGCAGACCAGGCACTGAAACCGAGAGGAGCACGGCAGACCAAGACGAGGAACACGGCAGACCAGGCACCAAGAGCGCCCTCAAGACGACGGAAAGGATGACCAAGACGAGGAGCACGGCAGACCAAGACGAGGAGCACGGCAGACTATGCCCTAAGAGTGCCCTCAAGACGGCCGAACAATCATCAAACAAACAATGAGTCTAACGTCGTCTTGGAATCGTTTTTGAGGGCATCAGTACGGCCCCCCAAAAACAAAATCGGCCCAAAGATGACCCGCAGAGTGCCCTCAATACGGCCGACCATGACGATTTCGCTGGGGACGTGTTCAATAAATTAAGAGTGTATCAGCACCGTCTGCTGCAACAACGCTGTGCTGGTCTGCCGTTCTCCTGTGGTCAGCTGTGCTGCTCTGCCGTGCTCCTGCGGTCTGCCGTTCTGGTCTGCCGTTCTGGTCTGCCGTGCTCCTGTGGTCTGCCTTCCTGGTCTGCCGTGCTGCTGCCGTCTGTCGTGTTGCTGCGCTGTGCCGTGTAAGCTGATAAACCGGTCAGACCGATGAAGAAAACGAGAGTCGGGTTACAACGGCTACGCAGATTTAAACTGCTAGTCCAAAGGCTCTCCAGAGGACCCCAACATCTCCCAAGCACACCCCGAGAAGTCCATCATCATCATCATCATCCTCATCATCATCATCATCATCATCATCACCATCATCGTCACCATACTCATACTCATACTCATCATCATCATCCTCCTCCTCCTCATCATCATCATCATTATCATCATCGTACGCATCACCATCACCATCAGCAGCAACATGATCATCACCAACAACAGCAGCGTCAATGACATGATCTGGTCTGCTATGTTCCTATGGGCTGCCGTGCTGGTCTGCCGTGCTGGTCTGCCGTGACGGACTGCCGTGCTCGTCTGCCGTGTCGGTGTGTTGTGCTGGTCTGCCGTGCGGGTCTGCTGTTCTGGTCTGCCGTGCTGAAGCTGAAGCTTTGGGGGCTTAAAGCCAGAGAAAGAGAGAGACATAGAGAGATAGAGAGGGAGAGAGATTCTCTAACTAAGGGGTACGGGCTACATCCCGAAACTCGTTGGCGGTTCTCTAACTAAGGGGTACGGGCTCCATCCCGAAACTCGTTGGCGGATGACGGGAAGCGTCTTCGAGGTACGACAAGCAAGCGGGACGTTCTGGCTGAATCCTTGAGTAAATATATCTTTTCTTTAACTATATGGGTTGCCGCGCTGCACTGGATTTTTCGTTAACGGATTCCCCAAAATGGTCTGGCGTGCTCCTGTATGGTCTGCCGTGCTCTTGTGTGGTTTGCCGTGCTCCTGTGTGGTCTGCCGTGCTCCCGTGGGGTCTGCCGTGTCCTGTGTGGTCTGCCGTGCTCCTGTGTGGTCTGCCGTGTTCCGGAAAATTGGCCGTTTCGCTCGGGACGTCCTCAAAAATTCGGCTCCGGAGGGGACTCCGAAGCAGCATTATCTTGGAATCGCTCCCGGAGGGCCTCCAAACGGCCCAAGAAAGCCCCCGAAGGCCCCCCAGCGGACCCCCAGAGCGCCCCAAGAGACCCCCAAGAGGCCCCCAAGGGGCGGCCAGAGGCCCGCCAGAGCGCCCAAAACGCCCCAAGAGACCCCCAAGAAGCCCCCCAGGGGCTCCAAAGAGGCGGCCAGAAGTCCCACAGAACGCGCGAAAAGGCTCCAGGAGTTCCCTGAGAGCTTCATATCGCCCCATAGAGCCCCCGAAGGCCCCCCCCGGGACTCCCCCAAGAGGCCCCCCAGAGGCCAGAGGCTACGACAGCCCCAAGAGCGTCCAAGATACCTCCAAGACGGCGCCGAAGCCAGGAAACGCAACAGGGATGCCCGCAGGGCGTTCAGAGATGGTCTCACGCTCTGCAGCAACACCATGCTTTCAGGGTCCGCGGATATTCCTTTCTGATTCGCGGCTGCCTGCTTCTTCTCTCAACGGCGGACTGCAGCAACACCGTGCTTTCTTGTTCGGAGGAGTTTCCTTTCGATTCGCGGCTGCCTGCTTCTTCTCTCAATCCCGGATGTCTGTGACCCTGTACCTTACGACGTATTTAGCCTCGAGTCTGCTCCGAAGGAGCCGATGCGGACGCGTAGGTGATAGGGGAGGAAAGAGGGAGGAGGAAAGGGAGGAAGGGAGAGAGAGGGGGGTGGGCGGAGAAGGAGACAAGGAGGATCATCGAATGGTCAGGGGCGGGGTGGCCAGGAAAAACGGCCGTTTCGCTCGGGACATCCTCAAAAAATCGGCTCCGGAGGGGACTCCGAAACAGCATTATCTTGGAATCGCTCGCGGAGGGCCTCCAAACGGCCCAAGAGAGACCCCGAAGGCCCCCCAGAGGACCCCCAAAGCGCCCCAAGAGACCCCCAAGAGCCTCCAGGACGGCCCCCAAGACGACCCACGGTGCCGCCAGGACGGCCCAGGATGTCCTCAGGACGGCCTCGAGACGGCCTCCAGACGAACTCGAGGATGACGGGAAGCGCCTCCGGCGTGCACCGTTGGTTCTGGGGCTTACTTTTCTCTAACTAAGGTGTACGGGCCCGCACTTCGGAACTCGCTGGCGGCGGCCTGCGGCAGCAGAGGGACGCGGGCACCCCGAGCCAGCCGGCAAAGGTCCTCTTGCTCGTCGTCGTCGTCGTCGTCGTCGTCGTCTTCGTCAATAACGATCTCGAAAATTACGACAAAAAACGATGACAGAAAACGACCACAAACATAACACAAAAACCAACCGAACACGGAATCCAACAACAAAAAAACAATCAGAAAACGACCGCAATCATAAAATGATAACGACGGCGACAGCGAGAACGGCAACAGCGGACGATTATAATGAAAACGACGACCACGACAAAGGAAAGGCACGCGACGACGACGGCGGACAAACAAAAGACAAGACAGGCTGGAACAGAAAAAGTAGGCTGGGCGACAACGGGTGGGGGCCCGCGTGGCCGAGAGAAAAGCACAGTGTCGACACCATGATGTGGCCAGGGCAGCAGACTACCTCGACAGACCAGCGCGGCAGGACATCATTTAGTCTGTTCTGTTGCGTTTATGGGTTTCTCTGACGTTCTCGCCAATACGGTCTCTGACGCACGTGGTGGATAAAAAACGGCGCTTCCCGTTCTTGTCCGGTCAGGTTGCCGCTTCGCTCGAGACATCCTCGAAAAAATCGGTTCCGGAGGGGACTCCGAACCGGCATTATCTTGGAGTCGCTCCCGGAGGGCCTCAAAACTGCCCAAGAGAGCCCCCAAAGGCCCTCCAGGGGACCCCCAAAACGGCCCAAGAGACCCCCAAGAGGCCCTCAAGAGGCGCCCAGAGGCCCCCCCGAGCGCGCGAAGAGGCCCCAGGACTGGCCAAGAGAGCCCCAAGACGGTCCAAGAGAACGCCAAGACAGCCCAAGAGAGCCCCCACAGACCCTCGAGAGACGCCTGGACAGTCCAAGAGGGTCACAGAAGCCTCCAAGAGGCTCCCAAAATGCTCTCCACGGGCCCCACTCAGGCCCCCAGAGCCCCACGACAGTCCAAGATAACGCCAAGACGTCGACGTCGTGTTCGCATCGCTCTTGGAGGGCTTTCCACAGGCCCAAGGGAGGCCCAAAAGACGCCCCGGAGAGCCCCAGGAGCGCCCAAGAGCGTCCCAAGAAGACCCCAAGAGACCCCCAAGAGCGCTCCAGGAGCCACCCAGACAGCTCACAAGAACCCCAAGACGGCCCGAGAAGGGCCAAGAAGGCCCCAAGAGACTCCCGGGAGCGACCCAGGAGGCCCCCAGCGCCGAGACGGCCTAAGAAAGCTCCCAGAGAACCCCACGACGCGCCCAGACAGCCCAAGAAGACCCCAGAAGACCATAAGAGGACCCAAAGGGCCCCCAAGAAGCCCCCAACAGGCCCCAAGAGAACCCCGCGCGGCGCCAGGAGCAACGTCTTTCTCCAATTGCCTCGTACTGTCCTCTGTCGTCGTCGTCGTCGTCGTCGTCGTCGTCGTCGTCGCCCTCCGCATTCGTCCTCGTGCTCGCCCTCGTTCTCTTCGTCATCGTCCTTGTGCTTCTCTTCCTCCTCGTTGTCCTCATGCTCCTCCGCGCTATCCTCACATTCGCCGCGTCGTCCTCGTCATCGACTCCTCGTTGTCCTCGCCTTCCTTTTCTTCTTCGCCAAATACGCCCAATAGACTAAAGCGGCGCTTCCCGTTCTTGTCCGATCACGTTTTTGCATGCCGTCTGAGCCCGCAACGACCTCTTCAATCCCCGCCCATCCACACCAGCCCGTCCAGCAACTTAACCCTGGCGAGTTGCCTTGATCAGATAAGTCGGGAAGCATAAAGTTGAAAAATGATTGCGTTGCTGTTATCTTGGGAAAAGAAGGGGAGGCAGGAGGAGTAAAAAGGAAACGAGGAGGACGCGGAACAAAGAGAGCATGTAAGGAGAATGTGGAGAAAGAGGAGGAGGAGGAGGAGGAGGAGGACGAAGAGGAGGAGGAGGAGGACGAGGAGGACGAGGAGGACGAGGAGGACGAGGAGGGGGAGGAGGGGGAGGAGGAGGACGAGGAGGGGGAGAAGGGGGAGGATGGCGGAATAGGAGGGGGAGGAGGAGCATGATGATGGACGACAATGGGAGGACGATGATGGAGGCCGATGAGGGGGTGGACGACAATGGGAGGACGATGATGGAAGGACGAGGGGGGGAGAGGGAGGACGAGGAAGAAAAGGAGGAGGAGGACGAGGTGGAGGACGAGGATGACGATGACGACGACGACGACGACGAGGAAGAGGAGGAGAGGAGGAGAGGATGAGGAGGAGGAGGAGGAGGAGGAGGAGGAGGAGGAGGAGGAGGAGGAGAGCGCCATCGACAGGGAAGGTGGGGGCCACGAGGTCCGCCGGCTCGACGACGCCCGCGTCGCCCGCGCCCGCCCCCTCACTCTTATCCGCAATTGCGGGGTGCTACGATACTGAATTTCTGCTTCTGGCGCCCGGGAAGCCTCCCGGGCCGATTCCGGCGTGCTTCCGCTCGTTCCGAATCGTGCTCCCGCTGCAACGCTGGCCTCATTTCCGCGCTTCCGCTCGTTTCGACTCGCGCTCCCGCTGCAGCGCTGGCGTCATTTCCCGTGCCATGCCACGGCATGCAATGCAATGCTAGGTTGATGCTACGCCTCGCAGTGCTCTTCTACGCCATGCCATGCCGTGCTCTACAATGCAGCAATGCATCGCGTACCCTTTCGGGATCATTGCCCTGCTCGACATCCGACTGTGCGAGTAGAGAGGGGATCTGCGCCATGGTAAGGGATGGGAGGGAGGGGTAGGATGTCAGATATACGCGAGCGGGCCCCATAGCTTGCCCCTCCCCCTCCCCCCTCCCCCCTCCCTCCTCCTCCCTCTTCCCTCCTCCTCCTCCTCCTCCTGCTCCTCCTGCTCCTCCTCCTCCTCCTGCTCCTCCTGCTCCTCCTGCTCTTCCTGCTCCTCCTGCTCCTCCCGCTCCTGCTCCTGCTCCTGCTCCTCCTCCTCCTCCTCCTCCTCCTCCTCCTCCTCCCACTCTCTCCCTCCCCGTCGCGGTGCTCCTTCCGCGCTCCTCGCTCATCACCCATGGCACTTTGTGGGGGTCCGTTCGAAGACCCCCACAAAGTCGGAGGTGAGGGCCGCCAGAGCTGCCTTGCGGTCTGGGGAATGCTAGATCAGGAGCGATCGAACTTTCCTGAACACGGCGAACCTCGGCCACGAAGTCCCCCGACCTAAACGTTGTAAGGAGCGGCCCGGGAACAGGGGACTCTCTTGAGGAGAGAGAGAAAGAGAGAGAACGAGCGAGAGAGGTACATATTCAGACAAAACGACACTCAGGTACACAGGCAGACAGGCGAACAAACAGAGCGAGACTCGCTCTGGGATGAGAATGCTGTCATGCTGAACCTCGACATGCTTTTACGGATGTACCCAAACAGTGTAGCGCGGCGTCAACGAGGGAGCTCAACGACTTCGACGACGGCGTGAATGGAAGCTTGCAAAATGGCAGTTGCAAGGACTGGTCCTAAACCTCTGCCGTCGTGGATTCTTCTATCCGTGGGCTCCAGAAGCTCCCGACGCCTCCCCCTGGGCTGTGTTTTCGTTCCTGGCAATCGACGGCCCTGAGCTCGAAGTGGGCCTCCAGAGGACAGACAATACCACGTGCCTGTGGCACGATGGAGCGTTTTAGAATACTCGTGTGTTGCCTGGTAGGGCTTATGTAGCGCTTCTTGGGCCGACACCCCCCTTCGAAACTATCTCAATTCGCCGCCCCTGGTTTGGCTTTTTCGAGCCATTTCCGGCTTCAAGACTGCCCCAAGAAAACTTAAGGCCGTCCCAAAGCGGTACCAAGACGCCCCAGACCGGCCAACGACGACCCAAGTAGCTCCTCAAAGAAGCCTTCAAGAGATGCCCAAACAGGCCTCTAGCGAGGCCTCCAGAAGCGAAACACACTTAGGCACCAACTGAACACCAATGTGTTGTGCTTGTGAACCTGCTCGGTCTGAGATCGCATTGGGAGATAGCATCAAGAAGCCCGCAATACTGCCCCAAGATCGCCCCAAGACTGTCCGATATCCTGCCAAGAACACCTCAAGAGGGCAGTACCTGCCCAAGCGTCACCAAGATGGTTCAGCCGAGCCTCCTCGGGAGAGCCCCGGCTCCAATATCCCCCCTAAAATGCTCCAGGAGGCCCCAAGAAGCTTCGAGGAGATGTCCGAAGAGGCTCCCATAGAGGACATAGGAGGCGAAACATATTGAACATTGAAAACCTATATGAAGCATCCGAGAAACGCCCAATATGCCCTCAAGAGCGAACAGAAGACGACGGAGGGAAGGAAGAGAACGAAGCTGCGGGCAAAGACGGGCTGTCCAAGACCCGCGCCAGCTCAAACAAGGCACTCAACTGGAAGGCCTTAAACTCTACCTCTTTCCCGCTGACCTGCTGCGATGGCACGGTGGCGCGGTTTAGCGCATGCAGCCGGGGAACAAAAACAGCCGTTGTGCTCTTCCCCTCCCTCCTCCCCCACCTCCCTCCTCCTCCATCTCGCGTCTCTCCTCCCTCCCTCCCGCTCTCCCTCCCGCCTCCCTTCTTACTCCCTTCCTCCTCCTGCCCCACCTCCCTTCTCTCTTCTCCTTCCCTCCCTCCCTCGTCCTGCTCCCCCCAGTTCCCTCTTCTCGCCTCCTTCCTTCCCCCCTCCCCCTTGTAGACGCTTCGGAAATTCAGGCCGACTGGGGTCGCAGCGTCAGCCCCCTCCCCCTCCTTCCTCTCTCTCTCGCTCTCTCTCTCTCTCTCTCTCTCTCTCCTGTTCCTCCTCTTCCTCCTACTCCCCCTTTTTCCTCCTCCTCTTCCTCCTCCTCCCCCTCTTCCTCCCCCTCCCCCTCCTCCCCCTCCTCCTCCTCCTCCTCCTCCTCCTCCTCCTCCTCCTCCTCCTTGGACTGGGGGGCCGCCCCCCGCGCAACGGCGCCTCGCCGCTGGCGTGCCGCTCCTCGAGGCTGGCCACCTCTTTTGCGAAAAGCGGCAGGCGCGCGCGCACCCTCGAAGCTCGAAACACGAGGCCGATGCACGCACACACGCAGGAGGGAACGAGGGAGGAAGGGGAGGGGGCCAGGGAGGGATTCTGCAATGAAACTTCTGAGATCCTGATCAGCCCAACAATCAGCACCAGTGTAGGGCCGACGAGAAGACGCGGCTGCAAACTCAACCACCGCGTGTCGCCCCCGTGTAGCGGCGGCGTTGGCGCCCGCGCTCCGACGCGGTACACTGGCCGCCGCCGCAGGGGCCACCGGCCCCAGCCCCTGAGCCGGGCGGCGAGCGGAGGATGGGGGGAGGGAGGGGAGGAAGGAGAGAGGGAGAAGCCTCCTCCCTCCATCCTCCTCCCCCCCTGCCCCTTTTTCCATGGCGCAGTCCTCCTCTTCCCTCCGTCCTCCTCCGGGGAAAACAGAGGAGGGCTGAACAGGTCCGCGTTGAGGACGGGGTTGTCCACTTTTTCCCGGCAAACTGAGCTTTTTCCCGGCAAACTGGACTTTTCCCCGGCGCTCCGCCGGGAAAGAGTCCAGTTTGCTTAGTTTTTGTATGGAAGCTTGAAGCATGGATTTCCGAAAATCCCACTATCACCTTAAGGGTCTCCAACTCCCGCTGCGCAGATCCTAGCCGGGAAAGAGTCCAGTGGTTGACTTGTGTCGTGCGGCCTTCGCCGTAGCACTACTCCTCGCAGTGTTTGGAATAGTAATAGTAGTAGTAATAGTAGTAGTAGTAGTAGTAGTAGTAGTAGTAGTAGTAGTCGTAGTAGTAGTAGTAGTAGTAGTAGTCGTCGTAGTAGTAATAGTAATAGTAGGATAGTAGTAGTAGTAGTAGTAGTAGTAGTAGTAGTAGTAGTAGTAGTAGTAGTAGTAGTAGTAGTAGTAGTAGTAGTAGTAGTAGTAGTAGTAGTCGTAGTAGTAGTAGTAGTAGTAGTCGCAGTAGTAGTAGTAGTAGTAGTAGTAGTAGTAGTAGGTAGTAGTAGGTAGTAGTAGGTAGTAGTAGTAGTAGTAGTAGTAGTAGTAGTAGTAGTAGTAGTAGTAGTAGTAGTAGTAGTAGTCGTCGTCGTAGTAGTAATAGTAATAGTAGTATAGTAGTAGTAGTAGTAGTAGTAGTAGTTGTTGTAGTAGTAGTAGTAGTAGCAGTAGTAGTAGTAGTAGGGTTAGTGGATTAGTACTATTAGGAGTGATTGTATTAAGGATAGTGAGATTACGAATAGTAGTTGTAGTAGTGGAAAGATTAGTGGTAGTAAAAGCAAAAGTATTCGTAAGCGATGTCAAAAACCGTCCAGGTAGACGTGCTACTGGTTATCCGCCACCGTGCCTCTGGGCACGGAGTGGGCGTTTCCTGAGGTCCTCTGCCTCGTCCCCTGAGCCTGAGTCCTCGCTCCTGAGGAATCATTAAGGGCACCAGAGCCCAAATTGCAAAATCTCCCGGGCCTTGTCGCGGTTCCCTTGGGCCTTGTCGCAGCTGCCTCGGGCCTTGTCGCAGCTGGCCGCGCGACTTTTTCGGGCCCACGAAGGCCCCAAGACGTGCCAAGAGGGCCCCAAGAGGCATCCAAGACGGCCCAAGAGGGGCCCGAGACGCCCAAAGAGCGCTCCAAGACGCCCAAGATGGCCCCAAGACGGGCCAAGAGGCCTCCAAGACGGCCCCAGAGGCCCCCAAGAGGCCTCCCAAGAGGGCCCCAAGAGGCTAACATTGTTGATTTCCCATTGTGTTTTTCGATGTTTTTTGCTTTCTTGCCTTTTCGGCTTCCCGACGCTCTGAGACGGCCCAAGAGGCCCCCAAGACGGCCCCAAGAGGGCCCAAGAGAACCCCAAGACGGCCCCAAGACGGCCCCAAGACGGCCCAAGAGGGCTCCAAGACGGCCCAAGAGGGCTCCAAGACGGCACCAAGAGGGGTCCAAGAGGGCGACAAAAAATTCAAAAAATCAAACTTTCCGCCCCCAGGAGCCCCAGGGGGGCCCAAGAGTGCCCCAAGAGGCCCCCAGAGGCCCCCAAGAGGCCCCCAAGAGGCCCCGCAGCCCCCAAGAAGCCCCCATGAGGCCCCAAAAAGACTCCCAGAGGCCCTAAAACTGCCCCCAAGAGGCTTCAAAACTGCCTCCCAAAGACCCCCGAAAGGCGTAACACGAGATCCCGACACACATACATTGGGTACCACTTGAGGCATGTTGCCGACATGCCTCAAGTGATACCTGATCGGTACTGCTTGAGGCATACAACGGACATGCCTCAAGACGTACTTCTTCGGTACCACTTGAGGCATGCTGCCGACATGCCTCGAGTGGTCCAGAATTTGAGATTCTCGCGCTTTCGGTTCCCCACCGCTCCACGACGGCACCATAGCCTCCAACAACGTCCAATGTCCACGAATCCAGGCACGGTGGCGGGATGGGCCGGAGGCCACTAGATAGTAGTAGCACCGTGATTCTTTCCCCAACCATCCTGTGGTGTTGGGGCCTCGCTTTGAAGAAACAGCGCCCCGCATCACCTCACTCACTCACTTCCGTTGCCCTCCTCCCTCCTCCCATCATCGTCATCATCATTATCATCGTCATCACCGTCATCATCATCTTCATCATCGTTATCCTCATCCTCATCCTCATCATCATCATCTTCGCCGTCATCATCACCGTCGGCAGCAGTAGTCGCACAGTATCGGAAGCAGTATCGGGAGCAGCAGTCGCACATCCAATCATAGCAGTCTGAGGTGTACATACATGGACAGAATTGGTAGTACCACTAATAACATCAATACTAGTGGCCTCCAAGACGTCCTCAGCACGGCCCAAAAGGCCTCATCGGCGACCCAGGACGGCCCCAAGAGTGCCCCAAGCTGGCCCAAGGCGGCCGCAAGAGAGCCTCAAGCGGGCCCAAAAGGGCGTCCGGAGGCCCCAAGGGGGCCTAAGGAGGCCCCAAGGGGGCCTAAGGAGGCCCCAAGATGGCCTCAGGAGGCCCCAAGGGGGCCTAAGGAGGCCCCAAGGCCGCCTCAGGAGGCCCCAAGGGGGCCTAAGGAGGCCCCAAGATGGCCTCAGGAGGCCCCAAGGGAGCCTAAGGAGGCCCCAAGGGGGCCTAAGGAGGCCCCAAGGCGGCCTCAGGAGGCCCCAAGGGGGCCTAAGGAGGCCCCAAGGCTGCCTCAGGAGGCCCCAAGGGGGCCTAAGGAGGCCCCAAGATGGCCTCAGGAGGCCCCAAGGGGGCCTAAGGAGGCCCCAAGATGGCCTCAGGAGGCCCCAAGGGGGCCGAAGGAGGCCCCAAGGCGGCCGCGTCGGAGGTTCCAGGGTCCGTCGTCGGAGGGAACTCTGTAAAGCTTTTCAAAAGCTTTAAATGTTTCTGAAACGGATCGCCGGGAAACAGTCCAGTTTGCCGGGAAAAAGTCGAGTTTGCCGGGAAAAAGAGTTTTTCCTTGAGGACGGTGGCGCCAACTCTGGCCCCCGCGGCCGCTCTGGCGCCCGCGGCGTGGAGCGGCACCCGCGCCACGCTTGGCCTGATGGCTCCCGCGCGTGGGGCGGCGGACGTCGCTGCAGTGCGGCCCGTCCTCCCGCCCAGCTCCGGCACCAGCCCCTCCTCCGCTGGGTTCCGAAGAGTGGGGGATGTGGATATCTGCCTGCCGTTGTGGGCGGCCATTGGCCACACAACGCTGGAGAGATCCTTGGCCGTCTTGGAGGGGCGGCCTGGGGCCACGTCGTATGACAGCTCGTCCCGCGGAGGAGAAGGGGGGGAGTTGTTGCACCGAACGCTCCAATGAACACCGGGGGGATAGAAAAGGAGGCGGGGGGGAAGGCCGCTCCTGCTGCCCAGGCGGCGCGGACCCTGACCTCGGCGTTGAAGACCTTGGGCCCCTGACTCGCAGCTGAGATGGGGCCTCGCTCCATACACATGGGGTGATCCTAGCGGTGTCTGACCGGTCCACGACACGGCACGGCCAACATCACAGCCGATCTGCATACTTTGATGAATGAGAGGGAGGGAGAGAAACGAGAAGGAAGGTTGCGAGAAGGGCCCAGGTCCAATAATCTTAGCGATGGTAAAAGTACGAATGAAGACTTTTGGAGCAGTAATAACTGTAATACTTGTCGTGGTTGTGGGGGTAGTAGGCATGGTACTAGAAGCGAGCATGATTATCTTAGTACCCGTGAGACGTATGGGGTACGAGCCACAGCAAAAGACATGGTAGTGGTAGTGGGTACTCTAACAGTAGTACATGTAGTATTGGAAATAGTACAGCTTGTAAGCCTAGTAATACTAGTAAGAGTAAATTCAGTTGATCCAGTAGATCTAGTAGTAGTAGTAGTAGTAGTAGTAGTAGTAGTAGTAGTAGTAGTAGTGGTAGTAGTGGTAGTAGTAGTGAAAATAGGAATAGTAAACATCAAAAAGAAACAGAATAGTAGTGAACGTAGTACGGGTTGGCATACCAACAACAATCGTACTATCAAAACTTGGAATCGTAATACTACGGGAAGCTGTATCAGGAATGTGGCAAGAGTAGTGGTGGTGGTGGCAATGGTAGCCTTGGTAGTAATAGTAGCTGTCGTAAAATAGTATGCGTCGCAGGGGTAGTGGTTGTAGTAGAAGGTGTAGTAGTAGTAGTAGTAGTAGTAGTAGTAGTAGTAGTAGTAGTAGTAGTAGTAGTACTAGTACTAGTAGTCGTAGTAGTAGTAGTAGTAGTAGTAGTAGTAGTAGTAGTAATAGTAGTAGAAGTAGAAGTAGTAATAGTCATAGTAATAGTAATAGTAGTAGTTGTTGTAGTAGTCATAGTAGTAACAGTAATCGTCAAACCAAAACTGAGCGTGGCCGGTGTGCTTATAGCACTCGTGGCTTAAGTAGGCGTGGTCGTAGCCGTAGCCGCGAATGTATTCGTACTAGTGGTATTCCTGATAAGCGTAATCGTCGTAGCCGCAGTAGTAGTGCTAGTCGTAGTAGTAGTAGTAGTAGTAGTAGTAGTAGTCGTAGTAGTAGTAGTAGTCGTAGTAGTAGTAGTAGTAGTAGTAGTAGTAGTACGAGTAGTAGTACGAGTAGTAGTAGTAGTAGTAGTAGTAGTAGTAGTAGTAGTAGCAGTAGTAGTAGTAGTAGTAGTCGTAGTATATGTTAGCCAACCTAATGGTAGGCGTGGTGGTAGTAGCGGTAGTACCATATATAATCGTAGCAGCAGTAGTAGTAGAAGTAGTGGTAATAGTCGTCTTGGCAATCGTAACAATGGAAAACTGAGGTACTGTCGTGGCCGTAGTCACAGTAGTAGTAGCAATAACAATAATAGTAGAAGCCGTAGTCGTAGTAGTCGTAGTAGTAGTAGTAGCAGTAGCAGTAGTAGTAGTAGTAGTAGTAGTAGTAGAAGTAGTAGTCGTAGTAGTAGTGGTAGTGGTAGTAGTAGTAGTCGTAGAAGTAGTAGTAGTAGTAGTAGTAGTAGTAGTAGTAGTAGTAGTAGTAGTAGTAGTAGTAGTAGTAGTAGTGAGAGTAGTAGTAGTAGTAATAATAATAATAATAGTGACAGTGGTAATGGCAACCGTCGTACGACTTAGTAGTACAAGACGCAACAATAAAAATAGCCGTAATCGTTTTAATGGTGGTAGTAGCAGTCGTAGTCGTGATAGTAGCAGCACTTGTCATAGTGGTAGTATTAGTATTCGTAGCGATAGTAGCAGCCATCGCAGTAGTAGTAGTAGTAGTAGTAATAGTATTAGTAGTAGTAGTCGTAGTAGTAGTAGTAGTAGTAGTAGCAGTCGTAGTAGCAGTAGTAGTAGTAGTAGTAGTAGTAGTAATGGTAAAAGTGGTAATCGTAGTAGCCGTATTAATCGCAGTACTCGGAACAATAGAAAAAGTAATACCAGTCGTAGCCGTAGTCGTAGTCGCAGTAGTAGTAGTAGTAGTAGTAGTAGCAGCAGTAGTAAGAAACTAGTAGGAGCAGTGGTAGTAGTTGTAGTTGTTGTAGTAGTAGTAGTAGTAGTAGTAGTAGTAGTAGTAGTAAAAGTAGTAGTAGTAGTAGTAGTAGTAGTAGTAGTAGTAGTAAAGGAAATACTAATTCTAATCGAAATCCCAGCACTGGTGGTAATAGTAGTACTAGCAAGAATAATCGTAGCAATCGTTGTGGCAGAAAAGTCGTCGTCGCCATGTTACTAATATGCGTAGTAGGGAAAGTAGAAGTAGTAGTGGTAGTCGTAGTAGTCGTAGTAGTAGAAGAAGTAGTAGTAGTCGTAGTAGTAGTAGTAGTAGTAGTAGTACTAGTAGTAGTAATAGTACTAGTAATTGTCGCAGTAGTAGGATTTGTCGTAGTAATCGTAATAGTAGTAGTAGTAGTAGTAGTAGTAGTAGTCGTAATAATAGTAGTAGTAATAATAGTTGTCGTAGTAGCAATAGTAGTCGACGTAAACATAATCGTAGTAGTAGTACTACTACTATTATTACTACTACTCGTGGTGGTGGTATAATAGAAGTAATAATAGTAGTCTCGCTAGAAATCGTAGTAGTAGTAGTAGTAGTAGTAGGAGTAGTAGTAGTAGTGGTAGTAGTAGTAGTGGTAAAAGTAGTAGTAGTAGTAGTAGTAGTAGTAGTAGTAGTAGTAGTAGTAGTAGCGGGCTGAGTAGTGATCGCAGTACTCGTTATAGTTTCAAAATACCAACAATTTGGCTACCTTTCGTGATAGTCAACATGGTGTTCGCGTGGTTCTAAATACTCGTAAGGCTAAGGCTGGCAGGAGTATTCGTGGTAATAGAAGCAGACGAAATAATACATATATAACACGAACAATTGCCACACTCGTACCGTTACTGATAGTTTTAGTGGCACGCGCTGGCAATAAAAACGCAATGGCCAATATGTCCAGGCTCTCATCCACGTCGTCAGGATGACATGGGGAGATCAGGGGAAGAAAGCAGCAAGAGGAGGAGGAAGAGGGGGAGGAGGAGAATGGGTAGGTACCATTTTGAATCAGAAAGGCTCGGTGCTAACACTGCCGCTCCCCGCGTGGATCTCCCCCTCGCCGCTCGCAGATCCTGTTCTGATCCGGGTTCGGAATATCCTCGCCTGCTAAGCTCGTGACCAGATTTGGGGCTTCCGCCCAAAGACCCCTGGGCTTGATCGCGCGGGCTACCTGCGCGAGAGTAGCCATCGACAACGCCAGTGTCTTCCCACCACGCATTCCCTATTCTTCCCCGTCCTCTTCGCCGCCCCCATATTCCGGCGCGGGGCGGGTTGGAGTCGAGGGAGGCCGAAAGCGGCCCAAACCCTCAGTATCTGTCCCCATCAAAACCGATTCGCTGCATGTCTGATGGGCTGATAGTCCACCACCACTATCATAGGCACGAGAGGGAGGAGGAGGAGGAGGAGGAGGAGGACGAGGAGGAGGAGGACGAGGAGGAGAAGGAGGAGGAATGAGGATGAGGAGGAGGGAGGAGGATGAGAGGAGGAGGAGGGAGGAGGAGGGATGAGGAGGAGGAGGAGGGAGGAGGAGGAGGAGGAGGAGGAGGAGGGAGGAGGGAGGAGGAGGAAGCCTCAAAACCGACTTGCTGCATGGCCGATCCCGGACCGGGTAAGAACAGCAATCATGACGAGAGGTTTTTCCGCAGTTCCGGCCGCCGGGGGCCCCGACCGGGCCCCGGGACCGCCAACCAAACGACTCAGGGCGGAAGACTGGCCCCAGGGAGTGGGTCCACGTAGTGAAGGAATTGATGCCGTCGGGGGTCTGGGCACCCCGCCACCACCAGCGGCCGTGAGAGGGACAGCCGGTCCCAAGGGCCAGGATGTCTGCACCCACCCCCGGTTGTGGGACAGGGCCCGCACCAGTCGACCATCGTGCTGCCCTCTGCTAACAGGCCTGGCCTGTCTCGGGAGGCCACTGGCTGGCCCAACCTGCGCATCCCGCTGTCGATGCGGGCAGGGCGGCGGCGAGGGAGGACGGGTTACGAGGAAGACGTCCCACACAAGCGCCGTGCGCCTGGAGGGTCGCGCACAACCTGGCAAGAGATCGAGCGGCTACTGCGATGTGTGTCAGAGGGGGAGATGCAGCCTGGGCTGCCTCAGGCGCAGGGGCGGTACAGCGCAGGCCAGTCCACAAGAAACCCTCCACAAGAAGCCCG
Source organism: Prorocentrum cordatum (assembly GCA_963575745.1). Lineage (NCBI taxonomy): Eukaryota > Dinophyceae > Prorocentrales > Prorocentraceae > Prorocentrum > Prorocentrum cordatum. The sequence continues at coordinate 504,149 of CAUYUJ010018538.1, forward strand.
ACCCTGGGACCCCAGGGCGTCCATGGATTTTTGGTGTGGGAGCGTCACGCCTTCCATAGCAAAACTTATGTCGCTTCCTTCGTACTTACGGACCCATCCCAAAACAATTTCGAGCACCCAGAAACGTGTCGAAAGAGTGTCGAAACAGCGTCGAAACAGTGTCAAACGAGTGTCTCCCAGGGCCCGACGCGTGAACACCCTCCAGCTTTGGGGTGCTTTCTCTGGTGCTCGAAATTATTCCTGGTGATCCAGGCTCAGGTAGTCTGGAACGTCATAAAACAAAACCATCGAGATCCAAGAAACCCAGGGCACCCTAGAGGCAGCAGGTTGAGCAGGGACCGACCGTCCCGGCATTCCTATAGTCCTACCACGAATTCTTCTTAGAACCCAAGAATGTTCGAAAAACAGAAACCATGTTCTTAGAACATAAGCCCGATGTGTTAACACAGGACCGCCCCAGCCAGATATGTTCTACGAACATTTCGTGGAAACCACAAACGGTTCTTAGAACACTGTCTGGTGGGGCTGTGGGGGCGCCAGGACGCTTCGCCACTGCTTGAGCAGGGTGCTTCTTGGCATGCGCCCCCACTGCACTGAGACATCTGCCACGCCGGCGGCCCTTCCCACCTGGCAGGGACACGTGCGGCAGGCGCGCGGCGCAGGGCCCGCCTGGCGAAGCTTCTTCTCGAGCGCCTTTCGCACCCTGTCGGCGTCCTGGCGGCACTTTCGCCCAGTCCCGCTCTAGGCGGAGAGCAACACCCAAGACCCCTCGGGCAGCGAAAAAACACTCGAAACGGGAAGCTTTCCACCGCTTTTGACCTCCAGGAGCCCTTGCTGGGCCCGGCACGATGGAAACACGACTCAGGATAAATAGCCAGTCCCATGGAAGGGGTCCAAACCTCATGGGGTCCACGCTGAGAAAAAGAGAAACAGGACGCCGGAGGCCTGGGTCCAGGAGGGCACCGGGCTATGCACCCACACCCGTCCTGGCCAGGCCCCTCGTGGGCGCAGGATCGGTGGATGCACCACCCCGGATTGGCCCCCAGAGGTCCGATGCTGTGTGTTTCCCAAGCAGCGCTTGTCTCTTTGGGTTCTGTGTGTGACCTGTCTCAGAAACGAACAAAAGGACTGACGGATGCGGGATCTGGCGGGCGACGTTGTCTCGCGTTGTCTTCCGCTGCCTCCCGTGGCCTCCCAGACCCGTGCTAGGGGTAGTACTCATAACAATTGTGACACCAACATGGGCACGAATATGACTGTTCGTATCGGTGTAACCGTTGCGAGTTTAAGTTCGAGTCGTTTTTTTTTCACATCGGCAGTTGTGCCATAACGAATGTTCGTAGTAGCATTCGGCTCAATATCCGTGTTTGTGGCGGCAAACCTGCTACTGCAAGCCATGCTGGTAGTAACCGTAATAGAAGTAGAAGTAGTAGAAGTAGTAGTAGTAGTAGTAGTAGTAGTAGTAATAGTCATAGTAGTAGTAGTAGTAGTAGTAGTAGTAGTAGTAGTAGCAGTAGTAGTAGTAGTAGTAGTAGTAGTCGTAGTCGTAGTCGTAGTAGTAGTAGTACTAGTAGTAGTAATAGTAGTAGTAGTAGTAGTAGTAGTAGTAGTAGTAGTAGTAGTAGTAGTAGTAGTAGTAGTAGTACTGGTAGTGGTACTGGTGGTGGTAGTAGTAGTCGTAGTCGTAGTCGTAGTCGTAGTAATAGTAGTAGAAGTAGTAGTAGAAGTAGTAGTAGTAG
>CAUYUJ010018538.1:518387-521153 GCA_963575745.1 Prorocentrum cordatum
AACGACGCAGCACCACGCTGACGGGCTCCCCCAACGGCGGCGTGTGTCACGGGTGCCCTCCTTCCCTGCCGTGCTTCCCCCCATCCCGCAGACCACAGGCGCAGGAACATGGGGCTGAAGGCCGCCGACGCTTTCCTGCTTCCGCCACCAGCAGCACCCCTTAAAGCCGAGAAGCGAAATTTGATCCTTCTCAGGGTGACGCCGTCAGTGCCGATCTGACGCGTGTCGATCCACCAGCAGGCAGCAACGACGGGGGAGGCCCCGAGGGGCGCAAGGGCGAGCAAGGTGCCACGCCAAGCAACGAGAGGCGATCGGCGAGCGCCCCAGCTTCCGCAAGCGGGAGCAAGGAGCGCACTGTTCACCAACCCGCCGCAAGGTACAGCCCCCCGAGGGCCGCCGCCCGCCGAATTCTCACTTCCCGGTGCAACATCAGGGCAACATCAGCGTCGAACTGGGACAACGCATCGGATCGCAACGTTCGTCGGATCGGGCTGCATCGCCACGGACTCGGAGCCGAATCGGCTCGGCTGCGCCCAAATGCGCGCAACAATAGAAGAAAAACAAACTGCATAAACATCAACTTTTGGCGCTCCGCGCGGATTTCTTGGATCTGCGCTGGACCCACCTCCCTGGCGCCAGCGCGGATGCAGGAAATCCGCGCGGATCAACAAACATTTATGTTCATGGCGTTTTTCTTCTTCGAAACAACGCCACGCGACTGTCGGGTCGCACCGGACCACCGTCGGCACCTCGGCATCGAATCGGATGAAGCCGGCCGGCATCGACCTCGAAGGGGATGAAGAAGGGGCCCTGCGAGGGGCCACCCCTCGCCACCGCGGGTGGGGCCGACCTTGGAGAGGAGGAGGAGGAGGAGGAGGAGGAGGAGGAGGAGGAGGAGGAGGAGGAGGAGGAGGAGGAGCAGGAGGACGAAAGACCGCAAGGAACCGCCGACGACCCACCACCCCCCCCGGCGCCCGCAGAGGGCGCCTGCGCGTCGGCCGCCGCGGCGTCCGGCCCCGGTGGCGGCGCGTCGCCTGGCCGAGGCCCCGCCGCGGCGCCGCCGGCGCCCGACGCCTAGCGGAGGGGCCACAGGGCTCCACGGGGTTATGTCGCTCCCCTGCTGGCGGATTTTGGACGAAAATTGAAACATGGTTCCAAAATGCTCAAACATAGCCGAACAGATCACAGAACCATCGTTCCCGTTGTATTTGATTGATCCGTTTTGGATCTTCCCCCTGTCGGGCGAAAGGGGGGGATAGCATAGGGGGAAGTTGAGAATCAGCTCGCGTAGCCGATTCTCCTGGCGCCTCCCGGCGCCGGAGGCGGCTATGTATCGAGGAATGGGCCCCTCGGTGAGGCCGAAACCAGCTGCATGCAGCAAATCTCGTACCCCCCCCTTTCCCTATCCCCCCCGTTCGTTCGGCCCGACCCTCGTACTTCAGGACCAAGTCCCAGAAGTAGTGTCGAGCACCCAGAAAAGTATCGAAGCGGTGCCGAACGAGCATCGCTTCCCAGGGCCCGACGCGTGGAAACCTTCCAGTTGCGGTGGTTTCTTCGAAATTCTTTCTGGCGATCAAGGCTAAAGTAGGTTGGAACATCACAACCACAGGGCGTCTTAGGGGGTCAAAAGGGCTCCAGAGGGCGCTACAGGGCCCCATGAGAGCTCCACGGAACTCTGTTGGGCTGCGTGTGGCGCCAGAAGGCGCTCGCCGTGAAAAGCCCGCCGCTTTCGGCCAAACCCTGGCATCCTCGCGATGTAAGCTTTTGGCCGGTTTCGGTATCCAGGGACTCTCGCCGGGCCCCGGGACCGTCACGAATGAGTCGGGATGAAAGGAAACGGTCGGAACTTCTGCGGCCCTGCTTTGACGCCTGAGGCGGAATGTATCAAGTTGAACTTCGCAAACTCTCACGAAAGTTGGGCGCGGGGGCAATCCCATTCTCCCCCTATCAAGGACCTGCTGCCCGAACCTTGCAGCTTCGGGGGGGAGGTGAAAGGGGGGATGGACGGGGGCGAGAAAGAGAGAGGAGAGAGGAGGGAAGGGGATGGGAACATTGCCGACGATGACGATGATGACGACCATGATGATGACGATGATGATGACGATGCTGAAAATCCGCCGACCCCAGAGGCGTGTGAGGGAGAGTGTGTGCTAGAGCCATTCATCGTGAGGTTCTCCTTTCAAGCAGCCACCGACCGATACCCCCCTCCTGGCTCTCTCCCTTGGAACCTTTGTTCTTGGGCCCCCCCTTCCCCCACCACACCACTTCTCGCCCAAAACCGACCGATACCCCCAACCACACTCCCCACCACGCCCCCGACCCCCGAACCCACGATGTCTCGCCCAAACACGACCCACGCCCCCCCCCCTCCCCCCACCCGGCCCCCACCTGGCCCCGACACCCTCAAGCCTCTGGGCTCTGTTCTTGGAACCCCCGACCCCACGATTTCTCGCCCAAAAACGACCAACGTCCCCCCCCCCCTCCACCTGGCCCCGACACCCCCAAGGCTCTGGGCTCTGTTCTTGGGACTCCCCCACCCCACGATTTCTCGCCCAAAAACGACCAACGCCCCCCACCTGGTTCCCACCTGGCCCCGACACCCCCAAGCCTCTGGGCTCTGTTCTTGGGGTCCCCGACCCCACGATTTCTCGCTCAACAACGACCAAGGCCCCGCACCTGGCCCAACCTGGCCCCGACACTCCCAAGCCTCTGGGCTCTGTTCTTCGGAACCCCGACCCCACGAGTTCTCGCACAAAAACGACCAAC
>CAUYUJ010018538.1:521253-588475 GCA_963575745.1 Prorocentrum cordatum
ACGATTTCTCGCCCAAAAACGACCCATACCCCCCACCTGGCCTCCACCTGGCCACCACCTCCCCGCGACATCCCCAGGCCTCTGGGCTCTGTTCTTGGGACCCCCAACCCTACGATTTCTCGCCCAAAAACGACCCATCCCCGCTACCTGGCCCTTACCTGGCCACCACCCCCCCCCCACATCCCCAGGCCTCTGGGCTCTGTTCTTGGGACCCCCGACCCTACGATTTCTCGCCCAAATCGACCCATACCCCCCACCTGGCCCCCACCTGGCCAGCACCCCTCCACGACATCCCCAGGCCTCTGGGCTCTGTTCTTGGGACCCCGGACCCTACGATTTGTCGCCCCAAAACCCACCCCCCCATCGGACCCGACCCCTAGATTTGTCGCCCAAAACAACCATCGCCTCCCTCCTGTGCCCCACCTGGCCACACCACCCCCCCCCCCCTCAACAGACCATCACCCATTGCCTTTGGGGCTGTGTTCTTGAGACCCGTCTTACGAATTTCTCGGCCCAAAACAAACCCCATACCGCCCTCCTGGTTCCCACCTGGGCCACCACACCCACACAACGACATCCCAGGCCTCTGGGCTTGTTCTGGGGACCCCCGACACCCTACGATTTCTCCTCAAAACGACCCATACCGCCCCCTACCTGGCTCCCACCTGGCCCGCACCCCCCCCGACATCCCCAAGGCCTCATGGTGCCTCTGTTATTGGGACCCCGGGACCTGCGATTTTGGGACGCTGGAAAAGACCCACCCCGCCACCTGGCCCTTTACCTGGCCACCACCCCCCCACGACATCCCCAGGCCTCTGGGCTCTGTTCTTGGGACCCCCGACCCTACGATTTCTCTTTCAAATCGACCCATACCCCCCACCTGGCCCGCACCTGGCCAGCACCCCCCCCCGACATCCCCAGGCCTCTGGGCTCTGTTCTTGGGACCCCGGACCCTACGATTTGTCGCCCCACCCCAGGCCTCTGGGTTGTGTTCTTGCGACCCCCGACCTTACGATTTCTCGCCCAAAAACAACCCATACCCCCCACCTGGCCACCACCTGGCCACCACCCCCCCACGACATCCCCAGGCCTCTGGGCTCTGTTCTTGGGACCCCCGGCCTCACGATTTCTCGGCCAAAAACGACCCATACCCCCCACCTGGCCCCCACCTGGCCACCACTCCCCCACGACATCCCGAGGCGTCTGGGCTCTGTTCTTGGGACCCCGGACCCTACGATTTGTCGCCCCAAAACAACCCATACGGCCCACCTGGCCCCCACCTGGCCACCACCCCCCCCCACGACATCCCCAGGCCTCTGGGCTGTGTTCTTGGGACCCCGAACCCTACGATTTGTCGCTCCCAAAACAACCCATACCGCCCACCTGGCCACCACCGCTCCCCACGCCATCCCCAGGCCTCTGGGCTGTGTTCTTGGGCCCCCGACCCTACGATTTGACGCCCCAAAACAACCCATACCCCCCACCTGGCCCCCACCTGGCAACCACCCACCCCCCCACGACATCCCCAGGCCTCTGGGCTGTGTTCTTGGGACCCCCGACCTTACGATTTCTCGCCCAAAAACCTCCCACACCCCCCACCTGGCTCTCACCTGGCCACCACCCCCCCCACGACATCCCCAGGCCTCTGGGCTCTATTCTTGGCACCCCCAACTCGACGATTTCTCGCCCGAAAACGACCCATACCCCCCACCTGGCCCCCACCTGGCCACCACCCCCCCACGACATCCCCGGCCTCTGGTCTTGTGTTCTGGACCCCCGACCTCGGAGCGCACACCCCAACCCCTTACCGCCCACTGGCCCCCACCCCCCACACCCACCCCCCCCCTCCCCTCCCCACGACATCCCCAGGCCTCTGGGCTGTGTTCTTGGGATCCCGACTTTACGATTTCTCGCCCAAAAACAACCATACCGCCCACCTGGCCCCCACTTGGCCACCACCCCCCCCCACGACATCCCCAAGCCTCTGGGCTCCGTTCTTGGGACCCCCGACCCTACGATTTCTCGCCCAAAAACTACCTATACCCCCCCCAAAAAAAAAAAAAAACGACATCCCCATCCTTGCCAGCATGCCTCTCCTACTCTCCCGGCAACATGCTTCACGACTGGCACGCGCGTCCATCGTCCCTCCTGTCGGCTGCGGCAACAGCTATCCAGTCTTACGCACTTTCGTCACTGACGCATGGCTCCGCTCAGCGACTTCTTTCCTTTTGCGCTCTTGGCCAGCACAGCACTCGTTGCACCTTTGCTTCCCATCCGCCTTCTGCGTCGTTCGCCCGGCCAACCAGCTGCTGTATTCGTCCCTGCCGAAAGCGCCTTTGCATTCAACACATTTCCACTTCCCGCGCTGCAGCTTCGCGTCGTCGATGCATCGCTTGCACTTGCGGTGTTGTTCTGCCCTGCCGTCCCACATCTTTTCAGAGAAACAATCTTTCTGTTGCGCCTTCTCGCACGCTACACACGTTCTCACTTCCTTCCTCCCTGCAGCGACGCACTGCTTGCACTTACGATGCAGATCTGCCACGCCGTTCCACATCCAATCAGAAAACCAATCTTGCCGGTGCGCCTTCTCGCACACCGCGCACGTTTTCATGTCCTTCTTCGGCGCAGCGACGCAGCGCTTGCACTTGCGGTGCAGATCTGCAACGCCGTTCCACATCCAATCCGAAAAACAATCTTGCCGTTGCGCCTTCTCGCACACCACGCAAGTTTTAATGTCCTTCCTCGCCGCCTGATCCCGCTCTGCTGCTGCAGCGTTTACGCATTCCCTACATTGCATCGACGCTTTCGGCGCGTTCTTCAGCATGTACTCTGAAAACTCGGTTCTCCTTTTGGGGATTCCGCAGTTGGAACACACGCGCTCTTTTGCCTCTTCGGCACGGGCCTTCTCCTCCTCTCTCTGCAACCTCTTACAAGCCTTGCAAGTGGGTTCCTCGCTGATGATAGTTTCCGCTTTGGCAAATTGATCTAGTAACTTCTCCTGGCCGCAGCGCGAACACTTCAGGTGCGTTTTCGCGTCTTCGCAGTCCCGGCACATTCCCCCTTTGCATCGGGCGTTCCCTGCCTTGTCCCACTGCAAACCCACGAACGCCTCCTCGTACTTCCGGCCCTCGCATACATAACACTTTCGCCTCTCAGGACAGTCCACGCAACGCCGTGACGTGAGCTTCGAGCTGTGGTGCTGGGATGCATGGAACGCATCCTGGCCCTTCCACAGAAAGCATTCCGTGCACTGCCACGGCGTGCCACTGCTCTTCTTGCCTTCCAAGCGCACCTGGCACACGCGGCGACCGTCGTCCCGGCTCCACTGCCCGACCGCGTACTGGTTCTTGTACTTCACCGACGAGCACAGTGCGCGCATCCCTGCAGGCATGAACTCCTTCTCGATTGCATCCCAGTCCATCGGGTCTCCCCGCAACACCTGTAACAGTAATCCGGGGCCCTTCCGCTCCTTCTGAGTGCACGGCGCGCGGTCGAAAGGCCGAAATATCAACATGTCTTCGCGGCGACGCACGCGCGTCAGAGCCACATAACTCGACAACGGCGACGTGCCCCCGCCAATCCTGAGGTCCACGATGACACCCTGCTTAAAAGTCTGGCCCTGTGCTGAATGGGCGGTGACTCCAAACGCTGGGGCCAAGGGGAATTGCCGCCGCTTCACTTTCAGACGCGGGCACGGCCTGCCCTTGTCGACGAACCAATCTTTTTTCTGCGGAGTCACTGGGTGCAGGCCCGGCGTCTTCAGCCCCTGGATCGTCCACTTGCACGGAATCACGTTCCCTGCGTCATCGCGACCCTCATCGAAGAGGACAAATATCACTTTCGGCGTCTTCTGCAATATGGTCTCCCCCCCCCGGGAGACGCGACCCGCTCCTTCGTCGCCATCACACACCCATGAGTGCACGGTCCCCACGCGTCCGCGGAGTAGGTACTTGTCCTCGCTGCGGTCGATATGATCTGTGAGGGCCACAGGCATTCCCTCCGCGATTGGCAAAAAACCATACAGGTCCCCGCTCTCCTTGTCGTGGCGCTGCAGCCAGGCCATCTTTTGATGTGGCAGATCTGGCCGCTCTCGCAGCGCATCTGGTGTCGGAGTGTCGCGCGCAGGCACGTACACCAGAGGTTTCTCGTGCAGTCGGGCGCATTGCGACGCTCGGAGTTTGTTCACCTCATACTTCACGTCGTTATTCGGGAACACCCCGGGGGCGCACCGGAACTTCGCCGTGTGCATGCGCGCGTCATCTGGACCGTCGATGACGAGACGGCGCCGTTCGCGCTCATGCTTGCACACCGCACATTCCTGTCTGCGTATTTCCTTCGGGGACATCGCGCGCTGACGGCGTGCTCCGACAGTTTCCTTCTCTGAGACCCCTGCGGCGTCGCACAAGGCCCTACATCTCGCGTTCCCACATCCAACCACACCATGGAGCCAACTCCCCGGGACTCCAGTATCACGCCCGTGCAAAAATGAATGCGTGTCTTCCGTGAGGTCTCCTCTGCGGAACTCCTCTTGCACGGATTTCAGCCAGGCATCGTCGCAGCGCTCGCACTCCACTAGCTCCGTTACCCCCTGCACGCCCTCGTTACCTCCCCCCCACAGGAGAGCCTGCCCGTGTAGCACTGGCGGGAGCGAGGTATACTTCCGTGCCGCCGCGATGCGCTCTGCTGGCACGTCTGCAAGGAACCCTCCGTCCGGAGGGGCCAGCTGCCAAAAATCTCCGCTCAGAACGACGTTCAAACCGCCGAAGGGTCGCGTCGCTCCGTCCTCCCCGCGCTTCTGGGTGCCAATGTCCCGAATAACGCTGCGAAGTTTCTGGTCCACTTCGGCGAGCAGCCGGGCGCTCACCATGCTGATCTCGTCTATGAACAACCACCTCCACTGCAGAACTCGCTTGGCCGTCTCGTACTGCAGTTTCACATCCTCGCCCTTCTCGTCACCACGCTTCACGGCGGGGATACCGCAGGCGTGGTGGATGGTGTCTCCACCGAGCAGCTGCGCCATGACTGCCTGGAAGGCCGTGATCTGAAAATGGACGCCTATCGTCCATTTCATCAAGCCTTCGAACAGCTCCTTCCGAAGAATACGCAGCACGTGCGACTTCCCGGTGCCGGGCCCTCCGTGCATACACCACCGCAGCGGGTCACCCATGCCCCTGACCCTTGAAGGCCCCGAAGACCCGAAAACTGCGCCCTTCGCCACGGCGCGAAGACGTCCCACCGCGGACGACGACGACGACGACGACGAGGGGGGCCACCACGACGACGACGACGACGACGACGACGACGACGACGACGACGACGACGACGACGACGACTAGGGGAGCCCCCGCCGCGCCAACGAGGGGGGCCCCTCGAAGGCGGCCCGAAAGCCTCGAGCCACGGTCCTTCGATGTTAGAGGTTCCACTCTCGACTGGACCCGCACCGCCCACGACGACAACGACGTGGCCGACGGCGGCGGCGGCGGCCACGAGCGGCGGAGCAGCAGGGATCAGCCCTAAGATGCCCCCAACAGGGCTCGACCTACACAGTGTTTTGCGTGTTCGGTTTGTTGTTCGTTCTCTTTCGTTGTGTCTTCGCTTCGCCTTTGCTGCAATACCAAATCGAAACGAAAACGGTCCGCGAAAACACAAAACACCGTCTGGATAGAGCCCTGCCCCCAAGACAGCCTCAAGAGGCCCAAAGACAGCTCCAAGGGTGGCCCGAGATGTACCAGATCGGCCCCGGAGGCCCCCGGAAGCCACCGACGAGGACGACGACGACGACGAGAACGAGGACGAGGACGAGGACGACGCCGACCCCGACGCCGACGCCGACGACGAGAAGTCGGGGATCCCCCCTGGGCTTCTCAGGCCTCCCCAGAAATCCCGACCCCCTCCCTGCAGGGTACTTTTTCATCCCGGATCCGTTTCTGATGGTCCCCGCGCTCGAAAACACACCTCGGAGGCCGAAATCGAGGGAGAACTGCCGGGATTGACGAAACACGTATCGTCGGAGATCGGGGTCCAAGGGTCAAGAGTCGACCGCGGGACCAATCTGGGGCTGCGCCCGGACCGAGATCTCGAGGCAGATCCAGCCGTGGCGACGAGGAGGCCCAGAGTAGGCCAAAAGAGCACGAACAATCATAACAAAATTACTCCGACGGAAAGACCCCACACGAGAATCTGTTTAGCTTGCCTGGGGGTGTCCTCCTGCCCGTTTCCCTTCTCCCTCCTACTCTTGCCTCCTCCTTCTCCTCCTGTCTTATCCTCCTCCTGCCTCAACCCCTGCCTCTTCCTCCTCCTCTTACCTCCTCCACCTCCTCCCCCCTCCCCCTCGTTATACCTCCTCCCCCCATTCCCCCTGCCCCTCCTGCCTCCTGCCTCCTCCTCCTGCTCTCCCTCTCCCTTCTCCTTCTCCTCCTCCTCCTCCTCCTCCTCCTCATTCCCTGTCCCTCCTCCTCTCCCTCTCCCTCATCCGCTTCCACCTCCTCCTCGTCTCCATCTTCCTCCCCCTCCTCCCCCCCATCCTCCTCCTCCTCCTCCTCCTCCTCCTCCTCCTCCTCTTCCTCCTCCTCCTGCTCCTCCTGCCTCCTCCTTAGGCCTCCTGCCTCCTCCTGGGGTCTCTTGGGCCTCCTGGGGGGCCAGAGCAAGCCCAGATGCATTGGCAATGGTGCAGTACACCCCCCCATCCAATGTTCCCCCTCATATACCCTACAAGCACTCTTTTCTCACAGCCGAAGTGCCCCCCTTGAAAGACGGGCGCCTCGTGGGCCGGGCATTCATGAGAGAATCCCGCTTGGGAAAAAAGAGTTGCCGACCATCGAAATCCGCCGACCCCTTGTGGGTCTCTAGGCGTGTGAGAGTGTTCCCCCCCCATAATCCCCCCCCAGGGACCCCGAACCGGAGATTTGGCCCCCCTTCCCCGGGCCCGGTACGAACGCGCCACGGGAGGGCAGAGGGCTCCAAAACGGGCCAAGAGGGCACCTTGAAGCTTCCCAGACGGTCCAAGAGGCCTCCAAGATGCCCCAAGAGGCCCCCACACGCCCCAAGAGGCCTCGAAGAGGCTCCGAGAGGCCTCCAAGACGCCCCAAGAGACCTCCAAGACGCCCCAAGAGACCTCCAAGAAGCCTCCAAAGAGGGCCCCAAGAAGCCAAAATCGTTGATTTTCATTGTTTTTTCAATGTTTTTGGCATTTTCACCTTTTCGGCTTGCCGACGCTCCACGACCGCCCAAGAGACTCCCAATACCGCTCCAAGACGGCCCAAGAGACCCCCCACGACGCCTCCAAGACGGCCCAAGAGGGCCCCCAGACAGCGCAGGAGGGCCCCCAGACGGCCCAAGAGCCGCTCAAGCAGCCCAAGAGGCTACCGAGGCGGGCCCAAGAGGGGCTCCTGAGAAAGACCACGAACGGAAAAATCCAGCCTTCCGCCCCAAGAGGGCCCCAGGACGCCCCACAGAGGCCCCAAGACCTCCCCAAGAGGGCCCCAAGAGAACAAAAAGAGGCCCAAAAGAGGCCCTCAATCGGCCCCCGAGAGCCTTCGAAACAGCCTCCAAGAGGCCGGCGAGAAGCCCCCCCCCCAAGATCCCAACGGTTATCCCCGAACGCACCGGTTTTTGGATCCCGAGGGAAACAGGCCACGGACTGGACCCCAGGGCTTCCCCCCTGGACCAACGCTTCACACCGACCCGTCCGCTGAAGGCCCCCCCGTCCCCCGCTAAACTCACCAGGGGGAGATGGGCCCTCCCTGGGCTCGCTCCAGAGCTCCACGACACCCCCTGAGGCCTCTCAAGAAGCCCCCAAGACAGTCCAAGAGGACCCCGCCTCGCCGAAGATGGCATCCAAACAACCCAAGATGCCCTCAAGCCGCCCCAAAAAGCCTCCAGAGGCCACCCGCGACCAAGCGATAGACGCTAAAGAAAAAAACAAGGGGGCCGAAAAGGGCCCCAGGAGGGGCCCAAGAGCGCCCAAGAGCGCCCCAAGAGCGCCCCAAGATAACCCCAAGAGGCCCAAAGACGGCCTCCAAGAGGCTCCAGAGAACACTCCCAGACCCCACGCCCTACGCCTCCGGGCCTCCGCCCCCCTCCCCGTGCTCCCTCGCCGTCCTCCCTAGGACCTCCGACGTCGCCGGGGCGTCGGGGGTCACAGATTCGGCGTAGTCTGGTCGTATCTGTGACCCCAACATGCCGTTGTCCGAGCTGTTCAGGACCGGACATGTCTGAGCCCAGAGTTGGAAGGATGCCTCAGGCGAAACGAGCCGCCTCGTGAGCGGCATCTCTGAGCCCGGAGTTGCGATGATGTGTCAGGCGAGACTGGCTGGATCACCTCAGGTCAGGGCGTAGCTGAGCCCAGAGTTGCGAGGACGTTTCAGGCTCAGGCCAGACTGGCTGGACCACCTCAGCCCACGGCAGCTCTGAGCCCAGTATTCCGAGGATGTCTCAGGCGTCGTCGTCGTCGACGCCATCATCGTCGTCATCGTCGTCGTCGTCGTCGTCGTCTACTCAAACTGAATACCACCCTCCTCTCTCCCCCGCAGTTGCGGGAACCGCTCGCAACGACCCGGACAACACAGAAAACACAAGACCCCATTTGGGGTCGGCGGCAGAGGCGGCAGCCTTTAAATTATTATGTCGCCCTGTATATAAGGACGCATGGTAAGGATGCAACTGCCTTCGAAGGTTTTTTTCGGCACTTTGCGAGCGGGGCGCGGCCAGCGAAAACGGCCAAGGATGGGCCGAAGGGGAAGGTTGCAAGGGTAACGTAAGAACATCGCTCATCCGAACTGATGGCGTCGACGACGGAAACGACGACAACGACCAACCCACGACGACGACGGTGATGTGGATGGAGCCAAGTTCTGGCGATTCTTTCGGTGCGAAGGGACGCCAAGTTTGGACCGCGGCAGCTGCAAATGAACATCACGTTGTAGGCATTCGAAAGAAGGGGGAGCAAGACGGGAGGTAGAGACTAGAGCATGGATCCCCCGATTTTTTCCCCAGACATCCGACGCCACTTTCCTGTAAGACGTGATAGCAAGCGCGGGCCCCAAACAGGGCGTCATTACAGTGTGTAGGTGGAAGCTATGCAGCGTAAGCTACGTGATGACAGCTGTGCAGTGTCGGCTACGTCGTGTGGGTTATAGAGGTGGCGCATGTACGGTGTAACCAATGTGGTGTAAGCTACGCCGTGTGCTATGTGGTGTACGATATGTTGTGACATGCGTGGTGAAAGCCATGGCGTGTAAGCACAGAGTGGGCTGGAGGTGTAAGATGTGGGGTGCAAGCGATGTGGCGCCAGCCAGGTCGTGCAATCTGTGCGGTGTAAGCTATGCGCTGCAAGCTATATCGTGTAAGGCTTACAACACAAAGGGGGGCACGCGATTAAAACAATGGGAGCGACACGGTTAAAACCAAATTCTCGCGGGGGGGGGGGGGGGGGCGGGGGGGACACGAATAGACCGTGCGCTCGCGGCGACGCTCGAGGGCGCTCGGGGCCGCGCGCCGCCGTTCGAGGGCGCCTGGCGCGCGCCGTCAGCAGCGTCGTGGCAGCTCGGAGCCCAGGGCGCCCGCGAGACCGCAACGTGGCGGCCACGTGGCGCCACCTCGGGAAACCCACCCCGCGCACGGGGCGCCCGCGCAGCGCCCACGAGGCGGCAGCGTGGCGGCCACGCGGGAGAGCCCAGCATCGAACCGACGAGTCGGATCGGCGATCGACGTGACTCGGATCGACGGGCATCGGCAGCAGAGCCGGGAAACGTCGAATGGGCAGACATCGGCAGGCCAGTAGGCCTCCAGTGTGAGAGCTCGGATCCCAGATCGCAAGCCGGATCGGAACCCATCGCCATCGAATCGGGTCGGATCGGCGGCATCGACGTGAGCCCTGGCCACGTGGCGCAACCTCGGGAACCCCCCCCCCCCAAGCGCACGGGGCCCCCGCGAGGCGCGCACGGGGCGGCAGCGAGGCGGCCGCGCGGCGCGTCCTCGGGAGACCCACCGGGCGCACGGGGGACGCCCGCGGCGCGGCACTGCAGGGACGCACGGCCCCGGGCCACTTGGGACCGCCTGGAGGGCTCCTTCGGCCGCCAGGGGACCATCTTTGAGGCCTCCTTGGCGCTTTGGGGGCCTCCTTGGTGGCCGCTGGGGCCGTCTTGGGCCGTCGGGAAGCCGAGCATGAGCAAACGACTGCAGGCGGGGCGGGCCCGAGGCCGGGCGCGCGGCCCCAGGCGCACGGGCGGCAGCGCCGCGCAGGCCCGGGCACATCTCCACACGCGAGCTAAACAGGAGCCCCTAGATGCAAGCACTGTCTGGGGGGCCTCTTGTCTTCTTACTCGGCGGTGGACAAACCTCCCTTCACGAAACCTCCCTTGAATGAAAACGGCCTGGGACCGAAACCGACGGACCTGAACCCGCAAAAATGACGGCCGCGACGCCCTCTCGTGAACCGAACACGGCACATTCCTGTCAGGGGTAGGAGGTTTGTCCACCCCCGATTTACCTTTGCTTCGCGGGGTGACTGAGGACAGCGAGCTGAATTTTCCAGCAACCGGCCTTCGGGTCATGCATGCCGGAAGCGTTACCGATGCCAATGTGGCTCCACCAGCCCTACCCCATAGAGGGAGAGGAGGGAGGTCAGAGCAGGAGAGAGGGAGGAGGGGGAGTCCCTGACTCTCAGGGTCATGCCACATCCAAGACCAGATTATCCCGGCAAAGCAACCTAACAGCGATGTGTAGGAGCATATCTGGAAGCATTCCCCTTAAGATTCAGATGATAATCCAGTTGTAGAATTTTGCTGTTCTCGCAGTCGGAGTCGCATTCACGATGACAGTCGCAGTGGCAACGGCAGTCGCAGTCACAGCCTCAGCCTCAGCCTGCCTCAGCCTCAGCCTCAGCCTGCCTCAGCCTCAGCCTGCCTCAGCCTCAGCCTCAGCCTGCTTCAGCCTCAGCCTCAGTCTGCCTTCAGCCTCGGCCTCAGCCTCAGCCTGCCTCAGCCTCAGCCTGCATCAGCCTCAGCCTCAGCCTCAGCCTGCCTCAGCATCAGCCTGCCTCAGCCTCAGCCTCAGCCTGCCTCAGCCTCAGCCTCAGCCTGCTTCAGCCACAGCCTCAGTCTGCCTTCAGCCTCGGCCTCAGCCTCAGCCTGCCTCAGCCTCAGCCTGCATCAGCCTCAGCCTCAGCCTCAGCCTGCCTCAGCATCAGCCTGCCTGCCTCAGCCTCAGCCTCAGCCTGCCTCAGCCTCAGCCTCAGCCTGCTTCAGCCTCAGCCTCAGTCTGCCTTCAGCCTCGGCCTCAGCCTCAGCCTGCCTCAGCCTCAGCCTCAGCCTCAGCCTCAGCCTCAGCCTGCCTCAGCCTCAGCCTCAGCCTGCTTCAGCCTCAGCCTCAGTCTGCCGTCGGCCTCGGCCTCAGCCTCAGCCTGCCTCAGCCTCAGCCTGCATCAGCCTCAGCCTCAGCCTCAGCCTGCCTCAGCATCAGCCTGCCTCAGCCTCAGCCTCAGCCTGCCTCAGCCTCAGCCTCAGCCTGCTTCAGCCTCAGCCTCAGTCTGCCTTCAGCCTCGGCCTCAGCCTCAGCCTGCCTCAGCCTCAGCCTGCATCAGCCTCAGCCTCAGCCTCAGCCTGCCTCAGCCTCAGCCTCAGCCTCAGCCTCAGCCTCAGCCTCAGCCTGCTTCAGCCTCAGCCTCAGTCTGCCTTCAGCCTCGGCCTCAGCCTCAGCCTGCCTCAGCCTCAGCCTGCATCAGCCTCAGCCTCAGCCTCAGCCTGCCTCAGCATCAGCCTGCCTCAGCCTCAGCCTCAGCCTGCCTCAGCCTCAGCCTCAGCCTGCTTCAGCCTCAGCCTCAGTCTGCCTTCAGCCTCGGCCTCAGCCTCAGCCTGCCTCAGCCTCAGCCTGCATCAGCCTCAGCCTCAGCCTCAGCCTGCCTCAGCATCAGCCTGCCTCAGCCTCAGCCTCAGCCTGCCTCAGCCTCAGCCTCCTGCTTCAGCCTCAGCCTCAGTCTGCCTTCAGCCTCGGCCTCAGCCTCAGCCTGCCTCAGCCTCAGCCTGCATCAGCCTCAGCCTCAGCCTCAGCCTGCCTCAGCATCAGCCTGCCTCAGCCTCAGCCTCAGCCTGCCTCAGCCTCAGCCTCAGCCTGCCTCAGCCTCAGCCTCAGTCTGCCGTCAGCCTCGACCTCAGCCTCAGCCTGCCTCAGCCTCAGCATCAGCCTGCCTCAGCATTCAAAATGTGGCCCGGGAATGGAATTCTGGGAACACGAAGAACACGAAGTCCCCTACAGTTGGCTCCAGGCATTCAAAATGTGGCCCCGGAATGGTGTTCGAGGAACACGAAGAACACGGAATGGCGTATACAGTTGGCTCTGGGCATTCAAAATGTGCCCCGGAATGGTGTTCTGGGAACACGAAGAACACGAAATGGCCTACAGTTGGCTCCGGGCATTCAAAATGTGGCCCGGGAATGGTGTCCTGGGAACACGAAGAACACGAAGTGGCCTACAGTTGGCTCCGGGCATTCAAAATGTGGCCCGGGAATGGTGTTCTGTGAACTCGAAGACCACGAAGTGCGTTACTGTTTGCTTAAAACGAGTTCCCCGGCATCCCCCCTGATCCTGCCCGGACCCCCCTGGGGAGTCATGATGCTCTCTTTTGACCCTACTAGAAAGCTATCAGTCTTCGCTGTCAGGTAAAAACGGCTCCTGGAGGTTGAACACCTTCCAACACATGAGTCTCTGTAAAACTTCTTGAAACCCAAATAAGGAGCAATACCATGCAATTGCATCCAAAGAGACAAGAAACCAGAAGAACTCATCGGAGGCTCATGTAAGAACAAGACATCTAAGACCGAGACATCCTCACGCCTCGCTGCACAACAGGCCAGGGGCGCCCAAGCGCCGCTGCCGGCATGATGCCAAGGCCGACGCTGGCGGGGACTTTAGCCGGCGTGTATTACATATCGGCCAAGCCAACACAAAAACCTTGATCACCGTCATCGCCGATTGGGAGAGGTTGGGCAACCGAATCATCCAGGGTAGGCCTGGTCCAGGTAAGGCCCATTTTGGCGCCCTCCATGCGCGGTCCAGGGAAATGCTGCACATAACCTATGAACCAGGATGGCCCATCTGCCAGAAACATGCTGGGCAAACCATACATTCGACAGAAACGGATCTGGGTGTACGAAATGGAAAAGCGCAAATCAATCGGCAGTTCTGACCACGCCCTGCCCTGACCACTCGGTTAGATGCTCGTTCTGGGGGCACTCGCTCCACTCATGCGCCGATGCTGTGTCGAACGTCCGTCGACTTGAGTCGAGCTTGAGCCGAGATTGGTTCGAAGTCGAGTCGAACTGAATTCGAACTAAGATCGAACTAGAATCGACCTAGAGTCGAACAGATCCGTTACTTAAACCTCAACTTGAGGCTCTGAAGATTGAGCAGGGACCGACCGTCCCGGCATTCCTATAGGCCTATCCCGACGTATTCTTAAAACCCAAACCTGTTGTAAGGAAACAAGCAGTGTTCTTAGAACATAAGCCCGAATTGTAGAACAAGACAGTCTCGGCCAAAACAGGCTCTAAGAACATGTCGTGCAAACCACGAAAGGTTCTCAGAGCATGCTTTGGTAGGCCTGTAGGCAGACCAGGACGCGTCGCCGCTGCTTGACTCTTAGGCCTCCACTCGAGGCTCTGAGGATGGACTACGACGCGAGAGCTGGGTCGGGCATGTCCAAAAATAGCCAACAACTAACTGAAACATCCTCCCCACACTATTTTTTTCCCTATCTTTGAATTGTCCTCCTGTAGAGGGATATGCCCGACTTAACGCGAGAGGGCCGCCTCGCCGCACGGCGGTGTGGCGCGGCCCAGCGCGGAACCCAGGAGGCGCGCAGCGCCGGCCGCCTGGTCCGGGCGGGTGGGCACACCGCCGCCGCCGCCTGGAGGCCTCCTGGGACATTCACGGGTCCCCGGGGATACAGCGGGGGCCGATCCACAAGAAACCTTCCACAAGAAGCCCAACCCTGAGACTGACCATCGCTCGGACGTCCATTCCCTATGCTCTTTCGGTTTCGTGCGCGGTTTTCTCGCAGGATGATCCAGGATGCTCATCAATGATCCCCGCTGAGAAAAAGTGCACACGTGCGAGCGATACCAAGGAGATCCCAAGACGTCCACTGATTTTTGGTGTGGGAACGCCACGCTTTCCACAGGACAGCATCGAAACCCTAGAAACCAAGGGCACCCGGCTGGCAAGCGGGGCGTTTTTTGGCGTGGGCCTCCACTGTATGATGTTCCGACCTACTTTTAGCCTTGATTACCAGAACGTTTTTCGAGCACCAGCAAAGTACCAGCACTGGAAGGTTTTCACGTGTCGGGCCCTGGGATGAAATACTCGTTCGACACTTCGCCAGCGTGTCGGGCAGACACTCTTATGAAACTTTTCGGGGTACCAGAGGATTCTTGGAGCTCAGTGGGCCCTGGAAACGACAGGGCAATTTTTTTACCAGGTCCGTTTTGCCGTTTTCTGGCCGGTTACAACAGCGTTTTTTAGCCAGTTCCGTCGCAATTGTTTGCCCGTTCCGGCTCCGGTTCCAATCCTACCGTAGGCATCCATTTTCAAAACACTTGTTCAAAAACGGCGACAAAACGGCCCTGCCGTTTCACCAAGCTGGAGGCCTCCAGGAGGCCCCAATAGCAACACGATCCCCAAACCTTGATTCCCAGGTCGCCCAACTTCGCGACGAGCGGTCGTCCTCGCGCCCTCGCGCCGCCGCCTTGGAGAGGGCACCTCTCCAACCCAAGCTGCGCGAAGCGCGATTCTCTTCGCGCCCCTGGGGGTGACCCAAGATCGCCGCCGCCGCGGCCGACCGCCGCGACGGCCGCCGCCGCGGCCGTCGCCGTCGTCGCTGTCGCCGCGGCGGCGGCGGCGGCGACTGCTGCGACGACGCGGCATCGGCGATGGTCGACCAAGCGCGCATGCAAACATCCGCCACCGTGCCTTCAGCACAGAGTTGAGAGCCCAGAGGCTAATGCAGGTGTGCGAGTTTGGCGGATTGTACAAGTGTTAGGTCGTGCATGTCCTCCTACAGAGGGATTTCGGACTAAAAATAGAACATAGTGAAACAAAATTTGGAAATACCCCAAAATAGTCGAAAACTTGTCCCAAATTTTTGTTGTACTACTTTTGAGTATTCCAGGGCTGAACCTACACGGTGTTGTTCGTTTTCGTTTTGTTTTCGTTTCCCTCGCGTTGTCTCCAATCCGCCTTTAACACAAAACGACATCGAAACGAAAACGGCCCACGAAATCGCCAAAACACCGTTCAGGTCCACCCCTGGAATATTCATCCTGTAGAGGGACAGGCCCGACTGAATACAAATTCTCAAGGCCTGGACCACGGTTTTCCTGGAACTCGCGAGCGCTCTTTTGGGTGCTCCGGGGGCGTGTCGCGCCGGCCTCTGGGGCGGCGAGCCCGCCCAAAATGGCCCGGCGAGCCCGCAAAAGCCTCCCGAGAAGCGCCCGAGGCCGTCCCAGAGATTGTCGAGCAGGCCCGGCCATCGCTCGGACGTCCATTCCCTGTGTTTTTGTTCGGTTCGTGCCTGGTTTTTTTCGCCAAATGATCAAGAATGCTCCTCGATAGCCCTGGCCGAAAGAAAAATACACACGTCCGAGCGATGCCAAGGGGCCCATGAGGGTCTGAAGACAGCATGCGATGGACCCATGACGGCCCAGGAGGCCCCCAAACGCCCCAGCAAGCCCCAGGAGGGCTCCGAGAGGCCGCCCAAGAGCGCCCCACGAGGCTCAAAGGACTGTTGTTGCATTGGCTTTTGACGACTGTGAGCGTTCTCGCCTTTTCGAGCTGTCGACGTTGCAAGACGGCCCAAGATGCCCCAGGATCGCCCTCAGACGGCCCAAGAGTCCCCAAGGAAAGCTCCAAGACGGCCCCAAAGGCCCCTAAAAAGATCCACGAGGCCCCCATGACGGGCCAAGACGGCCACAAGAGCGGCCCACCAGGGGAACGCGAACTGGCACGTCGAGCCCTCCGCCCCAAGACGAGCCCCGAGACGGTTAGCAACCGCCCGTGAGGCCCCCTATGCGCACCAGAGGCGCTCCCGAGATGCCCCCCCGTGACGCCCCCCAATAGGCCAGGCAGAGCCCTTCAAAATGCATCCACGACCCAGGCGCGGTGGTGGGGTGGGATGGGCCGAAGAGGCCCCCCTCTCTTTCGCGTGCACACATGTTCAATTGCTTTGTTCTCTCTCTCTCTCTCTCTCTCTCTCTCTCTCTATCTCTCTTCTTTCCCTCTTTGTGTTCTTTCTCTCTCTCTCTCTCTCTCCCTCGCCTCGGCCCCGGGGGCTCCCTCCCTCCAGGAAGGACCGGCACCCCCGCAGGGGACCCCCAGGGCAGCCGGAAGGCCATTGTCCGCCCGCAGGGCCGGTGCCCCGCGAGCCGCTCGAATTTATCGGCGCCAGGTAGGAGGAGGAGGAGGAGGAGGAGGAGGAGGAGGAGGAGGAAGAGGAGGAGGAGGAGGACGAGGAGGGGAAAAGCGGGGGCGCGCTGTGGCAGGGGCGGCAAGGCAAGGGGAAGGGAGGGAGAGGGGGAGGGGGCCGGGGGCGGGGGCAGTCGGCAGGCGGCGGTCGTCGTGGTGGTTGTCGTTGGGGTTGTGGTGAAGGTCGTGGTCGTGGGGCAGGTCGTGCAAGTCGTGGTGGTCGTGGTGGTCGGCGGTGGTCGTCGTTCGGGTGGTCGTGGTGTTCGTGGTCGCGGTGGTTGTCGTCGGCCAGGTCGAGGTGGACGTGGTGGCGTGCCAGTTGTGGTCGTGGTGGTGGGCGCGGTGGTCGTGCTGAGGATGGTTGAGGGGCTGTTTGGCTGCTCGCACCGCACTAAGCAGCATCTCCGCGTTGCCGAAAGCCAAACAGCGCTGGATCTTCCTCCAGGTGGCGGAAATCACGCCCGACCGCTCGGCCTCCGGTAAGTCCTGGCCGTAAGAGCGGATGAAGGCGACCAACTCGTCGGCTGGCCGGCCACCCGACTCCAAGACAGCCGGTGGTCTGTTGTGCAAGGATAGACAAGGGGGGGGCGAACTTGAACAAAAAGGAACTGTGGGATTCCTTTTCTTCATTGAAGTTGCCGTGCCTGGGCTGTGGGTTAGAAGTTTTCTGGATGCAGGCCACGGTATGTTGGGATGCCACTCGTGGTCTTCGTGCAAAAAATAGGCATGGGGTGAATGTGAAAAAAAACAAAAAATCTAAAATTCATTTTCTCGACTCATGGGATCATGGGATCTCGATTTCCACGGTGGTTTCAGGGGCAGCCAAGAGGACACGAAGACGATCCAAGAGAGTACCAAGATAGCGTTAGAGAGTTCAACAGCATTCCCGACAAATCTTTGCATGTGACCCCAAAGTCTTGATGGGGCTCGAGGAAGAGGATAGGGGGAGTAGGAGCCCCAACTTGAAAAAAAGGAAATCTCTGGAATTCCTTTTTTTTTTCAAGTTCCACGGTCTTTGAAGTCTCTTGGAGGCTTTCTGGGGGCCTGGAGAGCGTCTTGGGCCTTTCTTTGAAATTCTGGCGGTTTTTCGTGGTCGTCTTGGGGTGTCCTGGGCGTTTTGGGGGCTCCCCGGGAAGTCGGGAAGCAGGGTACCGCGAGCGTTCCGCAAATGTTCCGGGAAGGTGTGGGACCCCCAGGAGGAGGGGGCGCGCATCTGTTGAATTTGAAAAAAAGGAATCTTTTTGTTTGTTCAGATTCCTCGGTCTTGGTGCGTTGGAAGCTGCAAAACGTGAGAATGCGAAACAAGTCGACAACAAACCACTGACAATTCACGTTTTTACCATCTTCGGGCTCTTTCGGGACGGCTCTCGAGACTCTCTTGGGCTGTTTTGGGGGCCTCGTCGGAGCTTCTTTGGGGGCCTCTCAAAGGGTCTGGGGTGTGTTGGGGGCCTCTGGGGGGTCCCAGAGTCCTCTCGGAGGTCTCGGGCGGCCTCCTGCTCCCGCTCTTGGGCTCATCTTGGGCCTGTTATGGGGTGGTCTGGAGCTGTCCGGGGCGCCTCTTCGGCAGTCTTTGGACCGTCTTGGACCGTCTTGGGGCCGTATTGGGGGCCTCTTGGGCGGTCTTGGGGGCCTCTTCGGCCGCCTTGGAACGTTGGAAGCATGAAATGGTGAGAAGGCCAAAAACCCTGAACAACAACCAAGACAATCAACGATTTCAGCTTCTCCGGGCGCTTTCGGGAGGCCTCTCGGAGCTCTCTTGAGGTCTCTTGGAGGCCTCCTGGGAGCCTGGAGAGCCGCCCGAAAGCTATCCTCGGTTGCTTGGGAGCGTCTTGGGCAATTCTTTTACGTTCTGGGGGTTTCTTGGGGGTCGTCCTGGGCTGTCTTTGGGCATTGCGGGGGCTCCCTGGGAGGCCGGGGAGCGCGGTACCGGGAGCGTACAGAAGATGTGAGTGAGGTGGATGACGCCCTGGGAGGGGGCCCGGCGTATTTGTTTCACACATATATATATATACATACATATATATACACATATATATATGTATGTATGTATGTATGTATGTATATATATACATATATATATATATATATATATCAGCCTACTCCGCAACCCTCGCCAGACGGAACTTGTTCTATGTGAGGGCGGATGAGCTCGGCCTCAGTCTGAAGCTAGCGTAGCAGGCACGCCAACAAATCGAATATTCGAGAGGCCGGGGATCGCCCGCCACATTTCACCACAGAACGCTGAGAGAGTCGAACGGGGCAACGCAAGCAGACGGGGTTGGAGGGAGAGAAAAACTATAGAAGCGCAAACGCTTGGCGGCGATCGGGCTCCACAGATGATTCACGTTGGAGCACTCGCATCAGCCTACTCCGCAACCCTCGCCAGACGGAACTTTTTCCGTGTGAGGGCGGATGAGCTCGGCCTCAGTCTGAAGCTAGCGTAGCAGGCACGCCAACAAATCGAAGACTCGAGAGACTGGGGATCGCCCGCCACATTTCAACAACAAAAACACATACTGGAAGCGCACTCGATCCAGAAGTACAACTGGCCTACTGGCCGAAATTATATAAAGCGACGGCGCGTTTATTGGCAATGGCATCGGCGAAACAAGCACACATAACGTTACAGAGGCGACTCGGATACGGTTCGGCAATGCTAGCGAGGAACTTGTTGTCTTCCCTCCCACACAAAATCAAATGAGGCTTTCCTGTGCGAGTACATGTTCCTTCACATGAGCGACACCGTTTCTCGGCATTGCCTAAGTCTACAAAGAGGGTGAGAAACCTGGTCCTTTTTCTCCAGGGTTTGGCCCACTGGCAGAAATCGGTTACAAACTCTCTAGTCTCGGGCCAATGACGTATTTGGAGGAAGGGAGGAGCCGTGCAGAGGCGAGAGGAGTGGGGGTTCTCACAGACAATGGGAATCCGCAGATTTCTGCACAGCATAACTAGCGAGTGACAGAATTGCATCATGCGGTTACCCTGCTCGACTTTGAGCTGGTCAATCGGGGCGAGATGCGGAAACCCCATCACATTTTCAGAGCTGCGGAGAGCTGGAGGGCCTGTGCCATCAGATCGTCGAGCCGACGACCAGCTCGCGCACAAGAGGCCAATCCACACTGCCCTCGCCAAGCCCGCCATCCACGAATGATCTTCTGGTTCCGTGCCGTCAGCAGATCGAACCGCTCGCCATGGGCGATGTCCCGCTCGAAGATAGGGATCCCCTTCAGGAAGTCCTGGCGGCGCCACGCTTGCGAGAAGGCGCCGCTGCCTGCGAAGAGCTCGAGCGCGACCCCCCGCCGTGCTCGCTGCGCACAGGCTGGGAGGTGCCGCGGAGGATCGCACCGAGGCCCTCGCGGCGCCGGCGCGCGTGCTGCAGCTGCGGCTCCGCGAGGCGATGCAGCACCCCGCTGATGCGGCCTCCCTTCTCGTAGCGCCTCATGTTGGCAGCGCTGAGCCATCTCCCGTGCTTCCGAGCGTCGGCGATCGGCCGCCTGCCGTTCGCCACCTCGTGGCTCGCCCCGCCGTGCCGCAGCTGGTACTGGCGCAGCGCTCCGAGCGGCGCGTGCTGCAGCGCCTCCACGGCCCTGCTGAAGACGTTGGCGTACTCGAGGTAGCTCATCGGGAACAGCTTGCTGCCTGCTGGGGCCAGGAGGTGGGCCCGCGCTGGGTTCAGGTCGTCGTGCTCCGTGTTGTCCAGCACCATGGCTTCGTCGAAGACTCCTGTCTTGCTGGGCTGCTCCGTCTCCTGGCGGTGCAGCGGGACGCTCCAGCGTCCCAGGCCGCCGACCTCCAGCGGCGGGGGCGGCGCCAGCTCCTCCCGCCATAGCGACAGCACGTCGCGCATCTCTGACGGCGTCCTGGGAAGCTGGGTCGCGGGAGCCCGGCCGTGCATCAACGACTTCAGAGCCAAGATGTGGTACGGCGCCCAGAAAATGACGATGAAGTGCTGATGTTGGCGCTGGTGGCGCGAAGATGCGAGATGGTTCATCAGCGGGATTCAGTTCACTCTTGATCCATCGCGCGCTCGGCATAACATTGGCCCCAAGACAGAGTGCACTCCACTGTCTACAGATTCGATTCATCGGCGAGGATGACGATCCCCCTTTCGTCAACATCAGACAAATGCTCATCGCATCCACCAAGAAGAGAAGCTTTTGACCGAAAGATTGTTGGCGCCGCAACTGATGCTTTAAAGCCCACAGAACAGCTCGGGCCTCTAGCAGCGGCATGTGCTCGGACTTCCACCAGCGGCCAGCTGAGACGACTCTCCGCTCTCCTTTTATGAGCTCGGGGCTGATTTCCTGGAAATCTAACGATGGGGTGCTGGTGGCTGGCCATTGGCTGTCCTTCTCCTGCGAGCGAAGCTGACTTTGCTGAAAAGCTAACAGCGCAGGCGAGCGCGAGCGCCGTGCTCCTCGCTCTTAGAGAAGCGCCAGCGCTCGCTTGCGCGCCCGGCAGCTGCAATGAGCGCGACCCACCGTTCCCCTTCAACCACTCCGCGACCCCGCGGCGAAGCGTCGCTGACACGCGCCGCGTCCGACTACCCCGCCCCAAGGTCACGTCGCAGCAGAGGAAGTAGAGAGGGCGCCCGCAACAACTCCCTCCTGACAGCGTGCCAGAGCACCACCTCGCGCTCCCTGCGCTGGCTGATGAAGGCGCACACCGCGCCGCCGAACACGGCGAGAAACTCTCTCCTCAGGGGCCCCACGAACGCCAGGTGGCCAACGATGATCTCGGTGAGACGACCAGAGACTCGAAGTCGCCGTAGCACCTCGCGAATGCCCAGCCGCAGCCTCCAGAGGCGGAGGCGGCTGGGGCCCGCCAGACTATCATCAGTGGCGAACTCCCAGCCGAGCGACTGGCCTCCCTGGCTGACCTCCACGCCGTGGGTAGGGGGCCCCTTCGAGCGGAACAGGGCGTTCACTCGGCGGGCCGCCGACGCGACGGGCTCCTCCAGGTTAGAGTAGGCCGCGAAGTTGCCCACGTACTCAGCGTGTACCATCGGCCGCATGCTGGGCACCTCCATCCCATCAACCATCATGTTGCTCGCCGAGATTCCCTCGAGCTTGGTCACCATCGCGACGAGAATGATCTGGCATGCCATGGGGGCCTGGTTCCAGCCCATGGGCGCCGCCTTCAGGCACGGGTAGACCATGCTGTCGACGCCGATCGCATCGTCGGGCACGGCGGCGACGCCGGCATCCTGAGCCCGAGCGCGAGGGAGAGCGAAGCACCCGCTGAACTCTGTCGGCATCTCCAGCGTGCAGAAGCAGTTCACGATGTCGACGCCTCCAAGCCAGATCGGGGGCCCAGCGTCCACCTCGAGCATCGCGAAGCTCTGGCCCGTCGCCAGCTTCAAGTCGGGCGGGTCTGCGAAGTGTGCGTTGGCCCACCTGGCATCTATGATCATTCTCTGCGCGCCGTCCTTCTCGTGAACGGCGAAGACGCTCGCGTCTTCCATGCGGTGCTTCCTGTGCTAGATGAGCCCGCGCGCCTCAGGCCGCTTCGCCAACTTGCAGCGCTGGCGGCGATTACGAAGGCGCTGATCTGTAACAAACTGTTCGGACTCCCGAATCAAACTTGCGCTGCTCCGCCTCCTCTTTTGGCAGGAGCTTCTCCTTCAATATCCTTGCGACTTCCGCGCCAGCTGCTCCATCCAGCTCCGACAGAGGCACCGCGCGATGACCTCGTTCTGGCAGCGCAGGCCGATCAACATCAAAGCTGGCCAGGGTGGCGGGCTCACCGTCATATCCCCGGCAGGCCAGAAGCGCTCGCAAAGCTTCGTGGCCAGTGAGCCCTGGAGGAAGGCGACCGACCTCCTGGGCGCGCGAGAGTAGGCGGTCGAGCACCAGACGCTGTCCTCCAGTAGTCGACGATCCACGCCCGCCGCAGCTGCGCGGCCCAGCACTCATCTCATTGAGCGACCTCACCATGTCACTGGCCCAGTTCAACTCGCGCTGGTGGGCGTGGAGGCGTTGACGGGATCGACGAGACAGCGTCGGGCGGCAGATCGACGAAAACTCGGCAGCCCCCTCGGAAACATCAGGTAGAGGGGACAGGTCGCGCTGCCTGCTGCCCCCGTTGAGCTGGCCAAAACTGCGAGCATCCTCGGCGTCGGCGGCCACCTTCGCCAGAGGCACTCAGGGGGCAAGGAAGGCGGCCATGCCTCCCTGCCGAGGCGCCCGACCAAGCGGCAGCCTGGTCGGGCAGTCTCCTCGTGGGGCTACTTGAGGGCCGCGGCCCGCTCCTCGCGGGCCTTGCGGACCTGTTCGAGCACGCTGGCGTCGCGCTCCACCTCCTTCGACGCGTAGTCGAGGAGCTCGGGCGCCACCATGATGTCCCCGAGCTCCTTGTGTCCTCCCATGAAGATCAGGGACTCGTCGTGCAGTCCCACGCGCATCAGGCCGCCGCGGCCCTTGTCCTTCTTGTCGGCGTCCGACCCGTCGACCTCCGCCCTGCCACCGCCGCCCATCTCCGAGTAGCTGTACTCGATGAGTTTCGCCTTCCTGAGCATGAGCTCGAAGGCCCCCAGATTCACGATGTCGAGTCCGTCGTGCGTGAGCGCGAGATCGATCGCTTGCATGATCATGTAGTGCTCGCAAACGCCCCAGAAGTCCGCCTTCAACGACTGCGTGTGCACCCAGAAACGATGATGATCTATCGCTCCGCCACTGCGGCGGTTGACGAAGCGAAGGCACCATGCCGCAGTGCGAGGTCATGGAACAGGGAAATCCGTGAAACTCACCTCTTTTACTGCCTCCGCGGCGGTACGGAACAGGGTCTTCACTCTCTGACCTCCAATTGTGTGGATGTCCATCAACCGAACATCGCCAGCCGCCTCGGCACCAGCAAACTCGATCTCCTGGCCAGGAGCCACAAAGGCGAGCAGGATCCACTCGGCGGGCGCCCCCTGCGGCTGCATCGCGCGGACCCCCTGCACGATGGCCTGCGGCGAGAGGGCGGCCACGTCGCCGCGCTGCAGGCCCGCCCTCGACTCCACCGCCAGCCAGCTCCCCGCTCCTGCCGGCAACCCTCCGCCCACAGCGGGCGCACCAGCCCCAGCGCCAGCCGCAGCCGTCGCGGCCGCGGGAGGGGCCGCCAGGACGGACGGACGATGTCGGGCAGCGCGGCAATCGTCTTGCGGAGGCGCGCGGCATGAGCGGACCCCTCCGTTGCCCAGCGGGCCAGCTCTGCCGCCGTCGGCTCAGCCGCGAAGCGGTCGCAAAGCCTCCACGTGACGCCGGGCGGAGGAGGCCAGCGCGCCGAGGCGAACCGAAGCCCCGCGATGTCCTCGCTCGAAGGCTCCAACTCCTCGTCGTAAACCTGCCCGTCGGGCGTGACCACCACACATCTAGTCGCCGATGACGCCAGCACCCCGAACAGCAGGCGCTGGTGCCATAGGGCCCCTGGAGTCGCGTACCATACGAAGACCCAGGCCGTCGGCCTCGCTGCTGCCGCCGGCGCCAGCCCAGGCGGAGGCCCCAGTGGCAGGGCGGGCGGCGCCGCTCCACCTCCAGCGGCTGCCATGGCACAAGCAGCTGAGCGCCACGATGACCACGCTCACGCCGCTGAGGAACCCGCCCCAGGCCCACAGGCGACCGCTCGCCGCGGCGGCCTCCGCGTCGCCCGCGGGGCAGTTCGCCTCTGGCAGCGGTGGCGCCCCGGGGCACGCTGGCACCACGGGGCAAGGAGGGCAGGCGGGGCACGACCGCACCGCAGGGCAGCTCCCCACTATCGCAGCAGTGCCGAGGAAGCGTACAACCTCGTAGGCCAGGTTGAGGCCGAAGTCCATGCCCACTGGGCCATCGCTTTGAGCCCAGAGAAGACTATTGAAGCGCAAACGCTTGGCGGCGATCGGACTCCACAGATGATTCACGTGCGAGCACTCTCACACACACACACTTTATATATATATATATATATATATATATATATATATATAGAGATATCCATCCTCGTCTCTCTCTCTCTCTCGGTCGCTCTCTCTCCTGCTCCACTTCCTCATCTTCCTCCTACTCCAGAGCAGCCAGTATCATACGACTCAGTATCGACTTTGCCAGGCCATTCCAGTTCATACAGTAGCCAACGAAGCCAGACTGCACAGCACATGACCAGACCAAACCAGACAAGGCAGGGCCAGAACAGAGCATACAGAGGAGAAGGAGGGGAGGACACGAAGATCACGTAGCTGGCAACCTCCAACTCCTCCTCCTCCTCCTCCTCCTCCTCCTCCTCCTCCTCCTCCTCCTCCAATCCGCGTCCTCTTCCTCTCCGTCTCTCCAACTCGACCAATCCCCTGAACCCCGGGTTCAATATCTTCCTCCTCCTCCTCCTCCTCCTCTTCATTCTTTCCCTCCTGCTCAGCCTCCTGCACCTCTCGTACCCCTCAACGTGCCACCTGTTCGGTGCAGTTGGTTTCTCCAGTTCCACCCCCCTCTCATGCATATTTGCGGCATTCCACGGAGCACGAGGAAAAGAGTAGTGACAGAGAAGGGATTGGGAAAGATGAGAGACAGTGAAGCTCTACAGGAGGCCTGAGAGAGGCATCCCACGAGACACCCGGATTCGCCCAGGGGGCTCCTGACCCAAGGCGCAACTTCCACGATCGCCTCAAACAGTCGGCGGAATGGCTTCGGAAAGATCGAGGCTCGGGAAAGGATGAGGATTAGGACCAGGCCATGGTCAAGCCACTTGATGAACTACGATTCCGAGACAGGAAAAAATCGGCAGGACGAGGACCGGCACAACAAGGCGGAGCGGCGCCTTCCCCCCCCCCGCACGCCGACGGACCTCCGAAGAGCACGGCCCGGCTTCCTCCCTCGAGGACGGGGCGCGGCACTGGACAGCGGGCGCGCGAGCTGGAGCCGCCCGCGGAGCGTCCCTGATGCAGGTCCCAGGAGCATACCACCACCACCACGTCGAGTCCCCCTCCCTCCACCACCCTCTTCTTCCTCTCCTCTATCCTGGGGGAGGGAGGGGGGGAGGGAGATGGTAGTGGTGGTGTATATGTTTGGGCCCCATCACTAAGTCCAACGGGCAAAAAACTCCGATCCGAAACAAGTCCCAGGACTTCCCCTCGGACAACCTGGACAACCCGTGCTGATTCATGCCGACGAGACGACCTGCCGCCCAAAAATCCACCGTTTCAGGTTCCGGAACCACCTGGAACCGTTCCGGGGTGATTCTGGAAGCTTGACACTGACCGTTTCAGGTTCCAGAATCACCCTGGAACCGTTCCGAAGTGAAAACCCATCTGGACACATTTCGAGCTCCTCCCAGAAGGCTTCTCTCAGCTCCTTAATGGGCTCCTCACAGAAGCCCTTATTGGGCTCCGTGCAGAAGCCCTGGGCTCTTACAGAAGCCCTTATTGGGCTCCTTGCAGAAGCCCTTATTGGGCTCCGTGCAGAAGCCCTTATTGGGCTCCTTA
This sequence comes from Prorocentrum cordatum, assembly GCA_963575745.1. Taxonomy (NCBI): domain Eukaryota; class Dinophyceae; order Prorocentrales; family Prorocentraceae; genus Prorocentrum; species Prorocentrum cordatum. Next base: position 547,139 of record CAUYUJ010018538.1, read on the forward strand.
CAGAAGCCCTTGTTGGGCTCCTTGCAGAAGCCCTATTGGGCTCCTTACAGAAGCCCTTATTGGGCTCCTTACAGAAGCCCTCAGTGGGCTCCTTACAGAAGCCCTCGCTGGGCTCCTCACAGAAGCCCTCGCTGGGCTCCTTACAGAAGCCCTCACTGGGCTCCTTGCAGAAGCCCTCACTGTGCTCCTTACAGAAGCCCTGATTGGGCTCCTTACAGAAGCCCCCAAGAAAGCCGTTTTGCGTTGGGAGGGGTTCCAAATGGCTTTCTCCCTGGAAAGGTTCCGGGGTGAAAATCCATCTGGGACCTGCCGACGCTGCGCGGGAGGGCCCAGCCGCGAAAAACAAGCTCCCCAATTAGAGATTTCATTTGGAAAGTTGCCATTTTGGGAGCTCGGGTACACCCCCCCCCATCCCCGACAGAGCCGTTTTGCGTTGGGAGAGGGTCCCAAATTAATTTTCACCCTGGAGCGGTTCCGAAGTGAAAATCCATCTCTGGGACCTCCCGACGCTGCGCGGGAGGGCCCAGCCGCGAAAAACAAGCTCCCCAATAAGAGATTTCATTTGGAAACTTGCAATTTTGGGAACTCGGGTATACCCACTTATCCCCGACAGAACCGTTTTGCGTTGGGAGAGGGTCCCAGATGGATTTTCACCCTGGAACGGTTCCGGGGTGAAAATCCATCTGGGACCTCCCGACGCTGCGCGGGAGGGCCCAGCCGCGAAAAACAAGCTCCCCAATCAGACATTTCATTTGGAAAATTGCCTTTTTGAGAGCTCGGGTACCCCCCCCCCATCTCCGACAGAGCCGTTTTGCGTTGGGAGAGGTCCCAAATGGATTTTCACCCTGGAACGGTTCCGGGCTGAAAATCTCACCAGCCGTTTGGGCGTGAGTGGTTTAGCGAGCTCTCTCTGTTCTCAACCCCCCTTCTTCCCCTTCGGGGAGGGGTTTACCCCTCCCCCTACCCCCTCCCCCTGGGCCTGGAGAGGGCGCCTCGCGGGTCGTCAGGGGGGTCGTTTTCGACTCCTGGGAGGGCTAAAAAACGACACCCCTCACGAGGATTCTGGCCTCGACGGGGGGAGGCAGAAAAAACATTCTCCTCTTCTTTGAAGCCAAATTCATTGATTTTACTACGGTTTCGGCTCCATTTTGGCCTTCTTAGGGGGCAGCGCTCATTAAAGCTCCCCTCTTCCTTCAAGGCAAAATCATTGATTTTACAAAGGTTTTGGCCTCATTTTGCCCTTCTGAGGGGGCAGCGCTCATTAAAGCTCCCCTCTTTATTGATCGACTTCCTCCAAGATGGCCCCAAGAAGCGCCCAGGAGGCACACTGAGGCTCCAAGATGGCCCCAAGAGGCCCCCAGGAGGCCCCAAGAGGCCTCCAAGAGGCCCCCAAGATGCCCCCAAGAGGCCCCCAAGAGGCCCCAAGAGGCTCCCCCGAGGCACCCAAGACGCTCCTGGAAGCCCCTGGGGCCGCCAAGAGGCCCCCAAGACGCCCCAAACGGCCTCCAAGAGGCTCCCAAGAGGCCCGAAGAGGCTCCCCCAAGGCACCCAATACGCTCCTAGAAGCCCCTGGGGCCGCCAAGAGGCCCCCAAGACGCCCCAAAAGGGGACGAGGTGCCCGAACGCCTCACGCAACGAGGAGCCCGAACGACTCACACCAGGACGAGGGGCCCGAACGACTCACACCACGAAGAGCCCGAACGACTCACACCAGAAGGAGGGGCCCGAACGACTCACACCAGGACGAAGCGCCCGAACGACTGACACCACGAGGAGCCCGAAGGACTCACACCACGACGAGGGCCCCGAACGACTCACACCACGAGGAGCCCGAACGAGTCACACCAGGAGGAGGGGCCCGAACGACTCACACCAGGACAACTCACACCACGAGAAGCCCGAACGACTCACACCAGGACGAAGAGCCCGAACGACGCACACCACGAAGAGCCCGAACGACTCACACCAGGAAGAAGGGCCCGAACGACTCACGACAGGACCAGAAACCCCAAACGACTCAAACCACGAGGAGCGCCTTCTCTCCCTCCTCCTCCGCCTCGTCCTTCTCCCGCTCCCCCCACAAGGAGGATGTGCAAGGAGGCGGGAGGAAGGAGGAACCGGGGACATATGCGGGGGCAAGCGGACACACGCCTGAAAACCACGACTGTCGGCATGCTTCGCAAGAGTTGCTGTTGTGAGATGGGCTGGTGGGGATACGCGAAGCGTAAAGAATTCATCTGGGACCTCCCGACGCTGCGCGGGAGGGCCCAGCCACGAAAAACAAGCTCCCCCAAAAGAGATTCATTTGGAAAATTACCATTTTGATAGCTCGGGTACACCCCCCCCATCCCCGACAGAGCCGTTTTGCGATGGGAGAGGGTTCCAAATGGATTTTCACCCTGGAACGGTTCCAGGGTGAAAATCTATTTCTGGGACCTCCTCCCGACGCTGCGCGGGAGGGCCCAGCCGCGAAAAACAAACTCCCCAATAAAAGATTTCATTTGGAAAATGGCAATTTTGGGAGCTCGGGTACAACCCCCCCCCATCCCCGACATAACCGTTTTGCGTTGGGAGAGGGTTCCAAATGATTTTCACCCTGGAGCGGTTCCGGGGTGAAAATCCATTTCTGGGACCTCCCGACGCTGCGCGGGAGGGCCCAGCCGCGAAAAACAAGCTCCCCGATAAGAGATATAATTAAAATTGCCATTTTGGGAGCTCGGGTACACCCCCCCATCCCCGACAAAGCCGTTTTGCGTTCGGGGAGGGATCCACATGAATTTTCACTCTGGAACGGTTCTGGGGTGAAAATCCATCTGGGACCTCCCGACGCTGCGCGGGAGGGCCCAGCCGCGAAAAACAAGCGCCCCAATCAGAGATTTCATTTGGAAAATGGCAAATTTGGGAGCTCGGGTGCACCCTCCCCCATCCCCGACAGAGCCGTTTTTCATTGGGGGAGGGAGGATCCAAATGGATTTTCACCCTGGAACGGTTCCGGGGTGAAAATCCATGTCTGAAGCCTCCTCCCGACGCTGCGCGGGAGGGCCCAGCCGCGAAAAACAAGCTCCCCAGTAAGAGATTTCATTTGGGAAATGGCAATTTTGAGAGCTCGGGGCAGAGCCGTTTTGCGTTGGGAAAGGTCGCAAATGGATTTTCACCCTGGAACGGTTCCGGGGTGAAAATCCATCTGGGACCTCCCGACCCCAATAAGAGATTTCATTTGGAAAACTGCCATTTTGAGAGTTCGGGCACCCCCCCCCCGTCCCCGACAAAGCCGTTTTGCGTCGGGGGGGACTCCATATGGATTTTCACCGTGGAACGGTTCCGGGGTGGAAAATCCATTTGTGGGACCTCCTCCCGACGCTGCGCGGGAGGGCCCAGCGGCGAAAAACAAGCTCCCCAATAAGAGATTTCATCCGGAAAATTCTAGACGCTTCGCGCATCCCCACCAGCCCGTCCAGAAACGACGCCCAAGCGAGTAGAGGGTCGTCCTGGGGGGCTGTTCGGCGTCTTGGGTGCCTCGGGGGGGCCTCTGTGGGCCGTTCGGGATCCTCTTTGGTGAGGATGTCTCAAACGAAGGCCATCCAGGCGGGAGACGGAATGCCCGGCAGGGCTCGCTTGGGCGGTCCGCTCTTTCCGGCAAGGCGAGAGCGGCTCCAGGGCCCTAAACTGCGGCGGTCAAGAGAAGTGCAAGGCAGCACGAGAAGGCAGGGGCAAGGAGAGACGGGGCGAGAAGAGAATGATGGGCAAAACGACTAGAAGAGGGATGAAGTCGCTTCACAACCTCAACCTCTTTTCTTTAAAAGATGCCAAAGGGAGGCTCAGAGGTCAGTCAGTAGTCGTCGTCGTCGTCCTCTTTGCTTTCTTCTTCTCGGCGCGCTTTGCGGCTTTCTTTGCTTTCCGGGCTGCGCTTGGAGGAGGCCTCTTTGTGTTCCTGTCGGTGGACAGCCTCAGCTCGGGCGCCCGGTCTGCTTTCGCGCAGACGCGGTTCCTGTCGTTGGCGGCCTTATCGTCTCCATCACACGACAACGTCCCAGCAGACTCTGACGAATCAGAAGAACTATCGCCCCTACTGCGGGACCTCCCTCGTGGAGTGACAGGACGTGGCGCCTCTGGTTCTCTACGGTCCGAAACGTAATCCGGAACGCTAGCAGCACTCTGCTCCCGGCCAGCATGTCTACCACGACGCTGTTCCCAGTTGGCCCTGTCAAGTTTCGCCCTCTGTCTGTCCCGGAGCTTCCTGGCAGACATGTGGTGGCCCATCTGCTGGACATCTCGGCGGTGCAAATGATCGTGGTATTTCTCTGGCTTGCCACAGGCATCGTCATCTGCATCCTTGATACGCTTATCCATGCAGATTGCTTTCTGCGTTGCCTGCAGCTCTCTGTGTGCTAGGTCTACGGCCCGTTCAAGCTGTCGCTCGCGAGAGGTATCCTGCTTGTTCTGCAGCTTCTGCATGGCCCTGCGCTCGGTAGACATCATGCTCAGAGCACTGCATTGGAGCTGCCGCTCTACGCCGCTGACGCGACGCGCTGGCGGAAGCGCCGCAAACTGCTCTTCTGCTGTGAGCCCTGCTGGAGGAGCCGGCGGGGCAGTCTTCGAAGAAGCACCTGGATGAGGAGGTCGAGCCTTGCTCGTGCAACCGGGCGCTGCCGGCACCCGGGCGCCGATCGCAGTTGCAACCATGGCACAAACGTCCGCCTCTCCCTCAGCCGGGAAACCCAGGCGCGAAGGTCTGGCAGACGTCGTCGCGCTGGCACTCGTTGGTGGTGCCGTGGCTGGTTTGCAGGGCGAGGTGAACGTAAGGGTACCAGAACGGATAGGTGCTAAAATCTTCTCTGGGTTGGACTTGTCCTTGGTAAGAGGATCTGCGACCATTTCTAATCTGGCATCCAGAGCAGCTCCAAAGGAAGTACTTTGTCACCGTGTTTTGGAATCCATGAAACGACAGCTTCACGAACTCTCTGAAACGCTGGAGTAAGATCTTTTTCCGAAAGGTGTGGCGTAGCAGAGTAGATGTTGGCTACGAAAGACCAACTGTCGGTAAGCAGAACACCAAACGGAGGCTCTGGCATGTTCAATGCCTCTTGAATCCGGCGTCCCGTGGCAAAATTTACATCCAAGGCGGCTTCTGCCGAGAGGGCCTCGGCTGCCAAGGTGGAGATGCATGCTCGGACTTGTTTCTTTGACGCCCACCTGTACGTCGAGGCGCGAACTACTTTACTCCTCCCCATCTTTTCTCCTATGAACGTGGCCATGCCGCGCTGTGGCGGAGAGCTCTTAGAGTAATCACCGAAATAATGAACGCAGATGTCTTTGGCCATGGGGCCGTATGTGAGGACAACCGGAACGTTCTTGAGGCGACGGGCGTTCTTGTTGCAGTCGAGAAGCGTGCTCACTGTTGCTGATTGCACTTTGGACGCGACAGAACTCACGTGGAAAGATATGGTCGGAACTGTCTGGTCCGAAACCCAGATCTGCTCACCGAGGCACTGTCGTAGGGAGGCGCGCTCTGCTTCTGGGGCTGGAGAGGTCAGTTGCCGCAGACGGTGCGGAGGCGCAGATATGATTGACAGAGATTACAATATTCTGTTTGATCAAGAGTGATGTGCGGCATATCTACTTTAATACGTAAGCCGCAAAAGACGAAGTTACCGTGCTCACGAGTGCCCCACTGCAGTGGCAAACTTTCAATGACATGCCAGAAAGCATCAGTTCCAGCCATAGGAACGCCATCTACGTGAAGACCGACAAAACCCTGAAGTTGCTGGCTTTGGAAACGAAGAAACACGCATGGATCCCAAATCGATTGCACGAAGCCGCGTTCTAGAATAAGAGATCTCATGTGAAAGAACCATGCTCTGGGTGCACGGCGCAAGCCATGCAAAGTCTTTCCTCGCTTCAGTCGCCACGCGTGCCCTTCTGGCAGGTCCACGCCAGCTGGCGGACGAACAAACACAGGCGAGTCATCCCAGTTAGGATCTGCAGAAGCGTCTGCCTGCAGAAACGCCTTCTTCACGTCCCATGCTTCTGGTTCATACTGCATGTAACCAGATAGCCAAAGAAGAAAACGAACCGAGTGACGATGCAACGTTGGACTCTCTACCACGTGGCTGTCCTTCCCGGGCTCGAAACAGCCTTGAACTACGAGACGGGTTTTTGGTTCGCCGTCAGGGGCCGTGTAGACGAAGCGGGATGGCACAGCAGACGCGCCATCTGGAAGCTGAACAACATCAAAGTTATCCGAAACAGCATGTAATTCACGAAGCCGGGGGGCTTCGAAGACGGGATCTGCCTCTGCAATTTTGCGTGGAACTTCTTTCGCCCGCTTCAGTGTTTTCACAGCTGCCAGAGCATCAAGAACAGATTCCCCTGGAACGTGAGCGTCTTCTGGACAGCTTTTGCAAAAACCCGCAACCTCAGCCATCATGCTCCATTGTGTCGGTACTTCGAAAAACGATTCGTCAGCATCGTTGTTGGCTGCTGCAAAGAAGTCTTCGTTCTGATGAGCTTCGTGCGGCAGAGTTTGTGATTTGTGTGCAGGCTCCTCTTCTGCTACTCCGTGCTCTCCCTTTCGCTTCGTCGGTCCAGAAGGAAACGGTTGTTTCCCAGAGAGCCGGTGGGTCGGTTTGACCGCGCCAGAAGAGGAACTTCCACTTCAAGGTTGCTGTGGTGGCTGGGAAGGTGGAGGCAGGACAGGCGTTGCTGGTCCGTTTCCCACGGCCGGGAAGCCCAGGCTCGCAGGTCCAGGAAAACCAGCCGGAGCAGGTGCAGCAGGAGGTGGTTGTGGCGAGGCTGGTGGTGGTGCCGCTGGAGGCGGCGGTGGCGACGAGGCCGCGTCATCGAAAGACTGGTCGTGTCTGTTCCGAGCAATTTCCTGCACAGGCGCTTGGATATGGAGTTCGAGGACCCCTCTGCGTTCACGAGGGCGGACCCTGTGCCTGTGTACAGAAATAGCGTGTCCATGTTGCGTCCGAATCCACACTTTTTGTTGGCCTTCCATGCCTAGCAACGTTGCTGGGCCTTTCCAAGCTTTTCCGGCTGTTTTGTCTTTGGAGCTTTCGTCGGAAATCCAATCTACGATGGTGCCGGCAGTCAGAGGGCCAAGTGTACCCGCCAATCGTGGATTGAATAAGTCCCGCAATTCAGAGCACGACTGGATCTGGATAGCTACTTGCTGCGCGGCTCGCCGGAGGGACAGCCTGGCCTGAGCGCTGCTCGCGGGGTCCGCAGGGAGATCCCGGAGCATAGGCGGGTCTGCCTCGTCGATGGTGTCGAAAAACGGGTTGTTCCCACGCGCAAGGAATTGGGACGAAAACCCACATCGTCGCACCAAGGCGTTCTTAGCAGCACAAGCTTGCAACATGACGTCCGTAGTGGTGACTCTCCTACTGTTGAGTTGGTTCGTGAACATCTGCGACAATTTGTAGAAGATAATCTTCAATACCCCGCTGTGTCGCTCAACGAGGCCGTTTGAAGCAGGGGCACGGGGAGGGATCCACAAGTGACGTACTCCGTGTAGCTCCAGATACTCTTCTACCTCTTTTGGCATACTCACCACCATTGTCGGTCAAAATGTTCTCTGGCAAGCATCCAAAAATAGATTGCCATCGGGGCAGCGTCTGCAGCGTGCCGCTGGGCTCCCTGGTCGGAACCCGCTCTGCCAGGGACCACTTCGTGAACGTATCGATCATATGATGAAAAATGATGGGTTGGGTGCCCAATTTGATCTCGAATGAATCGATACACACGATCTGGTTGACAGATCTGGCGCTCATCCCGGAAGTCTTGGGGTGAGGAGCAGCTTTGCGAAAACGATCACATTGCAGTTGTGTGTGATCTTCTCCGCAAGAGCCTTCACAGCACTAACGGTTCCAGGATCCAACACAGGAGTAATATTACGCATCAGATGCTCCACACTAGGGTGGCCGAGTCGATCATGGATCTTTTTCAATTCGGCTTCGGTGGTCAGGTCGCGCTTCAGCTGGGACAAACGAGGCGGCATCGAGATCTGAAACGACCCAGGGCTGTCTAGCACTGTGATGGTTTCATACGCTGTTTCTTTGCTGGCGGGGCTTCTGGTCGTAGAGGGCTCTGCGTGTAGCGCTTCTGGACGCACGGAGAGGAATGGAAACAGGTAGTGTCCAGCGTGGCTCGTCTTCAAAGGTATTGTTTGTTGCGTAGACTTCAGAAACAGCGTGTCTGCATCGAAATCAACAACAGCACGTCGATTCTTAAGCTGTGGTTTGGACAACAAGAAAGGTGTAGCTCGTGGACCTGTGCCTGTTTTGACTACCTCGAAATCGGTTCTAGAGTTAAGCGTTTGAACAGGAACGTTAGCTAAACTTGACGCCGTTTTCGAATCACCCCCAGCAAAACGATACACTGTCGAGGAAGCTTTTCGGACACACGCAGATCAGGAAACTCTGTGGCAAGGAGCTATTTGAACTGCTGGTAGCGGTCTTCCGAAACCATTCCTTTCGAGCAGCCAGGATCGACGATAGCTTCGTGGACCGCGATGTCCGTGTGCAGGCTGTGCTCTGTTGCAAACGACGGCATTGCTGCTTCTGCGACGTACGAGGCGCGATTGTCTTCTTTCGGGTCTTCGTCTTTGGCTTCGTCGTCGTTGCTGCTGTCGTCTTCGTCGCTGTCGCTGCCGGAGTCCACGGAGGAGGCTGGAGGAGGCCAGTCGTCGCCGTAGTCGTCGTTCTGCCCATTTTGGCACGGCTGTGGGCCCATGCACCAGCACGGCGCTCGGAGCAGCGGGTCCACCAAGTCGATGTTCTCGCAGGTGAAGCACATGTTCCCGCACTCTACGCGGGACAAGCACTTGTACTGCGCCATCAACTCGCCACAACAGCTTACACGAACCAGCCGGTTGGGGCAGCCTTCGGTGTGAGGTGCCCTGAATGGGCCTATGCCTACGGGCGTGCTACACGAACTATCCATTCCGGCAGCCGGGAAACCCAGGCACGCCGGTCCGGACGGAACGCTGGGCGACAGGCCACGGTCGGCGGGAGCGTCTCTTCCAGCAGCCGGGACACCCAGGCTCGCCGGTCCAGCGCGCTCCGCCTCCACAGACACCATTCCATCGGCCGGGAATCCCAAACTCGACGATCCGGCATCTGCGGTGTAGTTGGACGACGCAGTTGCTGCAGCGCTGGGTGGCGGACGCGACGTTTCCGGCAACCTCTGTTCCTGAAGGGGCCGGAGGTGCGCAAGCTCGTTGTTGAGCAGTTGCACCCTGAAGGCGCGTAGCTGTTGCGCTTGCTCTGGCGGTAGGCTCGGTGGCCCCCGCTCGTCGGGCGGTTGCGGTGGTTGGCTGTCAGGAGCAGGCTCGTCTGGGTGCTCCGCCACGAATGACCAAGCTAATTGGGCATCCGAGTCGGGGTGGTAGTCGTAGCCGCTGGCTTGACCAGAGCTCCAGTCAGGATGCTCTGACCAATCACCAGACCCCATCCACCAGCTGGAGTCATCAGCTGTGAATGCGTGGTTGTGTTTTCCCGACGGTTTCTGTGAAGCTTTGCCTTTGCCTTTGCCTTTGCTTTTGGAAACTTGTGGCTTTTGCAGTCGTAGGTTTTCCGTTGTACTAACCCTTTTCCCCTGCCAGGGGGTACCTTTCCAGCTCCTGTTCCGTACCCTTTGCCTGAACCCCTTCCAGGGGTAAAAGTTCTTTTCGTTTTCCCCTTGTTGGGTGGGTGTGGGCAGTTCTCGACCCAGTGGTTGGGGTCACCACACCTCAAACACCCTTTTGTATTTCCGTAGGCGGCGTCTTCCCAGCTGGTTTCCTGCCATGGCTGGTCGTAGTGAGCCGTGTCTTCCCACTGAGAATCGGGCCATCCAGGCTCGTCCCAGACGTCTGCGGCGAGTCCGTCCGTCGCAGTTTTTCCCAGGAGGTTGTCTCCCAGCACCTTCTGGATTGCATCCCTCGCTTTTCTAACAGTCAGGGTTGCATCCATGTCTAAGCGAGCGCTCAGGTTGCTGAGTTGGTGTTGGGACAGCTCTGCGTTCACTATGAGAATGAGGGCTTTGACAAACTCTTCCAGCTTGACGAATTTATCGGCCTCAAACTCGCTAGTGAGCCTGACGCTTTCGGATACGTAATCCTGCAGTTTTCCACCGTTCCGGGTGTACTTTAGCCAAGACGGGAAACGCAACAGCTTTGCCACGTCGTCTTTGGTTCTGTTTTCTTGTTGCATAAATGACAACATGTACTTAAAGCCAAGGGAGCCAGACGCTCCGGACTCGTTCTTTGGATCGGCAGACAACCGAGCCATGTCAAGAAGTTTCGCTTGGTTCTTGAAGAACAAGTTGGACGAAAAACCTCTACTCTTTATGTGTGGCCCTTCATGTTCTGGCTTCAGCTCTGTGGACAGCACCCACGCACTGAGATCCTCTTCGTAGGACTCCCAGCTCTGTTGAAGACCAGCTATCGGACATGCTTTGACACCACTTCCTTCGAAGCTTGCGGTTGCCATGGCACCAGGCGCGGAGAGGCCGAGGAGCGCAGCGCGCTCCGCTACCAACTTGAGGATGTCTCAAACGAAAGCCATCCAGGCGGGAGACGGAATGCCCGGCAGGGCTCGCTTGGGCGGTCCGCTCTTTCCGGCAAGGCGAGAGCGGCTCAAGGGCCCTAAACGGCGGCGGCCAAGAGAAGTGCAAGGCAGCACGAGAAGGCAGGGACAAGGAGAGACGGGGCGAGAAGAGAATGATGGGCAAGACGACTAGAAGAGGGATGAAGTCGCTTCACATTTGGGGCCTCCTGGGGGCCTCTTGGGGCCTCTTGGGGCCATCTTGGGGCCTTTGGGGGCCTCCTGGGCGCTTCTTGGGGCCATCTTTGCCCCCTCAGAAGGCCAAAAGGGGGCCCAAACTATAGTAAAAAGGCTTCTGGGAGCACCTTGGGTGCCTCTGGGGGGTCTCTTGGGGCCTCTTGGGGGTCTCTTGGGGGCCTTTTGGGGGCCTGTTGGGGGGCCTCTTGGGGCCATCTTGGGGCCATCCTGCGGCCTTTTGGGGCATCCTGGGGGCCTCTTGCGGCCATCGTGGAGGAAATCGATCAAAGAAGAGGGGAGCTTTAATTAGCGCTGCCCCCTCAGAAGGCCAACATGGGGCCAAAACCATAGAAAAATCAATGATTTTGGCTTCCTCGCCGAGGCCGTTTTGAACGCTCTGACCGCTCGCGGCCCCCCCCGTCCAGGTCAGTGGGGAGGGGGTAGGGGGAGGGGTAAAACCCTCCCCGAAGGGGAAGAGGGAGGGGTGGAAGAGGAAACGCCCTAAACCACCGACGCCCAGAGGGCTGGTGGGATTACCATTTTGGGAGCTCGGGTACCCCCCCCCCGTCCCCGACAGAGCCGTTTTGCGTTGGGGGAGGGTTCCAGATGGGTTTTCACCCTGGAGCGGTTCCGGGGTGAAAATCCATCTGAGACCTCCTCCCGACGCTGCGCGGGAGGGCCCAGCCGCCCCCGACAGAGCCGTTTTGCGTCGGGAGAGGGTTCCAGATTGATTCTTACCCTGGAACGGTTCCGGGGTCAAAATCCATCTGGGACCTCCCAACGCTGCGCGGGAGGGCCCAGCCGCGAAAAACAAGCTCCCCGATAAGAGATTTCATTTGGAGAATTGCCATTTTGGGAGCTCGGGTGCACCCCTCCCATCCCCGACAGAGCCGTTTTGCGTCGGGAGAGGGCTTCAGATGGATTTTCACCCTGGAACGGTTCTGGGGTCAAAATCCATTTCTGGGACCTCCTCCCGACGCTGCGCGGGAGGGCCCAGCCGCGAAAAACAAGCTCCCCGATAAGAGATTTCATTTGGAAAATTGCCATTTTGGGAGCTCGGGTACAACCCCCCCCATCCCCGACAGAACCGTTTTGCGTTGGGAGAGGGTTCCAGATGGATTTTCACCCTGGAGCGGTTCCGGGGTGAAAATCAATTTCTGGGACCTCCCGACGCTGCGCGGGAGGGCCCAGCCGCGAAAAACAAGCTCCCCGATAAGAGATTTCATTCGGAAAATTGCCATTTTGGGAGCTCGGGTACCCCCCCCCCATCCCCGACAGAGCCGTTTTGCGTTGGGGCAGGGTTCCAAATGGATTTTCACTCTGGAACGGTTCCGGGGTGAAAATCCATCTGGGACCTCCCGACGCTGCGCGGGAGGGCCCAGCCGCGAAAAACAAGCGCCCCAATAAGAGATTTCATTTGGAAAATTGCCATTTTGGGAGCTCGGGTGTACCCTCCCCCATCCCCGAGATGCGCCCGCAAGGCTCCCGAGAGCGCCCAGATGGAAAATCACCCGTTTCAGGTTCCAATTTTCACCCAGGAACCGTTCCAAGGTGATTCTGGAACCTGAAACGGGTCGGTGCCCCGGATACAACCCCTTGGACAGCCCATCGGGGATCCAGACAACCCCTCCAGACAACCCCCCCTTGCACAAGTCTACCCCGGGAGTCTCTCCCACGAGATACAATACACGAGCTCGAAACAAACTAGCACACGGATTGAGGGCGGCTGCTTCTGAAACGCGCGCTCTCGCGCCAAAGCCGTGGACGTCTCCAAGACTATCCCAGCAACTGCACGGCAGGGCTGAACCTAAACGGTGTTTTTCGTTTTCGTTTTGCTTTCGTTTTCCCTCGCTCTTGTCTCGAATCCGCTTTTGCCTCAAAACGAAGTCGGAACGAAAACGGCCCACGAAATCGCCAAAAACACCGTTTAGGTCCAGCCCTGCTGCACTTGTGCTGAAGGCATCGACGAAGACGTCCGAAACCGCCGAAACCCGAACCTCGCTGCGCGCAGCCGACTCCCAGCCGCTCGGCTTCCCCCGCAGCATCAGGTCGGGCGTGTCCCCCTGCAAGCGTATGTTTGGATATTCCAGCCTATTGTTTGACTATTTTGGGATATTCCTCCTGTAGAGGGGCACGCCCGCTTTAACCATAGCATCCCATCTGTGGCGTGCCCCCGTGGGGCCCCGACCAATCCAAGAAGGGCGGCCGCCGCAATGCTGGAGGGCCCAGAATCGAGTCGATGAGTCGGATCGGGGATCGAAATGAATCGGATCGGCGGAAATCGGCAGCCCAGTCGGGAGAAGTCGAATCGGCGGAGATCGGCAGGCTAGTTTGCCTCCAATGAGTCGGAACCCACATCGGAGTCCCAAGAATCGAATCGAATCGGAATCGGAAGCCATCGAAGTCCAATCGAATTCGAATCGAATCAGAGGAACCGACACGAGCCCTGGCAGTGAGAGAGAGAGAGAGAGAGAACACAAAAAAATAACCTCTCCGCGTGGCCACGCGTGCTGGCGGGCTAATTCCGCGACGTGGAGCGGGGGGAAGATCCAGAAGGGTGCCGCCACGGTGCAGCGAGCTCGAAATCCACCAAACGGCCTCAACGCATGGTTGGGCGGCGAGCCTATGGGGGAAGGTATACCCATCGGTCGGAAGAAATAGGTATAATCATAAAGTAGGGAAGCTTTGCACATATATCGGGTTCCGTCCGCCCCCTTGGGAGGACGGAAAAGGTCATGCCACTCCATCATTGAAGTAGGACGGCGCTTCAAGTAGATTGACATCTGGGAATCCAAAAATGCATGCTTTCAACGACCAATGGGTAAGGGGCGGGGCTTCTGAGAAGGCTCAGATGCCCTCGCGCCTTCGGAGGAGAGCCTCAAGAGCCCCTCCCCGAAGCCACGCGGGCGGCTCTCCGAGGGCGCGAGAGGGCTTTTTAGAGAAGCCCCGCCGCCTCCTGCGAAGGCCCGCCACCTCTCTGAGCGGCAACGGCAGGGGGGGGGGCTGGCACAGGGGAGGGGGGACGCATCCACCCGGGAACCGGCGGCACGTCGCCGAGAAATCGACGACAGACGCCCCCGATCGTGGATCCGAGCGCTCCTGGGCAGGTCGGAGCCTTCGGGCCCCTCTCGGCGACCCAGGGGCGCCGGGGGTCGACGCGGACTCCCCCACCTGCTAGAGGCTCTGCCTGCAGCCAGGCCGCACAACAGGGATGCGCGGTGGGGAGGCAAGGGCCCTGCCCGGGAGGGCCCGGTGCACGTACCTCGAGCGAGGCTGGCCAGCGAACGTCGCTGAGGACGGGCTGGAGGGGGGCAAAGATGCACGCACGGGTACCCTTGGAAAGCCGACCATCCTCACTCTGCGGGTCGACTGTGCTAGCCCCCCCCCCCCTGTCGCTGCCCCTCCCCTGGTGGGCTTGTTTCCCACCGCCACCACCATGAGTAGGAGGGGGAGGGGTCCTCCTCCTCCTCCTCCTCCTCCTCCTCCACCTCCTTCCCCCCTCCAACTTATGTGGTGGTGGTGGTGGAAAACAGACCCATCACCCCTGGGGCGCGCCGCCCGACGCGGTCCGCCGCCGCACCTCGGGCCACCGCCGCGAACCGACCCCGAGCGCGAGCCTGCCGCCGGCCCTCCGCGGCGCTCAGGCGGCGGGCCCGCCGAAGCGCCCGCCGAGCGCGCGCGCTCGCGCGGGGGGGGGCCCGCCTGCGGCCGCTGCGGCTGCTGCGGCAGCGCCTCCTCGCCCGGGCGGGCGGGCGGGGCCGCCAGCTCCGCGCGGCGCTGGTCCTCCTTGGCCTCCGCCCGCTCCCGCCGCGCGTCCTTCCTGGCCGGCGGCCCGCGGGGGGAGCAGCGGGGGGGGAGAGGCCGAGCCCCCCCCGCCGCGCGCCGTCGCTCCGCAGTCTTCAGGCAGGTGCGCATCCTCCAACGGAGGCCCCACGCTCCAGCTCGGCCTCACGGGCGTGCCTGAAGGCCCTGCCCAGACGATCCTGAAACCTTCAAGCGGATCATTCACGCAGGCTGCCCAAACGCATCGGCGTCGGCTGAGATCTTCAATCTTCCATGCCCGTGACCCCGCCCCTGCCCGTGCCCCAGCCGAGGAGGGGCGGGGCAACCTCCCGAGCAGGCGAGGCGGCTTCTGACAACACCCCCCCTTGCCCTCTGGGAAGCCCCTCTCCAACCCCTCCTACGGCCCTCTCTTTTCGAGCGCCCCGCCTCGTCCTCACATTCTTCCTCTGGGCCCATGAAAGAAAGTCCTCCTCCTCCTCCTTCTCCTCCTCCTCCTGCTCCTCCCCTCCAGGTTCGGTGAGCTGCAAGGCGTCATGGTGGACAACGGCACGAACGACTACGAGGACGTGCTGGGCCGCGCCAGTTCTACACCAGCGCTCCTTGCAGGTGGGGCCATCGGTGGAGCTGCTGATGCGGATGCGCCGCCAACCATTCTGGACGCTGCCGCTGGTGAGTCCGGGACGACCGTTGGCGGCCAGGCCGGAGCAGCTGAACGCCTGCGCCTGGGCGTCCAGAGTGATCCTGAACTTGAATTCGTATGGGACGGGTCGTGGAGTCAATACTGTGGAGTAGCTCTGCGCCTCGGCGGGCATGCATTTTCATGTGCCCACATAGTTGAGCGCCCTGCCGAGTCGATCACATGTTGCTTCCGATGCGGAGGTTTTTTCTCAGCCTTCAAGCCCGATGCTAAAATGCGGTGGCCATGCCTCGGGGCTCAGGCAGGGCCGCGCTATCGTGAACAATTGCGCCGCCTTGCCGAGGGCAGGTTCCCTAGCACCAGGGCTCGCACCAAAGATCTGCACATAGGGGCCCCCGTTGAAATCGACAGGGGTACGGCCAGCAAGCTACGTAGCAGTTGGGAGCCGCAGCGGGCTGAGCTACCGAATGGAGATGTGCACGAGGCGCCTGGGGTCGATGCTGCCCCGGCGGCTCTCCCGAGCCAGACGGAGCAGCGTCAAATAGTGCTTCGCTGCTTCGGGCTAGTTGAATCTGATCTAGGATGGGTGGCAGAGATTGGGCGAATCGCCACTGCGAGAGGCCGCAGCGCTGACAGTGACGGAGATTCCTGGGAGGATGAAGCCTCCGAGCCTGATTGAGGCTAGTGATTTGGGACTGTCCTTGAGACCACACGCAACAACACCTCCTGCTCCTCCCTTCCTCCTCCTGCTCCCGCTGTTCTTCCTGTTGCTGCTGCTCCTCTCAGCTTCGCAGAGGGAGCCGGGGTACGGCAAGGCACAGACCCCAGCACACCGCCAAGCATGGCAAGGAACAGGGGGGGAACAAAGGGACGGCTCCAGGATGGTCAAGATGGCCTCCAACAAGATGGTCCCAGGACGCCTTTAGACGTCCAAGATGGCCCATAGATGGTCCCAAAATGCCTCCAAGACGACCACAGATGGTCTCAAGCCTCAAGACGCCCCATCAAGTCTCCAACAGGACCTCCAGGAGGTCGAAATCATTGAGTTTCGGTAATTATGGGTTCAATCATTTTCGCACTTTAGGGCTTTCGGCATCCGACGACGGCCCCATTGGGCTCGAAGACGTGCGGCCAAGAGGCGCCAGGACGGCCCAAGAGGCCCCCAAGAGGTCTCCAAGACGGCCCGAAGACCTCCTAGACGGCCCTTGAGCGCCCAAGGAGGGCCCCACGACGTCCCAGAGGGGCCCCCGACCCCCGAGACGGCCTCCGAAGGCCGACACCACAGGCCCCTTTCAGACTCTGGGGCCCACAAGATGCTCCAAGAGGTCCTCAGATGTCCCCAAGGAGGCGCCCAGGAGGCCCCCAGAGGCCCCCAAGAGGCCTCCTGGTCCTCCTCCTCCTCCTTCTCCTTCTCCTCCCCTCTCCTTTCTCTCTCTCTCTCTCTCTCTTCTCCTCTACTCTCTTCCTCCCAGAAGCGTTCCTCCAAAGGTTTCAACAACGGGTGGGGGCACATGTAGTCCAATAGCTTGGCGAGTTGTCGGCCCAACGTTTGGCCACATAGGTGTTTTCAGAAGACAGGGAGCGGCGGTGGTTTGCAACGGGCGCCTCCGGCACTTAAATCAAGCATCGGTAAAAACTCTGGCACGGCTTCTTCTCAAAAGGCGAGAATACAGTCGTCACGGAATACGGATACTGAGTACCTTTGGCCCGCTTTTGATTCAAAAGAAGACACCTGTCGACCCTCCGCCGCGAGGCCCGGGAAGAAAGCGCGCACCTTCGGCCATTATGTCTGACGCACCACTTGCTCGAACTACCATGAAATGCGCTTTCAAAATGTCCGTGGACTTGCGAAAGCAACTCGAGACACGGGCAGATGAGAACGCAGTGTGCGCCGCTTCCGAAGAGTCGGCCTGGACATCAATGGGACAAGGTAATTCTAAAATGCTCTACGGCGAGGGCTGGGCCTCGGGTTCGACTGGCGACCTGCTCTCTCCCCCTCCTCCTCCTCCTCCTCCTCCTCCTCCTTCTCCTCCTCCTACTCCGACTCCTCATGCTCCTCCTCCTCCTCCTCCTCCTCCTCCTCCTCCTCCTCCTCCTTCTCCCCCTCCTCCACAATTTCTCGATATGAATACACTCTCCTCCATCCCCTGATGGCGTGCGGATGACGGCGGGCACCCCTCCGCGTACTTTTTTTTTACACACAGGATTTCCCGGAGTTGGGTTTTCGCTTGGTTTTTTTCAAAATACTGCTCTCGCTGAGGCGCCGGCCTCATTTTCGGGCTTCCGCTCGTTCCGAATTGTGCTCCCGCTGCAGCGTGGGCCTCATTTTCGGATCGGTGTTTTGCCTCCGTCGTTCAGGATGGCGTTCTTGCCCCAGCGCGGGCCTCTTTCTCGCGCGCCCATCCGCCCGCCACCACCGCACCGCGCCCCGCCCCGCCCTCCGCCACTTCCACTCACCAACGCACGCACGCACGCACGCGCACCACCACCGCGCACCGCCACCACCACCCCACTACCCCACCCACCACCACCACGCTACACCGCGTCACACCACATCACACGCGCGCGCACACAGACACGCACGCACGCACGCACGCACGCACGCACGCACAAACACACAAACACAAACACACACAAACACAAACACACACACAAGCACAAGCACAAGCACAAGCACAAGCACAAGCACAAGCACAAGCACAAGCACAAGCACAAGCACAAACACAATCACAAACACAAACACAAACACAAACACGCACGCACGCACGCACGCACACCACCACCACCACCGCCACCACCTCCACCGCCATCACGCACGCACGCACCTGGCCCACCACCAAACCACCAAGACGCCACACCACGTCACACCACAGCACACGCGCACACACGCACACACACACACACACACACACCACCACCACCACCACCACCACCACCACCACCACCACAACCACGCACACACGCACGCACGCACGCGCACCACCACCCACTACGCACGCGCACGCGGAGCCACAGGTCCGCTACGACACGCGTCCGCGATGGAGAAAATCAGCGCCAGGGTAAGGGATGGGAGGGAGGGGTAGGACGTCAGATATGACCCGAGCGCACATAGCTTGTCCTCCTCCCCCTCCCCCTCCCCCTCCCTCTCCCTCGCGGAACTCCGACGTCGGGACCTTTTCGAAACGTGGACGCCCGGAGGTCTGCACCTCCCCCCAGGACCGGCATCTCATCCCGAGTCGTCTTCTGGACGCGCCCGGGGCCCTGCGAGGGCCGCCCGAGGCCGGACATTTTTGCAGCACGTCGGCCGCGGCGACCCTCTCACAGAGCAAAAAAGAGCACCGCCCGCGGGCCCTCCCCTCGCTGGCCAGTGCCCGCGCTCGCTGGCAAGTCCTGCGCTCGTTCTTCTGCGCCTGCGGCGTCCGCCCTGGCGCGGCGCACCCCGGCACCTTCGGGGGAGGCCATGGAGGGGGGCGTCCAAGAGGGGGGGGGCGTCCAAGTTGTGGCCGGCGGCATCTGCGCGGCCCATGCGGGGCCAGGGACGCAATGAAATAAGAAGAGGCGCCATGAAGTCTGGGGAGATATCATGGCCCACGCCATGATATCCACCCCCCCTAGTCTCAGGTCGGGCATGTCCCCCTGCTGGCGGATTTTGGACGAAAATTAAGATGTAGTCCCAAAATAGTTACTCAAACATTTTCAACAAATCTCAGAAAAATCGTTCCCATTGTATTTTCTGGATCCTTTTTGGATATTCCCCCTGTGAAGGGACATGCCCGACTACACCCTGGCCATCACCCCCCTCCTAGCCGCTCCCGACACTCGGGTCGGGCGAAAGAGGGGGATAGCAAAGGGGGGGGTTGAGAATCAGCTGACGTAGCTGATTTTCCCGGCGCCTCCCGGCGCCGGAGGCGGCCATACATCGAAGAATGGGACCGGCGGCGGGGCCGAAACAAGCTGCATGCAACAGATTTCGTACCCCCCCCCTTTCCCAATCCCCTCTTTTCGTCCGGCCCGACTTCACCCTGGCCATCACCCCCCTCCTTCCCAGACATCCGGCTGCTCCAATTTGTTTGGTGCGTGGACCCAGGAGGTCCAGACCACTTCCCTAAGACCGGTTTTTCGTCCTGAGTCGTTCTTTGACGCTCCCGAGGCCTGGCGAGGGCCCCCGGAGGCCGAAAACTGGCAAAAACCGCCCGCTCCATTTTTTGGGGAGCGTCGGATCTCAGGGTCCTTGCCGCTCCCGACACCTGGAGGCCCCCGGCGCCCAGCGGCGGGAACAGAAGAGAAGGAGACATGTCTCAGAATGCCTTTGCGTTCTTCTGGAACTCGCTGGAGCCTCAAACAGTTCACTATGACAGTTGAAGCCTTACGCAATTCAAGAGAACTCAGCGTTTGAGGTAGCGCAAGAGGGTGGAAGGTCAGCACGGAAGATCTGGAATAATACGAGTTGGAGGGTTTGCCGCGCCCGACGCCTGGAGGCCCCCGGCGCCCGGGGGCAGGCCGGGCACGCGGGCGCCGGCGCCGGGGGCCTCGGCGGGGCGCGCCCTCTCCTGGCGGGCCATGGGCGGCGGGGGGGGGGGGACCGTCGCGGGCGAGGAGGCGGCTGGCGACGACGGCCACAGCTGGGGGAAGGAACAATGGCACAGGGGAACACGACGACGGCAACAGCTAGGGGAACGACGACGGCCACAGCTGGGGGAAGGAACAATGGCACAGGGGAACACGACGACGGCAACAGCTAGCTCCAAGAGCACCCCCAAGACAGCCCCGAGAAGCAAAAATCATTGATGTTTCAATAGTTTTTGAAGGATTTACACGTTCACGCCATTTCGGCTTACCCACGCTCCACGACGGCCCAAGAGGCCCCCCAGATCGCCCCAGGACGGCCCAACAGGCCCCCAAGACGGCCCCAAGACGGCCCAAGAGGGCCCCAAGACCGCCCAAGAGGCCCCCGGGACGGCCCAAGAGGGGTCCCAGGATGGCCCCAAGAGGAGGCCCAGAAGGGGTACCCGAATGAACATGTCGAGCTTTCGGCTCGAGAGGCCCCCAGGAGACCCTAAGAGGCCCCCTGGAGGCCCCCAACAAACCCCAAGAGAGCCCCAAGAGGCCCCAAGAGGGCCTCAAGAGGTCTCCAAGAAGCCCCTGGGACGCCCCCAAGAGGCCCCTAAACTGCCCCGCAGAAGCCTCCGAGAGCCCTCTCGAGAGACCCCAGGAAGCGTCCATGAGGACTCCGTCCGACCCAAAACCCAAGCACGGTGGCGGGATGGGGCGACGGCTATTTGATAGCTGGCATACGCGCCGCGTCACGACTTTCGATGCTGCGCACCTCTTCGCAAAACTCCCAGGGAGCGGCCGGTGATGCGCCGCCGGCGTCCTCGATAATCCGGCCGCGACAGAGTGTTTGGCACAGTCTTTGGCCCCCTTCTCCAGTGCCTGGTCAAAAACCTCCTGAAAGTCCCTCCGAGGGGGCCCCACTCTGCCGCCGGCCCTCCGCCGGCCCCCCCCCCCTTCAAGGTCTCAAACGGCCCGGGGACGACCCAAGAGCGCCCCAAGCCGGTCCTAGAGAGTCCCGAGCAGTCCAAGAGCCTCCAGACGGCTCCAGATCGCTCCAAGACGCCAAAGATGGCCTCCAGACGGCCCAAGACGCCTCCAAGACGGCCCAAGAGGCCTCCAAGAGCACGCCCAAGAGAGCACCAACATGCAAAAATCATTGATGTTTCAATGGTTTTTGAAGGATTTTCGCGTTCTCGCCATTTCGGCTTACCCACGCTCCAAGACGGCCCAAGAGGCCCCCAAGATCGCCCCAGGACGGCCCAACAAGCCCCCAAGAGGGCTCCAAGACGGCGCAAGAGGGCCCCAAGACGGCCCAAGAGGCACCCAGAACGGCCTAAGAGAGGCCCCAGGACGGCCCCAAGAGGGCGCTCAGAACGGGAACCCGAATGAACATTTTGAGCTTTCGGTCCCAAGAGGCCCCCAGGGGGCTCTTAGAGGCCCCCAGGAGGCCCCCAAGAGGCTCCAAGAGAGCCCCCAAAGGCCCCAAGAGGCCCCCAAGAGAGCCCCCAGGAGGCCCTCAAGAGGCAATAAACTCCCCCGCAGAGGCCCCGAGAGCCCTCTCGAGACCCCAAGAAGCGTCCACGAGGACTCCGACCCAAAACCCAAGCACGGTGGCGGGATGGGCCGCGCCACGTCACGACTGTCGATGCTGCGCGATCTTCGGCAAACTCCCAGGGAGCGGCCGGTGATGCGCGGCCGGCGTCCTCGATTGTGAGCACCCTGGAAAGAGTCCAAAGAGTGTCGAAAGAGTGTCGAAACAGTGTCGGCCGAGTGTCCCCCAGGGCCCGACACGTGAAAACCCTCGAGTTTCAGTACTTTTTTGGGGTGCTCGAAATTCTTCCTGGTGATCGAGGCTAAAGTAGGTTCGAACATTATAATGCGAGGTTCTCTTCACGCCGCCCGGTTGTCTGAGCATTCTTTTTCTGACCCCCATCCCCGCTGGCGTGGCCTTGATCCCGCTGGCCGATCTGCCCACCTAGCAGGTGGGGATCTCGGATCCTGGGTCGAGGGTTCACGGGCCCTCCCCCCGATGGGATGGGTCCTAAGGTTCACAAGCCCCCCCCTCTGATGGGAGAGGGGGGGCGACGGGGGACGACGACGACGACGACGGCGACGACGACGACGACGACGACGACGACGACGACGTGGGTGGATGTCGTCGTCGAAGGCGTAGACGACGACGATGATGACGACGACAACGACGACGGCGGCGTCGGCGGCGGCGGCGACGACGACGACGATGCACCACAGGACGGGAACTCATCGAGCGGGGGGGGTCGAAGGCATCAGCATGGGGGGAGGCCCCGTTGCCCTGGATCATACACCCTCTTGGTTCCGCGCGGCCCATGTGGCGGGGCTCACCCTCCACCAGTCCACCCTCCTAGGTCCTATGAGGGTGGACTGGCGGAGGGTGAGCCCCGCCACATTTTGAGAAGGCCTGCCCCCTCCTCACGTCCCGCCGGGGCTCGTCGCTGAGAACACGTGGCCACGAGCTTGCGGATCATGAACATGATCCCCGTCGCCGAGGCACCAAGGCGCCATGGAGATTGCCCAAACGAAGAAGGTCTCGAGGAGGAAAGCTCAACTACGAAGAACATCATGGAATAGGAGGAGGAGGAGGAGGAGGAGGAGGAGGAGGAGGAGGAGGAGGAGGAGGAGCAGGAGGGGGAGGAGGAGAAGCAGGAGGAAGAGGACGTGGAAAGCCCAAACACAAAGAAAACCAGGGTGCCTCCTCCACATTCGATGCATTTCTGCTGAGCCCTCGTGCCAGCTGCCTCTCGAGGCAGGGTGGGCGGCAAAGGGGGCGGCCTTCAGAGAGCGCCGGAGGGTCTTCTAAGAACCTTGGCGTGTTCTCGAAACCCTCCGGGCTTCCAAGAAACCTTTTCAGAAGATTCTGGACCCTTCCACGAAAGCCCATGCCTTCTAAGAACCCCTCCTGCCACTTGAAAGGCCTTCTCACGCCTCGCGCCAGCCCTTTGTGCGCGCCACCAGGAGGAGGAGGAGGAGGAGGAGGAGGAGGAGGAGGAGGAGGAGGAGGAGGAGGAGGGGAGGGAGCAGGAGGAGGGAGAAGGATAGAGGAGGAGGGAGGAGGAGCGAGGAGGAGAAGGCGAGATGAGGATGAGGATGAGGATGAGGATGAGGATGAGGATGAGGGAGGAGGAGGAGGAGGAGGAGGAGGAGGAGGAGGGGGAGGGGGAGGAGACGCGAGGAGCGAGGAGCGAGGAGGAGGAGGAGGAGGAGGAGGAGGAGGAGGAGGAGGAGGAGGAGGAGGGAGGGAAAGGAGGAGGGAGGAGGAGGATGACGAGGAGGAGGAGGGAGCAGGAGGGAGGAAGAGCAGGAGGAGGAGGAGGAGGAGGAGGAGGAGGAGGACGGCAACGATGGCAGAGTTTGACGACCTCGCGAGCCCCCGATGCACGCGCACGTCGTCTCTGCGTCTCGCCGCTACGCCCGCGAGCGGACGGCGATCGGGCACACTGGTGCCCCTGAAGCGGTCCCGTGCGAATTGAGGCGCGGCCCAGGCAGAGGGGGGGGAGAGCAGCAGCAACGCAGGACGGGCGGGAGGGCTCTGAGGGCTCTGACCACGCGGCGCCGTCAGGGGCGCCCTGGCACACAGACCACGCGACTCGGGCTCAGAAGAGGACGAGGACGAGGAGAGATGCGAATGAGCTACGCGTTCGACCATGGACCCGCCCCCTCGTTGCCCATCGGCCTTGGGCGGTCTCCTGACCGCCTTCGGCGGCCCTCTGACGGTCTTCGGCGGTCTTCGGTGGCCTTTCTTCCGGCGGCCTTCGGCGCGAACGCTGGGCGGCGGCGCTCAACAGAGGGGGCCACGATCGAACGCCCAAGGACGAGGAAGGCAGGAGGGACGAGCAGGGCGAGGCTCGAGCATCGAGGACGGGGGGAGGCACGAGCAGGACGAGGACGACCGCGCCTCGAGCCTCGGGCACCGAGGAGCTGGACGAGCACCGAGGCCCGAGGCCGGGGGGAGGCACGAGCCGGTCGAGGAGCGCAGGCCGCAGGCCGCAGGCCGCCAGGCTGCCCGCACGCGCGCGGCCGCGGCGCCCGCTCGCGCTCAGTCGCTGGCGCCCCGCTCGACCCGGCCCGGCGGCAGCGGCCCGGCCGCCGCGGGGCGCGGCGGCGCCACGGCGGGCGGTGGCCGGCGCCGCTGCTGCGCCTGCTGCGGCGCGGCGGCCCCGGGCGCCGCCGCGGCCGCCGCGGCGGCGGCCTCCGGCGGCGCGGCCTCCGGCGGCGCGGCCTCCGCGGCGGCGGCGTCCTGCCGAGAGAGCCCCCGGCGGTGCGGTCTCCTCCTAGCCACGGCGTCGGGGGCCCCCCAGGGCCTCGCCCCCCTCCCCGGGGCCAGCTTGGCAGCGCGTTTCTGGGCGGCCCCGGGGCCCGGCAATCAGAGGGGGCGATAGGGGCGAATAGCCCAGGGGAGAGCAATACAATGTATCCAGGGGCGCCGATGATCTATGATTTCGACAAGGCTCCCTGGCGAATACGTGTAATGCCCGCCCCTGGGCGGATATACCGGCCCTTCTCGTCGCCGCCGAGGCAAGGGCTCCCGGCAGAGACCGCATGTGGCGACCCCCCCCCGTCGTGCTTCTTTCCACGACTCGAGTTATGCTGCTCCCATCGCACTGACGGGCCACATCCCAGAGATAACTTCGAGCACCTCGAGAAATATCGAAACCGTGTCGAGCGAGTATCGCCTCCCAGGGCCCGACGCGTGGAAACCCTCCAGCTTTGGCACTTTCCTGGTGCTCGAAAGTCTTTCTCTGGCGATCATGGCTGAAGTAGGTTGGACCATCATAAGACTCGAGGCAGGAGAGCCCAGAATCGAATCGATAAGTCGCATCGGCGATCGAAATGAATCGGATCGGCGGAAATCGGCAGCCGAGTCGGGAGACGAGTCGAACCGGCGGAAATCCACGGGCTAGTTTGCGTCCAAAGAGACGTCGGAATCCACATCGGAATCCCGAGCCGGAATCCCGAGTCGGAATCGGAAGCCCTCGAAATCGAATCGAATCGACTCGGGGAATCGAAACGAGCCCTGCGACTCGAGGGGCGTCCTGGTGCGGCGCGCCCTCCTCCGCCCCGCCCCGTGGCCGCCCGCGGGACAGCCACTGCGCCCCCAGCGCCGCCAGCACGGCCAGGGCGACCCCCAGCAGCAGCACGACCGCGGGCAGCGCCTCTCGGGTCGGGCGAAAGGGGGGATAGCAAAAGGGGGGGGTTTGCGAATCAGCTCACGTATGGTGATTTTCCCCGCGCCTCCCGGCGCCAGAGGCGGGTATGTATCGAGGGATGGGCCCCTCAGTGGGGCCGAAACCAGCTGCACGTAGCAAATTTCGTATCCCCCCCCTTTCCCAATGCCCCCCTTTCGTCCGGCCCGAGCCTCGGGGCCCAGCCCGCCCGCGGGCGGCCCGGGGGGAGCCGCCGCTGGGGGTACCTCGGCGGCGCGCGCGCGCGGCGCGGGGAGGGGGCGAGGAGGGCGCGCGTGCGCGGGCTGCGGGGCCGGTCTCGGCGGCGGCGGGGAAGCTCTCTCCGTCCCCCGCGGCGCCTGGGTCGGGGGCAGCGTCGCTCGCAGGCGCGCCTGGGTGTGCTTTGACTCGGGTGGGCCACAGGCTCGTAGACAGCGTCGGAGGCCCCCTGGAGGGGCATGTTGTTGGGCGCAGGTGTTGGACCCCGCCCGCAGACCAGAGCCCCAGGTCGGGCCTGGGCCCCCTACAGGGCGATTCTGGGCGAGAAATCAAAAATACTATTAAAAAGAACATTCAAAAAATCCCTCAGGCATGGTGAAAAATCATACCCAGACTATTGTTGTTACTACTTTTGAATTTTCCTCCTGTAGAGGGACAGGCAGGACTTAACCATAGCCCCTCTGGCTGACCCGAGTGCCCAGCGGACTGGCCCGGCTGGCCCGTTCCACCCCGCGGCCCAGGCCGAGGAGGCAGGGATGCAAGGGTACCCTTGGGAAGGTTGCCCACCCTTACTACCGTCGGGGCGTTGACCTAAGGGACCCAAAATAAGGAACGAGGCTCCTTTTCTCCAGAAGTTGGACTTCGATTTCCCATCGAAAACCTAAGGAACCCCTGCGGCAAGCTGTGAAACAATGAAGAACACGGAGCCCCTCCACAACGAAAAGGGTTCCTTCTTCAGCGCACCGACTGTATGCCCAGTCGGACCTGGGCCAGAAGAACATCCCTCAAATAGAGGAGACCCTCCGCCGGCCAAAACGCCCCAAACCTCACGATCCTTCGAGGGTGCCCTCCCGGGAGGCACAACAAAACATCCAGCCGAGACCTCGATCTCATACCTCGGTCCGACCGTAGCCTCCAGCATCATTCCGCTGTGACTTCTGCTCGCGACTCGGGGGAGGTCAGTGAGCGTCACCGCGCTTCCCTCTTCATCTCGGGGAGCAGGGGGAGCAGGGCGAGTTGGGACAACGGCAACTCAAAATCGGTCCCTGAACCCCTCCCAGGGTCCAAACGCACCCGTTTTTCCGAGCTGCGTCCGACCGTGGCGACGAGGACCGCCCCCCGAAGGCCAACTATCGTTGTCTCAACTGGCTTTCTGAACTCAACGGGGGGTTCGCACAGGAAGGTTTATAGAGGCCTCCTCCGAGTAGATGAGGTCGGAGGATCGCGCTGGATCGACGATGCGTGGGCGATGCATCGGTGATGCAACGGCGACGTCGGCGATGCATCGACGACGTCGGCGTGGCGAAACTCGCGCTCCACATCGAGCCATGTCGCCGATGCATCGGCGATGCGGCTTCCCAGACCCCCGACGTCATGATGTGTTCATAGCGTCGACCCCCAGAGTCGGGTCGGGCGTGTCCTCATACAGGGGGATTTTGGACCAAAAATAAAAATAGTCCAAACATATTCAAAAATAGTTAAAAAAAATGAAAGACTTGTCCCCATATTAATTCTTAAGCAAAAAGATCTCGACCCATTCCCTGGAACTGGTTTCTCATCCTGAGCCGCTTTTGAACGGTCCCGAGGCCTGGCAAGGGCGCCTGGAGACCAAACTTAGCGACAACCCCCCCGTCGTGATTCTGTCATTACTCTCGTGGGTGCGCAAACATGGATTAGATCCATGGATTTGGCGCGCGGTCGCCGAATCCATGGATCGATGGTGGTGCCCTTCCCAAAATGCGGCCGGTGCCGCCTCGCTCGGCGGCGGAAATCCGCGATTTCCCATGCCAGGGAAACGGGACCCGTCGCTAATCCACGCCCCCTTGATCCATGTTTGCGATCGCCTGATACTTGAGCAGGGACCGACCGTCCCGGCATTCCTATAGTCCTACCACGAAATAATCTTAGAACCCACAAATGTTCTAAGAACAAAACAATGTTCTTAGAACACAAGCCCGATGTGTTAAAACAAGACAGCCCCAACTAGAGCTGTTCTGAGAACATCTCGTGCGAACCACAGAAAGCTCTTAGAACATTGTCTGGTAGGGCTCTAGGCGAGCCAGGACGCTTCGCCACTGCTTGAGATACTCGAGAGGGTCTGGGTTGATCCTCCGGCCCTGCCCCGGCGCCTCCGGGCGCCCGAGGCGCCAGCCGGCGAAGGCCTCCGCGCCCGCGGGCGCGGCGCGCGAGGCCAGGGGGATGCGGCGGCCAGGGGCGAGGGCCGCGCCGGGGCAGGCGCGGAGGCAGGACGGCGGCTGCTGTACACTGGCACCGCCCTGGGCTATAGTGGAGGCCAATCCGCAAGAGACCTGCCCCAGGAGGCCCAACCCTGAGGCCCCGGGACGTCCACCGGTTTCTGGTGCGGGAGCGTCACCGCTTTCCACCGCAAAGCCATCGAAACCAAAGAAACCCAGGGAACCCTGGAGGCAAGCAGGGTGTTCCTTGGCACATGCCTCCGCTGTCTACACTGGCGCTACGCCAATCCCCAAAGATCCAGCGCTCCAACAAAATTGGAGCAGGCGGTTTTCTGGGGGGCCGTTTTCGGCCTCTGGGGGCGTCCGAAAACGACGCCAGGCGAAAAACCAGCCCCAGGGAAGTGGTCTGGACCTCCTGTGCCCACGCATCGAAAAATTGGAGCAGCCAGATGTCTGGGTCCTAGAGGCCTCGGCCTCCCACATGGGGTCCGAGTAGAGGGGGCCGGAGGAACGCACCGCATCGCCGATGCATCGCCGCCGTCGGCGTGGCGAAAATCGGGTTTCGCAGCGAGCCGCCTCGCCGATGCACCGGCGATGCGGCGCGATCCTCCGACCCCATCTATTCTTAGGTCGGGCGTTTCCTCCTACAGGAGGATTCTGAACGAAAAATAAAAAAAGAGTCAACAAATACACCCAAAATGCTAAAACACAGTCAGACAATCGCCCCCACACTACGTTCATACTATTTTTGAATCTCCCTCCTGTAGAGGGACAGGCCCGGCTCAAATCGACTCTGACCCCATCCGGGAGGCTGAGTCGGCGGTGGACAAACCTCCCTTTAGTACACCTCCCTTTAGTGAAAGCGGCCTGGGGCCGAAACCGACGGACCTGGACCCGCAAAAATAACGGCCCTGACGCCCTCTCGCGAACCGAAAACGGCCAATTCCTGAATCGACGTGTCAGGGTAGGAGGTCTATCAACCTCCAACTTAGAGCTACGCCAATCCTGGGCCCAGCATCGGCGTACCCCGACCTCCTCGCGTCGTGACGACAAGCACGAGGGAGAAAGCTGGCCACCCTCGGCCTCCGGAGGCCCCCATTGCCTGGCCCGCCGGGGGCCGCCGTCCCAGAAGGACTCGGGACGAGGAAGCCGATATCCAGCAGGAAGGAGGTGAGCGTCTTCGGATTCGGCGTCTCGACCGTGGGCGGAAGGAAGGGGGGAGGGGGGGGCCACTGTTTGCAGCAGCGCGTCCGATGGCGGAGACTCCACCTGCCTGAACCAGGCGCCCAAAGCAGCCGAGATCTACTCCGCGGGGTGAGGGGGGAGGGGGGGGCGGCGAGGGCCCGCGCCGATCGGCAAAACAATGAGTAAGAAAACGGTTGCGCTGCGGAGCAAGAATGCATCGGATGTCTGGGTATACGTCCTCCTGGCCTTGCCAGGACGGCGCATAATCACTTCGATCCTGGGCGCAGGGTGGAGCTCGCCAGGATCGGTGTCGGTGTATAGCTGCCAACGTCCGAAGAGGTGGATTAGCCCCACGGCGCGCGCGGCCGCCAACGCCATTCCGAAGGGGCCCGAGAGGAGGGTGGGCGCCCGCGCGGGGCAGCCTGGGGCCCCAGACCTCCCACGCGTTGAGCCCTCCTCCTCCTCCTCCTCCTTCTCCTCCTCCTCCTCCTCCTCCTCCTGCTGCTTCTCCTCCTGCTGCTCCTCCTCCTTCTTCTCCTCCTCCTCCTCCTGTTCCTCCTCCTCCTCCTCCTTCTCCTCCTCGCATCAAACACTCAACGCGGAGCCCGTTCGCAATTTTTCGGACCCCATGGGAAGGGCCAGCACCAGGCCCAAGGGCCGTGGAAAGCCAGCTCGGGCCGGAAATCGGGTCCTGGGGGGAGGGTCTCGAGGAAGAGAAACCGGCATCACCAGAAACGGTCGACGCCCCGCGCGAAATCCTTGGATCTGCGCTGGGCGCCCCCCGGGGGCGGCGCCAAGGGCGCCGCCAGGGGGGCCCAGCGCCGATCCAGGAAACCCGCGGGGAGCTTCAGCAGTTCCTGCTCGTGCTGCTTCTGGCTCCTCGAGGGTCGGGGCTTCCAAGGGCCCCGCGCAGAAGACCCCAGGGCGTCGGACGTCTGGAGAGCCGGGCGCCGCGTCCTGGACGGCGGCAGGCGCGTGCCGGGGGCGAGCTCGGTGCGCGCCGCCGCGCGTGCCGGCACGCGCGGCGGCGGCCGAGCTGGCCTGGTGCGCGGCTGGCGTCGTCCAGGTCGAGGGCAGCAGGCGCGCCGGGCCGAAACAGCTTCGGCACCCCGGGGAAGCACCTCTGCCCGCCGCGTCTGCACGGTGCGCGCTCCTCGTGGCCAGAGGCCTCCTCCCGCGCGCCTCCTCCGCGGCCGCCCTCGTCTCTTCCCTACGCGGACTCCCCCCCGCTCCCCCAGACTCGAGGCTCGCACGCGCGGGAAGACCGCGGTCGAAGTGCAGCTCATTCAGCCCACCGCCAACATTTATCAGTGGGGGGGGCGTTGACAGATGAATGCGGCGCGAGTGTGCGCTGAATTCGTCCGAGGCCTGTAATTGCCTCGTGGGCGCCCCGCCGGCTTTCCGAACGTGTTGGCGCCCGCCCTTGCCGCTGTCCAAAAAAGGTGCTGTCCGCGCGCCGCTGCACACGGATTGCGGGTCCGTGTAACGTTAAGTCGGGCATGTCCCTCTACAGGAGGGATCTTCAAGAATAGTTAGAAAACAATCCGGGGACGATTTTGATTATTTTGGCCATTTATGAACATGCTTGGACTATGTTCAACTTCTGCCTTCCCAGATCCGCCTGTAGGAGGACATGCCCGAACGAAGTCGAACGCCCTCGGCTGAGAATGAACTGGCCAGCGGCCGCGCAAATTGAGGGTCGACGCGGGCGAAGGGGGTGAGGGGGGACGGGCGAAAACCAAGAGGCGCGGCGCAGACCGCCGAGAGGAGCACCGCGCGAGGCATGCGTACTGTCCCAAGGGGACCTCTCCCAAGGGCCGCATGGAGCCCAAGGGTCCGTTCTGGCCAAATTTCTGTGTTGGATCCGGTCGTGGCGACGAAGCAGCGGCCCGCACAGAGGAGCGAACCTTGAACACCTCGCACGTCGTTGGTAAATGTCCCTGCTGCCTGATGCAAACACAAAGCTTCGATCGACGGCGCCGACGAGCTGAAGCGTCTGGGTGCCCGATATAGAAAACAAAGGGCAAACGGTGCATGCCGCGCGAACTGTCAGAAGCCAGCGCGCTCCTTCTTGCGTCATCGTTGGACCCCCCCTGCCCTGGCGCGCGCGCCGCCAGCGGGGCCGAACGCCGACCAGAGAGATCCGCGCGGGCCTCCGAATGTCGATGTTCGTGCCGTTGCTGCGAGCACGGCGCTCGTTCCCTTCAGGCCCCGCCCACGCGCGGCGCGGTGCACCTGCGTTCGCCTCCGCGGGCCGACCGAACACTTGCACCGTACCCTTCATGGGTCGAGGAATCGACGACGCCCCGGCAGGCGCCCGCCCTGTCTTGGTGGGCGTGTTGTTATCCACCGCCACCACCATGAATAGGAGGGGGAGGGGGCCCTCTTACTCCTCTTCCCTCTCCTCCTCCTCCTCTTCCTCCTCCTCCTCCTCCTCCTCCTCCTCCTCCTCCTCTTCCCCCTCCAACCTCATGGTGGTGGTGGCGGAAAACATGCCCACCCTGCACGGTGCGAACATCTCATTCGCGGAGTCCTTTCCCTTCGCCGAGCAATCTCAATCACGCTGCGGAGGGGGCTGCGCCAGGCCCAGCCCGGCTTCGGCACTGGCAAGGGCGAGCAGAAGCGCACGCCTTGCCCCGAGCTATGGCTCCGAGCTCCGACTCCGAGCTCCGACTCCGACCCCCGGGAAGCCATGCCGCCCGAGTTCGAGAGTGGATGACGGGCGTCATGGGGTGGGGGGGGCAGGGGGGGGTTTGAAGTAACGCCCCCCGCCCCCGTGTGGCTCTGGCGCCACAACCGCGCCCGCAAGAACGATGACGATGAGCAACGAGCTCCGAGCCCCGGTGAAGCCATGCCGCCCAGGTTCCAAGCACACTTTTTGCGTCGGCGGCTGGGCAGACGGACTGCTCCAGCGATGTGGCATTAGGGGTCACACAAAACGCGCATTAAGCCGCAAGACACGCGGGAAGAGCGAGGAGTCCCAGCGCGGGCGGGAGGAAGAGGAAGCCGGGCCCGCTCAGAGCAGGGCCAGGAGTTCCAAGCACACATGCACCTATCAACATGACCCCGACGTCGCCCAAAACAAATGGCACGCGTGCCCGACGTGAAGAGGCGAGGGACAGGAGAAGCGCGGGGACCAGGTGCGTGGAGGTCAGGGAGGTCCGAGATCCGAGATCGATGGCGGAAATAGCAAAATCACTGGGCATCTTGCTTTGGGTGGGGAATATGACTAATATGAAACCGATGCTGTCTAGACTGTGGCGTGAGCCCCTGGGCCACATCGGCGCCCAGGAGTGAATGCTTTCACAGACCCGAACCCATTTTACGCACTCTTCGGGAGCCGAGAACGCAAAGAGCGGGGCATAATTTATAAGGGGACGGTATTGTGCCGCGAGAAATTTGATAATGAACAGTGATGGGGCGGATAGAGCACAAATGACAACATGTCGAGATCAAACTCATCCAGGTCCGTGCACGCACATACATTATTGGGCATCTTTCTCTGAGTGCGCCGTTTAGACTGCGGCGTGAGTCCTTGGGCCATTTCGGCGCCCAAGAGTGGGAGCTTTTACAAACCAGAGTGCATAGCATCGAGCTATTCAGTGCACCCTGGATCGCGAAAAGTTCCCTCGACTTGATTCCAGAGGGGCTGACGGAGGGCTGGCCCTGACATCGCACGGCCGCCAGCCCGAGGTTATCCGAAACTTCGGTGCGCACACTTCGAACAAGAAAACGGATCCTCTTCCGTCAGCGGGCCCCCCAATTGCACAGTTGGGGGCCAGACCGCGAGAACCCTTCCACAAGAAACCCAACCCTAAGACCCCAGGATGGCCGTTGATTTCTGGCGTGGGAAAGTCGCGCCTTCCACAGCAAAACCATCGAAACCCAAGAAACCCAGGGCGCCCTGGAGGCAAGCAGGGTTTCTTGGCATGGGCCCCCCCCCTTACACACACACACACACTTTCTTCCCGTGGGCGCGTGTGGCTCGAGGACGGGCCCCAGGGGAGCCCGCTCTTCCGCATGGACGCTCAAGGAAGCGCTGGCGGTCCGTCGGTCACAGATCGACCCCCGAGCGGCTCAGTGGTGCAAGGAAAACAGATTGGAGTCTCGGGCCTACGCCTACCGCCAGCCTCGAACCGATCTGCATCCCATTCATCGCCTTGGAGAACACATCACACGTGCGGCAAGCCGGCCTTCCAGCAACGGTGTCGCAGGATTCATCCCGTTCACATTCATAAGTTTCATATGCCACCTCGCCTTCAACGGGCACATGCGCCTACAGCTCACACTACGTCCAGCTCGTCCTCACCATCCGTGCACTCTCCAGGTACCGTCCGTCGGCCAGTCCCCGCCACACAATATGCTTGGGCATTGCAGGAGGTACAACAGGTTCAGCAGTTCATCCAAACACCGTCGCAGGAAAGGGCCGCCGCGGTTCGAGTGAGGATCTGGTCAATGGTACCTCGGGGTGGTCTTCCTGCCCTACAGTTGTTCCTACATCGGTTGTTGGTATGCAATTTCCCCAACGGCAAGAAGCAGGGCATCACGGAGACCAGCGTGATGATCAGTGTTACTCATATCTTCATGGCGATGGGCGTAATACGATTACGCCAGGCTCTGCAACAGCCGAAATGTCCCAGGTGGGCGGCCAGAGTATTCCGTGTCTTACCACCCTATGCGAAGTTAGCCATCAGCAATCTTGATGCGGATTGGTTGTCGTGGTGCCAGGGTTATGCGGAAGCAAGATCGACGCCTACAGAGTCGTCTGCCTATGTCTTGTGGAATGCAGCAGGAGTGTACATCGGCAAAGTGAATCTCACGCAGTTGGTTACTACCCCAGGGCTGGCCGCACGACTTCGAGAACACATTGCGGCCATCATGTCTCCAGATACGCCAAAGGGTGGATGGCCGAGACATCATCTTCTGCGGAAGTCGTTGGGGACACTGTGTATGTTACCAGTGGCTATCTTTCCGTCGGAGGCGCAGGCGTTTGCAAGGGAGTCCCGCGTGGTCAAATTCGGCAATCCTGAGTGCAACAATGGTGATCGTGGTTGTCAACGCCGTGGGACCCGACAAGGACCACTACTTGGACCACGGCGAGAAGCGGGTCGTCGTCGTCCGCCACCGCGGCTTCGAGGGCCCAAGCAGGCGCAGTCAAGTTGGGTGTCCCAGGGGGTCCAGGATGCGAAGGAGAAGTCCGATTATGAACGTTTGCGTCGGGAACAGTTGTTACAACATCCTGGACATCTACGAGGCGCGTATTCTGAGGTCTACACTAGCATTATGAAGATCAGGTTGGTGGAAGATCGTAGGTACGGCCCGATCAGCATCGAGGAAGGTTTAGAACAGATGTTTGTGACTTATTCTGCATCACATCGTCCATGTGTTGATTTCCCACCGTCGTGGAGTGCAAGTACAATTGCTGGCTTCTTATACCGTGCAGGGAAGTTGCTCAATGAGTTCATTCCAGGTGGGGCTCGTCGTACGGCGGCTGTCATGGTAATCGAGTGCCTTATCCGTCTGCATCGTTTGGCGCCGTTCAAAGTCCCAACGCTCGTCGCACCAGCGGCTGTGGAGGACGATCTACAATACCTACGTCGGTTCAAATTCGACTGGAGGTTTTCCGATCCTGAGGAGATCGGTCGGGCTTGTCAGACACGCTCTCGGCATGCAGTAATTGCACCGTGGCGCCTGCCAGTGTGGCACCCGCCCGCCACGCTGTGGCGGCAATGCAGTGCTCGGTGGTCGGAGTGGTCCCGTTGTGTTCGGCTTCCCGTTCGGGCTACCCCGAAAAATGTGAACCGCCCGTGGATATATCGATGGCAAGAGGTTCTGGAGCGTGCTCGGACGTATACCATTGCATGGGTCAGTGCTCTACCCACGCCGTTCGGCGTCCTCAGGGGGATCGCGAGCGTTCGCGGCCTTGACAGGGGCGACACCCGTGGCCAACGAGACCGCGACGATGATGATGACCGTCGGGAGGGCCGCCAGACCCGTTCGGGTTCCTCGTCAGGCTCGGGGGACAACCAGGAGGCGCGCCGCTTGGAGCGCCACAAGAGATGGATGTACAAGCACGACCAGTCGTACGCGGCGTTCCTTGGCCAGCGGGAGCAAGAGCTACGTGATATCGAGGTTCGCCGTCAGCGGGAGATCATGGCCAGGGCAACACAGGGGTCGATCGGTCCCTCGCTCCAGGAGAACAGCATTCAGCTCCACACGCCCCAGCGTGGGGGCGGTGGAGGTCCGCCGCCATCGCAGGGGACTTCCACACCTGCGGGCCCAGGACCTGCCCCTAGCACAGGCGTGCCGCCAGGGGAGACCGGTACGGTTGACACGGGGGACCTCACGAACATCAAGCGCCTGCTCGTGGAGGCGCAGTTCGGGTACATTGTTGGGCTGGAGGACGGGAAGGAGTCTACGTTCAAGGAGGCGTTCTCCCGCTCGTGGGGCAATCGCAAGTTATCGCAGATTGCAAGCAAGCTATTCCAGAAACAGAAGATCACGGAGCCCAAGCGTGAGGACGAGAAAATATCAGCGTTGTGGAAGTATTACCAGAACCTCGCCTGAGGGTTTGCCGAGCCTCTCTTAGACGCGTACGATGCTGAGGTCTATGTACCAACGGTGGAACGATCTTTTGTGCAGAATCAGCTCACGTTGTACATGATTGTTTTTTCTGCTAGGAGTGGTAATCGGTTTTGTCGTGTACTTCTGTCGGCTGTGGGTCGCCGATGTCAGTGATCATGGCCGTGGTTTTCTACGAATATCTGTCTCACAGAAGATCGCAGGCATCCTGTTGCAGGTATTTCCACCCTTGGGATCCACGAGGAGAATGGGAGGACAACTGTCAGGACCGCCCTAGGCCGCTAACCAAGACGGGGGTTCCTTTTTTGGTTTTGTTGGTCCTCTTCCCTCTCCGCTCGCTCCCTCCCCCTCTCCCTTTCCTTCCCCGTTCCTAAAAAAATCCCCACGTGGGGATTGCCTCACTTGCGCCTGGGACGTTTTCTGGTGCTCTGGTGAGTTCAGTATGTGAAGCACTGTCCTGTGCTTGGCCCCGACCTTGAAAGGTCTGTTGTCGGGTTCGGGGGCGCCGCTCTTCTCCCCCTTGAGGACCCGAACCGACCCTTCCCCCCCCCCAGGTGTGTACCCAGAAGCCCGCTCGGACAGGATTTGCCGAGGACGACTTCACTCTCAGAATTGAGTCTGACCCTACTGCGCTGTATCATATCCTAGCGCGGCGGGACGCACTTTCTCCCCGTGGGCGCGCGTGGCTCGAGGACGAGCCCTAGGGGGGCCCGCTCTTCCGCATGGACGCTCAAGGAAACGCTGGCGGTCCGTCGGTCACATATCGACCCCCGAGCGGCTCAGTGGTGCAAGGAAAACAGATTGGAGTCTCGGGCCTACGCCTACCGCCAGCCTCGAACCGATCTGCATCCCATTCATCGCCTTGGAGAACACACACACACACACACACACACGCACACGCACACGCACACGCACACACGCACGCACACGCACACACGCACACACGCACACACGCACACACGCACACACGCACACACGCACACACGCACACACGCACACACGCACACACGCACACACGCACACACGCACACACGCACACGCACACGCACACATACACGCGATCTCGTGAACGCAGGGGTTCTGCAACACAGCCTGGGCCTAGGGAGCGAGCCGCATCCTGCTGGTCGGCGGATTTCCCCACGCCCAGGGCTCGGCACCCCTGGAAGGCCCTCGGCGAGGCGCGGCTGCTGGAGAGCACACCACGAGACAGTGGAAACTCCCCGACGCCGACGACAGCGTCCGAGAACCGCCCTTGGACCCCCTGGCCCTCGCACGCCCTCCCCGCTCCCCACCTCATCTCGAGGGGGACCTCCATCCCTCCCTCCTCGCTCCTGCCTCCTCCCTCCGGCCATCCCGGGCTCGCCGGTGAGCTTCGACGTCCAATTCAAGCTCGCCGTCCCGGACGCGAGAACGGTGGCGGAGAGGCTGCGGGACTTCCACGGGCCCGCCGGGCCGCCCATCCCGGTGCAGATCCTCGAGGA
Source organism: Prorocentrum cordatum (assembly GCA_963575745.1). Classification (NCBI taxonomy): domain Eukaryota; class Dinophyceae; order Prorocentrales; family Prorocentraceae; genus Prorocentrum; species Prorocentrum cordatum. The sequence goes on from CAUYUJ010018538.1 coordinate 583,739, forward strand.
GGAGGCGGGCCGCCCCTGGCGCCGCCAGGCGGCGTCCGCCTGGAGCGCGGAGAAGGGCGGGGACAGCCGCCTCCTGGTTTTGCGCCTCCGCATCCCGTGCCGGTCTTCGCTGAAGAAGAACACGGGGGCTTCCGTGCAGTGGTCGCCGACCACGAACCAGGTCGTCGTGAAGGCCGTCAAGCTCAACATCACCGAGTACGCCGCGCGCTGGGTGGCAGCGTTCGGGCCCGTGAACCAGGTGAGCCCGTCGCCGGGCTCGTTCATCCCAACGGCGGCGGCGCCGCCGCCAGGCCAGCCGTCCGTGGCGGCCTGGCTGCAGCGGGGGGCAGCGGCGGCGAGGCGCCTGGGGGCGGACGCCGTAGGCCCGGCCGCTTAGCGGCCGAGGCGGCCGCCCCGCCCACCAGCGCGTGGCGCCGCCGTCGCGGGGTGGGGCCTTGGCTCGGGCCAGGCTCACGGCGTGGGGATGCGGCGCCACGGGGCCCGGCGCGCCCCTCCGGTCAGGTGGGCGCGGAGGTGGCGTGGGCCGTGGTGGCTTGGGTAACTCGAGCTCGTGCAGAGCAGGGTGCGCATCGCCGCCGTCGGCCGGCGCGGGGCGTGCAAGCCGCCGGGGGAGCCGGTGCTTGGGCCAGGCTCATGGCGGCGCGGCGTGCCCGCTGGCCCGGCGGCGCGTCGCGCGGCGGGCGCTCTCTGCTGCCGGGGGCCGCAGGGGTGGTGAGCCTAGGCTTGGGCCGGGCTGGCCGGGCGGCGCGGCGGTGACGGGGGGCGCCCGTGGGGCGACGTGGGGGCGCAGTGCGTGGACGCGGCACTCGGAGAAACGGCGATCCGCCTGCCCCCCGCCTTGCCCCGCCGTCTCGCCCCTGCGCTCCCCCGCCCCGGCCTCCTCTGCTGCGCCTCGTCGCCGGCGCCCTGGTCCGGGCTCTCGGGTCGCTGCCGCCGGGAGAGGCTGGGGGGGGATCCTGGCGCGAGTACCCCGCGCGGTCGCCCGTCGCGCCCTGGGACGTCGGCACTTCCTGACCGCGCGTGGCACCCCGCGCCAGGTAGCCCCCGGCCGCCCCCGTCGGCGCCGGGCGGGGCTCGGACGGGGGGGGGGCGGCGGCCTGGCCCCCTCGTTGCCTGATGGGAGGTGCAGGACTTGACGGGCGAGGCCACGCGGGCGCCGGGGAGGTGGGCGGTAACCCAAGTGCGGCGCTCCACGGTCATTGGCGGAGCGGTGGGGTGGGCGCATCGCGGGGGTCACGGCTGACCCCGGCGGCGCGTGGCCTGGCTGCCCCGCGTCTGGGAGCCGCTGGGGGGCCGGCGCGCTAGGGGGAGGGCGCCACCGCCCGCGCGGCGCGTGGCCGAGTTCCGGCCAAACTCGGCCACGTGAGGCGTGGACGGGGGCGCTGACGGGGCCGCGGGCCCCAGTGGCTGGTCGCCCTCTCCCCTCCTTCCCCCCCTGGTTCTTTTCGTGGGGGGCTCGGGGGGGTGGCCGTTGGGGGGCCGGCGCGCTGGTGGGAGGGCGCCACCGCCCGCGCGGCGCGTGGCCGAGTTCCGGCCGACCTCGGCCACGCGGGGCGCGGACGGGAGCGCTGACGGGGCTGCGGGCCCCAGTGGAGGGCCGCCCCCCCCCCACCTCCCCTTCCTTCTCCTCTTCTCGTATAGGGGGCTCGGGGGGGTGCCGCTGGGGTGCCGGCGCGCGGGGGGGAGGGCGCCGCCGCCCGCCCGGCGCGTGGCCGAGTTCCGGCCAAACTCGGCCACGCGGGGCGCGGACGGTAGCGCCCCGACGGTGCCGCGGAGGTGGTCGCCTCCTCCCCCTCGCCCCTCCCCTCCGCGCTTTCCTTCGCATGGGGAGCCCGGGGTGGGAGATGGTGCTGTGGGAGGGGGCCGCCCCCCTCGCGGCCACACGGACCTGCGGCTGAGGCGTTGTGGGGGGACCGGACGCGCCCATCCCACACCCCTTGGCGGACGGGGGCGCCGCGCTCCCCCGTGAAAGGTACCCCCTGGGGCAGCGGCGCCCCCGGCTCCCCAAGGCGCGGGAGCCGAAGGCCCAAGGGGCGGATGTTTTCCCGCGCCGGGGAGTCGCCCGGCCCCTCGGGGACCCCCCGGGGGCCGTCCGGAATAACATAGTCCGAAACATAGTCCCTCCTCCCTCCTGCCTCCTCCCTCCTCCCTGCTCATCAGAACCTCCTGTTTTTTAGATACTTCTAATTTTTTTGGTAGTTCCCCTCCAAATTTTAGAGGTTGATGTCATTTTGGAGGCGCACTTCTAAAATTTAGTGTGTGATGCAAAACCACCAAAATTTAGATGATTTGAGTTGCATGTGTACATGTACATGAACGCACAGCACATGGGAACACACACGCACACACATTCACACACATCTATCTCTCTATATATATATGTATATATAAGTATATATGTGTAAATATATATATGTATATATGTCTATACATATGTATATACAAATGTATGGATGCATACACATACAATTATGTGAAGAGCCCAGCTGGCTTCACGCATGTTCCCCCGCGGCACGGGGGAGCGCGGACTTTGATACGATGCGAGGGTATGTCGGCAACGCGCGTTTCGGCACACTTCTCGCACATTTCGTTGCCCCTGGAAGCGAGGAGTCGCGTTGGGCCAGGGGCAGCATCCCAGCGTAGACTTTTTTGGTTCGAGCAACGCATGCCTGGTGTGAAGCAGCGCCTTCAGCAATTGAATCGTGAGCGAGATGTCGAGGTTGAGGTTGACGGTCCTGTTTCGGCAGAGCAGCGGTCGAACGAATTTGCTAGATCCCGTTTCAAAAAAGGAAAGCTGAGTGCAAAAGACGTTGTGGAACTGACCGATGGCGCTGACTCGTCCAAGCGCCCTGCCAGCTGGGAGGCCAATGCGTCAAGGAATGTAAAAAAAAAAACTTGCCAGAGAATCGGGTCGTCCAGATGTGTATGCCGCGGTTGGAAAATTTTGGGACGAAAAAAAGCAAAAACAGTTCAATGACACAATGTATTTTTCGCTGCCGTGGGAGATTATTGAAACGGACGCCAGGCCAATTTCTGACTGGTCCCACATTGAACCGGATGCTCCTTTGTATTCGACACGACAGACCTGGGCCAACGGCCGTGACCTCAGATTATCAGTGGAAGAAGTCGAGAACACCGTCGTTTGGGGTATATGGGGAGATACGGCACCGTTTTTGACTAGAGATTCCTTGTATCTCTTGACTTACTCTGCCGTGTCTGGCAACACACATAAGCGTCATAGGTTTTGTGGCTGGGCGAAACGAATGACTTGCGACTGTGGCTGCCGAGGCAGACACACATTTGAAGTTGTTTGGGCTGTGCTAGCTTGGGCGTTCCAGGTCATGCTTTCGGGGTTCCATCCAACAGTTCGCCACGATGGTGTACCCTTTGCCGAATCTGGTTTCAAAGGTGATCGAGATCGTGCTCGTCGTCAGGGACCCCTTCGTGCAAGGGGATGTTGTTTGCAAAAGCGTGGAGATTGGGCATGGCTGAAGCAGTGCTTGTTTCTCACAGGACGCGGCTGTTGAAATTGTACCGCCTCCCTTCCCCTACGCATCCACCAATAAAAAGGCTTCTCAATTCCAGGGTTGGGGGCGAGTGCAATTTTGACGCCCAGGTTGGGGGGACCAGAAAAACGTGAGGTGCTGCTGGAAATGCCACGCTGAACGAGGACCGAAACTGCCCTTCACAGATGCCTCTGCAACGGCAGCATGGAGAACGACGATGCTCAACCACGAATCTTTCATGATTTGGGTTTTTGCTGAGGGACACGAGCTCTCGTCAATTTTTGACATCCCAGGATTTTCAATCGAATATGTAACGATCGACTTGATGCATGTGCTAGACCTGGGTTGCCTACAAGTTCTGTTGGGGAATGTTCTGTTTGAGTTGTTTGTAAAAATGGGAGGCGCAGTGACGAATCCTGGCAGCACGATTTCTGATCTCAATGCGCTCGTGCACTGCGCTTCGAAGCAACTCGGCCAAGACGCGCCCCCAGTGCGATTCCTAACAAGCCTCATGATTAAGCAGTCAGGGAAACCACCAAGACTTCGAACCAAAGCAGCTGAGACACGATATATGTTACCGTGTGTTCTTAAGATTATGGAGAGCTTCATCCCGCCAGATACCAGGCGAGAGAAACTCATGATGGACACAGTGGCGATGATGCAAAATATGTATGCCGAGCTGTACTCATGGGACGACTCGACGTCACCCGCTAAGGTTGCGCGGTTTGGACGGTGTTACAATGCTCTGTATTCAGATCTGGGCCGAATGACGCGCGACGAGGTTCCTGGGATCAGCTATGAGCCGTTTAAGTTCTACCCAAAGAACCATCTCCTTATTCATTGCCTGGAAGACCAGGTAGGCGTATTCGGGAACCCGATAAGAAATTGGAACTACCAGGATGAATCCGCCATCGGCGATGCGGTTGAAGTTGCAGAAGCATCACACCCTAATTGGCTCCACCGCTCGATCGTAGAGATGGACCGTTTCTGAGATCCCACAAAAAAAATCAGACGAGACAAAAACAATCCCACAAGTCTCGGGACCTGCCCAAGCGAGAACCCCGTTTTGAAACAGGAGCCGCCTTCAACCTCATCATCTGTGCCCTCTCTGGTCCCCCCCAGCCCCTAGAGGCCTCGGGTCCCGCCTCTCACGGCGCCTCCCCTTGGGTCCCTCCAGAGCGCCCCATCGGGAACTCAAGCGAGAACCCCGTTTTGAAACAGGAGCCGCCCT
>CAUYUJ010018538.1:588575-626075 GCA_963575745.1 Prorocentrum cordatum
ATCACACCCTAATTGGCTCCACCGCTCGATCGTAGAGATGGACCGTTTCTGAGATCCCACAAAAAAAATCAGACGAGACAAAAACAATCCCACAAGTCTCGGGACCTGCCCAAGCGAGAACCCCGTTTTGAAACAGGAGCCGCCTTCAACCTCATCATCTGTGCCCTCTCTGGTCCCCCCCAGCCCCTAGAGGCCTCGGGTCCCGCCTCTCACGGCGCCTCCCCTTGGGTCCCTCCAGAGCGCCCCATCGGGAACTCAAGCGAGAACCCCGTTTTGAAACAGGAGCCGCCCTAGACCTCATCCTCTGTGCCCTCTCTGGTCCCCCCCAGCCCCTAGAGGCCTCGGGCCCCGCCTCTCACGGCGCCTCCCCTTGGGTCCCTCCAGAGCGCCTCATCGGGAACTCAAGCGAGAACCCCGTTTTGAAACAGGAGCCGCCCTCGACCTCATCCTCTGTGCCCTCTCTGGTCCCCCCCAGCCCCTAGAGGCCTCGGGCCCCGCCTCTCACGGCGCCTCCCCTTGGGTCCCTCCAGAGCGCCCCATCGGGAACTCAAGCGAGAACCCCGTTTTGAAACAGGAGCCGCCCTCGACCTCATCCTCTGTGCCCTCTCTGGTCCCCCCCAGCCCCGAGAGGCCTCGGGCCCCGCCTCTCACGGCGCCTCCCCTTGGGTCCCTCCAGAGCGCCCCATAGGGAACTCAAGCGAGAACACCGTTTTGAAACAGGAGCCGCCCTCAACCTTATCCTCGCCTCTCTGGCCCCCCCCGGCCCCCAGAGGCCTCGGGCCCCGCCTCTCACGGCGCCTCCTCTTGGGTCCCTCCAGAGCGCCCCATCGGGAACTCAAGCGAGAACCCCGTTTTGAATCAGGAGCGCCCTCACCTCAGCCTCTGAGCCCTCTTCTGTCCCCCCCCATCCCTAAAGGCCCGGCCCCGCCTCCACGCCCTCCCCTTGGTCCCTCCAAGCGCCCCATCGGAACTCCAAGCGAGAACCCCGTTTTGAAACAGGAGCCGCCCTCAACCTCATCCTCTGTGCCCTCTCTGGTCCCCCCCAGCCCCCAGAGGCCTCGGGCCCCGCCTCTCACGGCGCCTCCCCTTGGGTCCCTCCAGAGCGCCCCATCGGAAACTCAAGCGAGAACCCCGTTTTGAAACAGGAGCCGCGCCCCCTCGCCCTCCATCCTCGAAATGATCCCTGTCCCCCCCAGCGCCCCCAGAGGCCCGGGCCCCGCTCGCACGGCGCCTCCCCTTGGGTCCCCAAGGAACCCCATCGGGAAACCTCCAGAGCAGCGAGAACCCCGTTTTGAAACAGGAGCCGCCCTCGACCTCATCCTCTGTGCCCTCTCTGGTCCCCCCCAGCCCCTAGAGGCCTCGGGCCCCGCCTCTCACGGCGCCTCCCTTTGGGTCCCTCCAGAGCGCCCCATCGGGAACTCAAGCGAGAACCCCGTTTTGAAACAGGAGCCGCCCTCAACCTCATCCTCTGTGCCCTCTCTGGTCCTCCCCAGCCCCCAGAGGCCTCGGGCCCCGCCTCTCACGGCGCCTCCCCTTGGGTCCCTCCAGAGCGCCCCATCGGGAACTCAAGCGAGAACCCCGTTTTGAAACAGGAGCCGCCCTCAACCTCATCCTCTGTGCCCTCTCTGGTCCCCCCCCAGCCCCTAGAGGCCTCGGGCCCCGCCTCTCACGGCGCCTCCCCTTGGGTCCCTCCAGAGCGCCCCATCGGGAACTCAAGCGAGAACCCCGTTTTGAAACAGGAGCCGCCCTCGACCTCATCATCTGTGCCCTCTCTGGTCCCCCCCAGCCCCCAGAGGCCTCGGGCCCCGCCTCTCACGGCGCCTCCCCTTGGGTCCCTCCAGAGCGCCCCATCGGGAACTCAAGCGAGAACCCCGTTTTAAAACAGGAACCGCCCTCAACCTCATCCTCTGTGCCCTCTCTGGCCCCCCCCAGCCCCTAGAGGCCTCGGGCCCCGCCTCTCACGGCTCCTCCCCATGGGTCCCTCCAGAGCGCGCCATCGGGAACTCAAGCGAGAACCCCTTTTTGAACATGAGCCGCCCTCCAACCTCGATCCGTCTGTGCCCTCTCTGTCCCCCCCACCCCCCAGCCCCTAGAGCCTCGGGCCCCGCGCCTCTCACGCCTCCCATCGTGGGTCCCTCCAGAGCGCCTCCATCGGAACTCAAGCGAACAAACCGTTTTGAGAGGCTGGAGCCGCCCCTACCTGCAGCCCTGTGCCCTCTCTGTCCCCCCCCAGGCCCCTAGATGGAACTCAAGCGAGAACACCGTTTTGAAACAGGAGCCGCCCTCAACCTCATCCTCTGTGCCCTCTCTGGTCCCCCCCCCAGCCCCTAGAGGCCTCGGGCCCCGCCTCTCACGGCGCCTCCCTCAGGTCCCTCGAGAGCGCCCCATAGGGAACTCAAGCGAGAACACCGTTTTGAAACAGGAGCCGCCATAGACCTCAGACCTCAGCCTCTGTGCCGTCTCTGCCCCCCCCCCCTCCGCCTCGCTCCCTCTGGGGTGCCTCGAGAGGCAACCCACGGCAGACTGAATGAATGGACACGAGGAAGCGATAGAGAGAGAGAGAGAGAGAAAGGGGAGAGAGAGAGAGGCTATAGAAAGAGAGAGAGAGAGAGAGAGAGAAACAGAGAGAGGAACTCACGATACAGAAACAATGACAGATCCAACAATAACAACACCGAACACACAGCCACGGATGCCAACGCAGAGAGGCACCGTAAGAGAGAGGTTGAAAGAAACATAGCACCCGTTGGGTGCGAACCGATGCGGCGGCAGACACATAAGCAGCACCAGCAGCAACAACAACACCAACACCACCACCACCACCAACAACAACAACAAGCACAACAACAACAACAACAACAACAACAACAACAACAACAACAACAACAACAACAACAACAACAACACCAAACAACAACAACAACAACAACAACAACAACAAGCACAACAAGCACAACAACAACGACGGTTAATGCCGTGGCGTCGGCGTCTGCATCGGTGTCTTCCCACCTCCGCTTCCCCCTCCCTCCGCCTCCTCCTCCACTGCAGCCATTTCGGCGCATGTCGACTGGGTGATTGCGCGAGCTTCTCCAGAGCAGCTCTCGGCCATGGACTCGTTCAACTGCTGCTGCTGTCTTGAGCATATCATGCCAGTGCATTCAGTGGTTGTCCATCCCTGCGAACACGTGACTCACCTGCGCTGCGAGTTTGCCAACTGGAGCATGGGCCCCCCAGGCCCGCACACTTGCCCCATGTGCAGGACCGTTTGGAGCGCGGAGTTCACAAGGCTGTTTATAGAGCGCTGCCGTGGTTTTCGTCTAGATGAGTACGACGCCCCCGACGTGCCCAACCCCGCAGTGGACGTCGATGACCCTGTCCCATGGCATGTCGCCCCTTGGTGCTGCCCTCGAGTTTTGGTCGCAGATGGCGTGTTCGAGGAGAGCACTGACCTACGAATGCAATGGTCTCCTTTGCGATCCCCGAGTGGTGGCAGAACCAACCGCTGGCAGTGCATGACGTGCATGAGGGAATTCTCTGAGACCCCTGAGACCATCGCCTTGGCTCGAGCTGCTCCGATCTGCGGCGTTCATGGTCAGTGCATGCTCGTTGTGAAGTTCTTCGGTGCTGATGTAAACGTCAGATTCTACTGGGCATGCCCCTGCACCAGCGACTACGACGTGCCGATCGCGCGAGAGAACTGCCCCACGGAAGAACTCGAATCCCATATACAACCCCTCATCGAGGTCGACTCGAGCAATGACGGTATGGATGATGGCAGAGATATTGCGCCGATGGCGGTCGATGCGCTCAGTCATCTAGAGGAGTTGAGGGACATTGCCGTTAGTGAGGACCTGGAAGCTCTCGCCCAAATTGCTGCTACCTCCGAATCCGACTAAGCACATGCACCCTGGACGGAAGCCATGTGGCAATAAAATTGTCCTGACCTTTCTCCTCTTTACTTGTCCCCAGTTCGACCAAGCCGATGGTGACACTTCCTGATCGCAGTCGTCGTTCCCTTACCTCCTACTTTCCCGAAGAACCTGGGCTACAGCCCATTGCGCTCATCTTGGAGTAGTTTGGTCAAGAGCTTGGGGACATCTGGGTAGGCTTCTCTTGGAGTTCCGCCTGGGATATATTGAACGTATGTGAGGCTCTTTTGGGGCGTCTGGCTTCGCGTTGGCTTCTGGCATTATCTTGGCGCCATTTCAATGCAGCCTCAGGGCCTCTCAGGGGGTCGCTTAATTGGGGTCAGAGGTTGCACGTCAATCGCTTAATTGGGGTCAGAGGTTGGCCAACCCGCGCGTTGAGGGAACCTACCGGCCTCTGATTGTCCGGCGGATTGTCCGGCAGGGGGGGTGACAGACAATCGATTGTGAGGATGTCTCGAGCGGGAACGTCTGGCGGATAGTCTGTCGGGAGGGGGGTGACAGACTATCCGCCGAAGTAGGCGTCGAGAAACGCCGCGGCATCGTCTGGCGAACAGTCTGTCTGGGTTTGTAGTTCAGCAATTTTGGCTCGAGACTCCTCGACGGCCACCTCGAGTATACATACGTGACGCAATGCCTGCGTTGAAGCGCAAGACTGGGCAGCTGCCTAAGGCCGTGCAAGAGCTCAAGGAGTGCATCGCCACCGAGGGACAAGAGCTGACCGCTGCGGCCGTCGAAGGAGCTCCTCGAGCCGTTCGGCAGCGCGCCTTCTCGTCGCTGAACTACGTGCTGAAGTCCGACTTCCCTGACAAGTGGGAGGAGTACAGGAAGCTCACCGAGGATGACCTGCGCAGGGAGTGGATGGCGTCGTTCGTCCTCGATCCTGCGTCTGGCGGCTCTGTGGCATTCTCGCGAACCGAGCGCACAGAGCGAGTCGAGAATAATACCATTGAGGTCTGGCTCACGGAGTCTGAGTACGGAGGACCAAAGTACCTGAACAACCTCGACCACGCGAAGATCGCTGTCACGACGTGCGAGTGGCGCTACCACAGCTCGAACAAGGCCCTCCACGATGCCAAAGTTAAGGAGTACAAGGTCCGAGTGAGTTGGGATCTCTACCAGAAAGCCAAGCAGGATACCGTCGGCGTGGAGCAGAAGGCTGAGATCGGCAACGACGACGCCGCCGCTGTCTCGGAGGCCTTGCGCAGCAACGCCCACGGCGTCCCGAAGAGAAGAGCTCGGGCAGTTCGGGCGACAACATTCCTTTGAAGGGATAGGGTGACGAGGAGGAGTCGAGGAGGAGGGGAGGAAGTGGAGGGAGGAGAGGGAGTGGAGGGAGCGCGGGAGGAGAGGATGAACGGAAGAAGGGCAGGATTCGGAGGCCCCGAGAGGGGCCTGCGAACTGCTTGTTTTGCAGACTCGGTTTCGCCAAACTCGGAATCCCTTGGTCAAAAGTCTGGGGTCGCGAGCCCGAAGGGGCCTTCTTTGGCTCCTCGGGCATCTCAGATTTCGGAGGCTTCGTGGGACCAACGGAGGAGAACCTTAAAAGGAATGTTGTCGACCCGCAGGGCCAGCACAACGGCCAGTCCGCAGCATCCAGTCGGCCTCGTGCGCCACCGCCAGCCCCGAGCCCCGAGGCTGCAGCGCGGACCCAGGTGGAGGACCAGCTCAGGAAGGCGCTGAAGGACATGAAAGCGCAGGTCGACAAGATGAGCAAGGAGCTCGGCGATGTCCGTGCCATCGAAGCTCGCCTAGCCACGCACTCGTGGTCCTCTGGCGCCATGGCCTTCCTGCAGAGCAACACCGAGAAGCAGGCCACGAACGCGAAAGACCTCGAGACCAAGTGGATCACAGAGAAGAACAACTTCGCAGAGATGTCGAAACATTCATCTGATGACATCCAGAAGAAGGCTATGGAGCTCGATGAAGCCGTCAAAGAGGTGCAGGCATTCTACAAGGATTACAAGACGAACGTGCTTGCCGACTTCGCCAAAGTGAAGGCGAAGAACTGAGCAGAGAGCCGAGAGCGAGCCACTCCCACACACCACACTCGATCCGACGAGTGTGGCTTTCACAGTTTCCCGCCCAGCTCACGTCGGGGCAAGGTGAGCTGCTGGAGACCGCGTCGGCCTGCTCGATGCAAGCTTGGGGTGCTGCAACAAGCACGTCTTGTTCCTCCTCCTCCTCCTCCTCCTCATCATCATCATCATCACCAGCATCATCATCATCATCATCATCATCATCATCATCAGCATCACCATCACCATCACCATCACCATCATCATCATCATCATCATCATCATCATCATTATCATCATCATCATCATCATCGTCATCATCATCATCAGCATCCTCATCATCCTCATCAGCATCATCATCATCACCCTTCCTCAACCTTTATGCTTATGCTGCCACTGCTGCTCTCCTGTGCTCCCTGATGCTCGCACCTCTCTTATCCATCCCCCTCATGTTCCTCTCCTCATTGGCCTCTTCCCCAGCCGATTTGGCTTTGACGGGGCTCGCGTGCTACTCCACCACGCTATAGATGTCAACTCACGCTAGAGCGCCCGCATGGCGAGGCGATGCAACTCTTCTGGAGAAAGCGATCGACGACCATATGGGGCCGATCATCGCTGGGGGCGGCTGGGACTACGAGTCAATCGACATGAAAATTGGCGTCTGCACGGACCACCTCGCCAAGAAGTACAACGGCCTGCTGAGCGACCTCGTGGACATCGACCCACGGGGGGCATACTTCAGGCAGTCCGACCTCCAGAAGGCGATGATGGTAAGCGTTCTCAAGGATGAGCACCGAGAGGTGTTCAAGGCGATGTGCGCGTTCAGGAAGTGGGACGACCTCAACGTCGGCACGGTGAAGGTCAGCTACATGATTCGGGTCATGGCCTCGCACCTCAGGCTGAAGTTCGATCAGTACACTAGCCTGAAGAACAAGACCGACGCCCGTGCGCATCCTGCACCGCTCGTGGCGATCTACGAAAAGATCAAGCCTGACAGCCCAGCACCCACGGCCAAGAAGAACATTCTCAACCCGTTCATCTACTACCGCGACAGCGACTTGGACGGCGAAGACGACGATGAGGACGAATCGACGATCGTAATCGACAAGTGCTTCAACTACACTGAGATGAAAGCCTACGTGCTGCTTTCGGATGGCTCTCGGGCTCCAGCCGTGAAGTACTCTGCTGGGGAGGATGGCATGGTTCTGGCGCACTTCGAAGTGAAATATTCCGCTGAGCCGTGGGCGACCGAGCTCCCGAACAGCAGCCTCGCCGAAGATGGCCTTTCGATACTGAAGCCCGAAGCTGCAGACTCCACCTTGAAGGTTAAGAAAGGCAAAGCCAAGGGCAAAAGCAAAGCCAAGGCCAAAGGCAAAGCCAAACCTCACGAGACTGGAATGAAACGACCAGCTGCGGCAGCCGATGTCCTCGAGGAGCCAGCCGAGAAGAAACACACTGGCGACGGCGAATCAGAGACTTCAGAGATCTTCAATGGGACCGATATCATGAACACGCTCCCGCCCAAGGCCAGGATCACCAACCTCGAGCCTGGCCGCAAATCCTACACGCTGCCCAAGGCCGACGACGGCGACGCTGCCATCTCCGTACTACTCGAAAGGAAGGCGTTCTACATAAAGCCAGTGTCCGAGGCCCAGCTTGAGAAAACCAGGAACGACGATAGGTTCACAGAGCTCCTCAAAGACAGGCAGCTCAACTCAGCCTCGGGGATCCAGGTCGGTTTTTACGACGATCCAGCCCTTTCCTTCGACGCAGTGGTTGCGATGGCAGCACCGACCGATGAAGCCTGATGCCGTTCACGCTGGCCCGATCGAGGCATCAGCGGTGCTGGCGCCACAGGCGCCTTAGATCAAGGTGGAGTAGCAGCACACACACATAAAGCATTCCTCCTTCATTATCCTCATCTGTCTCATCCAAGCCCCCCATCCAATCAAAGAGGGGGGATGGGGGAAGTCAGAGAGATAGAGAGATAGGGAGAGTGAGAGAGATCACGATAGAGAGGGAGAGCAATCGACATAGAGAAACCGAACACGTGAGAGAGATCGAGAGAAAGAGAGAGGTATACTACGGGAGGGAGAGAGCGAGAGGGAGAGAGAGAGAGAGAGAATGAGAGCAAGAAAGATACCCAGCTGGAAATCAATCGAAGCTCCCGCTTTGAAAAGGAGATGCCATTGACCTCGTCCTGTAAGCCGTTGCCCACCCCAGCCCCCAGAGGCCTCGAGCCCCGCCTCCTGAAGTGGAGCTCAAGCGAGAACCCCGTTTTGGAAAAGGAGCAGCCCTCAACCTCATCCTCTGTGCCCTCTCTGGTCCCCCCCAGCCCCCAGAGGCCTCGGGCCCCGCCTCTCACGGCGCCTCCCCTTGGGTCCCTCCAGAGCGCCCCATCGGGAACTCAAGCGAGAACCCCGTTTTGAAACAGGAGCCGCCCTCAACCTCATCCTCTGTGCCCTCTCTGGCCCCCCCCAGCACCAGAGGCGTCGGGCCCGCCTCACGGCGCCTCCCCAGGGTCCTCCAGAGCGCCCCATCGGGAACTCAAGCGAGAACCCCGTTTGAAACAGGAGCCGCCCTCAACCTCACCTCCCCTCTCTGGTCCCCCCCAGCCCTCCTCGGGCCCGCCTCTCACGGCGCTCCCCATGGGTCCCTCCAGAGCGCCCCATCGGGAACTCAAGCGAGAACCCCGTTTTGAAACAGGAGCCGCCCTCAACCTCATCCTCTGTGCCCTCTCTGGTCCCCCCCAGCCCCTAGAGGCCTCGGGCCCCGCCTCTCACGGCGCCTCCCCATGGGTCCCTCCAGAGCGCCCCATCGGGAACTCAAGCGAGAACCCCGTTTTGAAACAGGAGCCGCCCTCAACCTCATCCTCTGTGCCCTCTCTGGTCCCCCCCCCAGCCCCCAGAGGCCTCGGGCCCCGCCTCTCACGGCGCCTCCCCATGGGTCCCTCCAGAGCGCCCCATCGGGAACTCAAGCGAGAACCCCGTTTTGAAACAGGAGCCGCCCTCAACCTCATCCTCTGTGCCCTCTCTGGTCCCCCCCAGCCCCCAGAGGCCTCGGGCCCGCCTCTCACGGCGCCTCCCCATGGGTCCCTCCAGAGCGCCCCATCGGGAACTCAAGCGAGAACCCCGTTTTGAAACAGGAGCCGCCCTCAACCTCATCCTCTGCGCCCTCTCTGGTCCCCCCCAGCCCCCAGAGGCCTCGGGCCCCGCCTCTCACGGCGCCTCCCCTGGGCCCTCCAGAGCGCCCCATCGGGAACTCAAGCGAGAACCCCGTTTTGAAACAGGAGCCGCCCTCAACCTCATCCTCCCTCTCTGGTCCCCCCCAGCCCCTAGAGGCCTCGGGCCCCGCCTCTCACGGCGCCTCCCCTTGGGTCCCTCCAGAGCGCCCCATCGGGAACTCAAGCGAGAACCCGTTTTGAAACAGGAGCCGCCCTCAACCTCATCCTCTGTGCCCTCTCTGGTCCCCCCCAGCCCCTAGAGGCCTCGGGCCCCGCCTCTCACGGCGCCTCCCCTTGGGTCCCTCCAGAGCGCCCCATCGGGAACTCAAGCGAGAACCCGTTTTGAAACAGGAGCCGCCTCAACCTCATCCTCGTGCTCTCTGGCCCCCCCCAGCCCCCAGAGGCCTCGGGCCCCGCCTCTCACGGCGCCTCCCGTGGGTCCCTCCAGAGCGCCCCATCGGGAACTCAAGCGAGAACCCCGTTTTGAAACAGGAGCCGCCCTCAACCTCATCCTCTGTGCCCTCTCTGGTCCCCCCCAGCCCCTAGAGGCCTCGGGCCCCGCCTCTCACGGCGCCTCCCCTTGGGTCCCTCCAGAGCGCCCCATCGGGAACTCAAGCGAGAACCCCGTTTTGAAACAGGAGCCGCCCTCAACCTCATCCTCTGTGCCCTCTCTGGTCCCCCCCAGCCCCTAGAGGCCTCGGGCCCCGCCTCTCACGGCGCCTCCCCTTGGGTCCCTCCAGAGCGCCCCATCGGGAACTCAAGCGAGAACCCGTTTTGAAACAGGAGCCGCCCTCAACCTCATCCTCTGTGCCCTCTCTGGTCCCCCCCAGCCCCTAGAGGCCTCGGGCCCCGCCTCTCACGGCGCCTCCCCTTGGGTCCCTCCAGAGCGCCCCATCGGGAACTCAAGCGAGAACCCCGTTTTGAAACAGGAGCCGCCCTCAACCTCATCCTCCCTCTCTGGTCCCCCCCAGCCCCCAGAGGCCTCGGGCCCCGCCTCTCACGGCGCCTCCCCTTGGGTCCCTCCAGAGCGCCCCATCGGGAACTCAAGCGAGAACCCCGTTTTGAAACAGGAGCCGCCCTCAACCTCATCCTCTGTGCCCTCTCTGGTCCCCCCCAGCCCCCAGAGGCCTCGGGCCCCGCCTCTCACGGCGCCTCCCCATGGGTCCCTCCAGAGCGCCCCATCGGGAACTCAAGCGAGAACCCCGTTTTGAAACAGGAGCCGCCCTCAACCTCATCCTCTGTGCCCTCTCTGGTCCCCCCCAGCCCCCAGAGGCCTCGGGCCCCGCCTCTCACGGCGCCTCCCCTTGGGTCCCTCCAGAGCGCCCCATCGGGAACTCAAGCGAGAACACCGTTTTGAAACAGGAGCCGCCCTCAACCTCATCCTCTGCGCCCTCTCTGGTCCCCCCCAGCCCCTAGAGGCCCTAGAGGCCTCGGGCCCCGCCTCTCACGGCGCCTCCCTCAGGTCCCTCGAGAGAGCCTAGAGGGAACTCAGGCGAAACGCCAACAGGCATAACCACTTAAATGTAGACAATGCGTCGGGGCAAGCGAGCACGCCGCAACGACACAAAAACACGAGCAGGACAAACGAACAAACGAGCAGACAAGCTGAGCAAACGACCAGGCGAGCAGAGCAAACAAGCAGGCGAGCAGAGCAAACTAGCAGGCGATAAAAACAACTGAGCAGGTTAGACGGCGGCAACGACATGCCCCGCGCCGCGGGCCCCCGTTCATCCACGGCTCTCGCACTGACGATCGAACGCGCACGTGTGCAGTGATGTAAACGAATATTGGTTGCGCCTGAATCGGTCACACCATATGTGAATATGAGACCTGCATATATGATATATGAAATACAGACATGCACACACTCCAAAATTTAGAGGATTACGTTACCCTACAAAATTTAGGAGATCAACTACAAAATGTATAATAGCACTCGCACGGCGCAATCACTTTTAGTAGTCTCCAAAAAACAGGAGGATCAGATGACCAGGGCTCCCTCCTCCCTCCCCCCTCCTGCCTCCTGCCTCCCTCCTCCCTCCTCCCTCCTTCCACCTCCCTCCTCCCTCCTCCTCCTGGCAAAATCAGCCAGCATAAAACCGGAAAATCGGATCGGATCGGAACGTGCGTCGAATCGGCCTGCATCGGCACCGAGGCGGCACCGCATCGGATCGGCCGCGCCCCACGGTGCACGAGGACGCCTTGGGGGGGGAGCCCTCCTGGACCTGCCGCTCCAGCAGCGCGCCGCGGGGCACGTACTTCTGCATCTCCAGCTGCCCCACGAAGCCAGCGCGGCGGTGCTCTGGCTTGCGCCAGGATCCGTCCGGCCTCCTCGCCGCGACCGTCCCACTTCCAAGGGGGCTCTCCCTGGAGAGGATGCGGAGCAGCGGGGGACTCAACTCACACGGTCAACCCGCCGAATAAGGATGCGCGGTAAGGATGCAAGGGCCTTGGAGGATCATGCTCACGTTTCTCAAAGCGAAAACCGCTAAGGATAGGCCGAAGGGGAAGGATGCGAGGGTAGCCTTGGAAAGTCGCTCGTCCTTGCTGTGCGGGTTGACCGTGCCTCCCTCGCATTGCAAGTGACCTAAGCAACGCTTACACTTGGGGGGGTCATATTTCGGCCGCCCAAAGAATTGGATGGGCGCGTCGGCCTCGCTGCCGCCTCATGCGCTGGGTGGGCGGGTCGGGCATCCGGCTGGTGCCCGGCCGGTGCCGCCTCGTGGCCGCCTCGTGCGCTGGGTCGGAGGGTCGGGGTTTCGGCCGGTGCCTGGTTGGTGCCGCCTCGCTGCCGCCTCGTGCTCTGAGCCTACACGACACTGCTTCCACAGCGCCACTTATACACCACATCGCTTATACCACTTAGCTTGCACCGCACATGGTGCACCACGTAGCTTGTATCACATAGCTGACAGCCTGCACTCCATTGCTTTCACCTCCAGTGCGCACCGCCTAGCATACACAACATAACTTACATCACATAGCTTACACCGCGCAAATGTCACCTCCACAACTCACCGCATAGCTTACACGACATAGCTTTCACCACATAGCTTACACCGCATAGCTTTCACTTCCACGGTGCAATAACACACTGTCTGGGCTCGACGCCAGCGAACATCTCGTACGGATAATTTTTGCATTTCTCGGCGTCTGGGTGCCCGCGCTGGGCTCCAGCACTCGGCAAACGATCGGGGACGATAAAAAACAGCCCCTGGGAAGTGGTCAATAGCTCGGGGAGGAGGCGCAGTCGACATATCATCAAGACATCGGAGCTCATGCTGGGGAACGCTGGGGGTGTGTGGGGCACCTCAGGGGCGGAAGCCTCGAGCTGGAAGTGGCGATACATCGCCGATAGCTCGGCGACAGGCCCAAGCCAGCGACTCCGCACTCTCCTGGGCGGGGTGGACTAGCGGGCACCTATCGGCGATCCATGGGCGCTCGGCGGTCGAGGTGCATTCCCTCTGGGCGTAGCTCCCCCTGACGTTGCCCCAGCAGGGCGAGGAGAAGGGGAGGGAGCATCGTTTTCGTTGGTTTCGGGGGGTCCTCCATCTCTACCTCCTCCACCTCTTTCTCCTCCTCCTCGGGCTCGGATCAGCGGGCGGCTGACCCACGAACGGAGCAGCCCTCAAGCCACGCCGCCCTCCCTCCTCCTCCTCCTCCTCCTCCTCCTCCTCCTCCTCCCAACCTTTTTCACGCAGAGGGAGAATCTACTCTGAAACTGGCTTGAGCTGGCCGGCAAGCACGGGAGCGGGCTTGGCGTTTTGCCTGGTGCTTCCTCAACAGGGGCTGACACTCCCAGCAATTTCAAGGACGGATGCCCGCATTCAAACTGACGCTCTCGCATCTGCGCCGCGCACAGTCGTCTTGACAGTTTGTAGCAAGTGCACGGACGGAGGACGGTGCCTTTTCAAAATGGGGCTCTCGCCTGGACATCGCGCACATTCGTCTTCAATGTTGGCAGCAACGGCAACTGCCAGCATGGAGGGCGGTACCTTTTCAAAATAGGGGCCCCCGGCTCTCGCATTAGCCTCGCGCAGATTCGTCTTCAGAACTCGCCACTGCTATTTTCAAAATGGAGATCTCGTCTCGGCAGCGCACAGTTTCGCCAAGAATCGGCAGCACTCGCAAAGGTGTGTGTGCGGGGGGGGGCGGTTCGTTTTCGAAATGGGGCTGTCGCCGTAGCGCTGCGCACATTCGTCTTGCAAACTTGCAACAGCCGCAAGGGTGGAGGATGGCTCGCTTTCAACATGGAGCTCTCGTCTCAACGCCGCGCGCATTCGTCCTGATTTGCAGCACTTCAGGAGATGGAGGACGGTTCCTTTTCGACATGAGGTTCTCGCTTCTTCAAATTTAGCGACGGGGAACTTGCACACGTGTAGCGACTGTAAAGATAGACGGACGGCGGCTTCCTTTTGCAATGCCGCTGTTGTTTGACACTTCCTCGAACTTAATTGCAATACGTGTACGTGTACATGTGTAAAACCGTATACGGAAATGGGGGCAATCCATCACACAGATCAACTCTGTGGTTACCTTTTGCGCATTCCTTCGGATGCGCAAGAAACGGGCAAACGCAGTTCCTGTTCAAACCAGGGCGCTGGCCTGAATGGCAGGTCCATGAGATGTTTGACCTCCAGGGAGCGCGTCTTGTAAAGAAAAGGACAAGCCGCTGGGACTTATGAGGGGGGGCTTGAGACTGGAGGGTGTTATGCCTGTTATGCAGCATCGTTGATGCATCTTGGGTTTACTCTGGTCCACGTCATCCTCCCCCTCTTTCTCCTGGTCTAACTCCACACCCATCTTCTCTCTCTGTCTCCCTCTTCCACCGCACCTGCACCTGCACCTCCACCGCCACCCCTGCCCCCGAACAACAACACCAACAACAACACCAACACCAACACCAACACCAACACCAACACCAACAACAACAACAACAACAACAACAGCAACAACTACAACAACAACAACAAGAACAACAACAACAACAACAACAACAACAACAACAACAGCAGCAGCAACAACAACAACACCAACACCAACAACACCAACAACACCAACAACACCACAACACCAACAACACCAACACCACCACCACCAACACCAACACCAACACCAACACCAACACCAACACCAACACCAACACCAACACCAACAACAACAGCAGCAGCAACAACAACAACAACAACAACAACATCAACAACAACACACATACACACACACCCATACTTTGCGTCTTCAACCCGTGACCTCCCTCGTCTACCGTGGCTGCGCCGCTGTACCGATGTGCGCGCAGGGGCCTGTGCCAGACAGGGTCCGTTCCCGCCAACGGAGTGCTCACTCTCGCTCGGGCACGATCCGGACAGCGGCCCGCCTCAGCCAGCGTCTGCCAACCACCTCCACCTCCCTCCTCCTCCTCCTCCTTCTCCTCCTCCCTGATACCTCATTCCCCACCTCCTCCTCTCGTCGTCCCTTCCTCCTCTTACTCCTCGACCTCATCCCTCCTGTTGCTACCTGCCGCTCGCCCTCCCAAGACGCCTCCCGCACCGTGAAGCCCGGGTGGAAATGAGCGCGATTGCGACAAGTCTCAACTACGCCCCCTGGGGCCCTTCGTCCTGCTCCTCCAACTGCTCCACCCGTCGAGCGCGGCCCCACCGACTCGCTCCGTGACGAGCCCCCTTCCGTTCATTACGGCCCTCTCGCCCTCGAGGCCCACCTCTGGCCGCTGGCCCACGTCTCGGATTCGGTGTGGCATGTCCTCCTGCAGCCAAAACAGAGGCAAACAAGATCTAAACGCAGTCCAGATAACTCGAAAGAGCACGAACAGTCGTCACCCGAGCCGGGCGCTCTGACGGAGTCCATTCATCGTGTACGCACTGTTTCCTCGAGGGCTCGCCGTAGACAAAAAATGTGATGCTTTTCCCATTCTCCGCGGAAGCGACTGTGGCCGGCCTCCCCCACGCCCCGCGCCCCCCCTCCCACTGCTCACGGCAAGATTCGCGGCGGCACCGTCTTGGAATGCGCCATCCGGGGGGCGCCCGTGAGGGTCCCCGCCCCGATCACACAGGGGGGCCCCCTGGCACTGGGCTTGTGGCCAGGGGCTCCGCCTCAGGTTAGGAGGCAACTACTGGGAGGTTTTCGTTGGAAAGAGTTAGGAGGATTAAGAAGCCCACTTGTGAGCTGTTACGCCGGAGTGGGCCTCGGATCAAGCAAGACTAAGCCGGATTAAGCGGGATTAAGCGGGATCAAGCGGGATTCAGCGGGATTAAGCCCGATTTCGGACCAGGGCAAAATCAGAATTTGACCTCCCAGGAGTTGCATCCGAACTCAGGCACCGCCTGGGCCTGGCACCCTCCTGCGGCGGGGGGTCCCGGCGGCTCTCCTGGCGCACAGCGCGGCGCGCGCTGCTCACGGTGCACGTGGCGCACCACTCCCTGGCCAGGCCGCCTTCGTGCTCGATGCGTTCACTCAGGAGGCCTCGGCCGAAGCATTCGACGAAGCTGGAGTTCTGCCAAGCCTACCCCCCCCCCTCCCGGCCCACCACCTGTTGGAGTCCCGAAACGGTGCGGTGACAGACCGTGCGGTGACCTCGAAATCCCCCAAGACCTCACCGCACGGTCCGTCACCGCACGGTCTTGGGACCGCGGAGGCCCCAGTCGCCCGAGACGTCCTCGGAGAACGACCCGAGTGCCAAAACCGTGCGGTGACCCCGAATCCCCACCGACTCACCGCACGGTGTGGTCACCCTCCCCATGTTTTAACACATTTTTTTGTTCCTCAGCGCTCACGCGAAGGGCCCGACCCGTACACCAGGCGGAGGGCGGCGACCCGGGCTGGCCGGGCGCCCGCAGCACCCCGCGGGCTGGCTGGCGGCGGCGGCACCCCGCCAGGCAAGGCCTGCCCAGGGCCAGCGCCATCGACCCCCGCCGGCGGCGTCGGGCAACCACGCGGCGTAGACGGCGCCAGACCAGCTGGCGGGCGTTGCTGCCAATAGGTAGAGAGGGCACCGCGCTTGCAAGCTGCGCCCACCGTCTGGCGCCGGGCCGTCGCACCCTGGGCGGCGCCAGACGTGCGCTCGGTCTTCTGGCAGATCTTCGAGCGAGCCTTCTGCGGTGTGATGTTTCGCTGCCCAGCGCGTGATGGGAAAAAACATTGGAATTGGAATCACCGTTCAACCGAAGTAGGGAAACGAACTCTATGCACCGACACTTTTCCCGACCCTGCGCTGCAATTCGCAGCCAGGAACGCGGATTCTGGCGTATACGAGATCCTGGTGTATACATTTTTCGTTGCTTTCCCGGGGCATCGGGGACAAAAAGTATACACCACACCACCCCAGCGTCGCCCCCGACCCTCGAAGAGTCCTGGGAAACGGCCCGCCACTGGCAATGCATACGTTCCAGCTTCCGACGAGAGCCTCCCGCAGGCGGGCATGGTCTGGCATCCCCTGGGGGAACCGCCTCCGGCGCGAGGTCCCTGCAAGCACGCCGCTGCCTCATGGGTTGGCGGCCCAACGCTTCCGAGACGTATTCTTGAAGGGGCCCTGAGACACGCAAATACATACACACAAGTAAAAATATGCCCCATGTGTTCCTATATATTCCCTACCTAGGCTCTGCCTACAAGGGATTTAGTGTAACTCGCCCCGGGCGGTTCCCCCGGCATCCGCCCCGCGGTTCCCCCAGTTGCGTCCCCTGGGTACACCCAGCTTAGCTTAGCTAAGGTAAGCTTAGCTTAGCTTATCTCATCTTAGCTTAGCTTAGCTTTGCCTAGCCTAGCTTGGCTTGGCTTGGCTTCGCTTCGCTTAGCTTGTATCATCTTAGTTTAACTTAGCTTAGCTTAGCTTGGCTTAGCGTAACCTAGCCTAGCTTAGCTTAGTTTAGCTTAACTTCGCATAGCTTAGCTTACCTTAGCTTGGCGCAGCATTAGCACAACATAACATAGCATTGCATAGCCAAACATAGCTGCTAATGTTGCTTTCCTAGAGGCTCCAACTCCTAGGTCGGGTCGCGCTGGGATAAGTTTCTAGGTTTTTGTCTTCCCCTCCCCAATTCCAAAGTTTTTCCACATTTTCCTGGGAATCGACGATTAATTCCCCACATCCAAAGTGGGGTTCTCGTTTTCTCTGGACACCCCGCGCAGGAACAGGAACCCACCATCATCATCATCAGCATCACTCATTCCTCACTCACTCACCCACTCATCATCCCTCCCACACTCACTCACTCACTCACTCACTCACTCACTCACTCACTCACTGACTCATCAGCACTCACATATGATGATGAGTGCGCAAGTGAGAGAGCGTGATGATGATGATCATCATCATCATCATCATCATCATCATCGTCATCATCATCATCATCATCATCATCATCATCATCACCAGTCAATCAGTCAGTCAGTCAGTCAGTCACTCACTCACTCACTCACTCGCCTTGGGCCTCGTCTGTGAGTAAAGTATGAGGAAGTCTCAGGCGGGAGCCCCCTACCTACGGGGCCCGCGGATCATGCTACTAATTCGAGCGGGTCATCCAATTTTTGTAACTGTCGCCACTTTGGGGCTCTCGCGCTGCCAGAACGCCACTCCCAGGCCACATTTGTGAGTGAATTGCGACGAAGTCTCAAGCGGGAGCCCCCTCCCTATGGGGCCCACGGATCATGTTATTAATCCGAGCGGGTCATCCAATTCCTGTAACTGTCGCCACTCTGGGGCTCTCGCGCTGCCAGAACGCCACTCCCAGGCCACATGTGTGAGTGAATTGCGACGAAGTCTCAAGCGGGAGCCCCCTCCCTATGGGGCCCGCGGATCATGTTATTAATCCGAGCGGGTCGTCCAATTCCTGTAACTGTCGCCCCTTTGGGGCTCTCGCACTGCCAGAACGCCATTCCCAGGCCACATTTTGAATGCCCGGAGCCAACTGTAAGCCACTTCGTGTTCTTTGTGCTCCCAGAACACCATTCCCGGGCCACATTTTGAATGCCCGGAGCCAACTGTACGCCACTTCGTGTTCTTCGTGTTCCCAGAACACAACTCCGGGGCCGTTTTCTGAATGTCCGGAGCCAAAACAGGAGGGCGAGGTCGGGGGCAACGTAGGGAGCGGGGGGAGGGCCCGCGCCAGGGCGAAAAGAAATATACGCAGAAGAGACAGCCAGGACACCTCACCAACCACGAGGACGACGGTGAGGGCTTTTCCAGATTCGCCCAGAGGATTCTCATGCGGGGTCCTTCCGTCGGAGTAATTGTGTCTGTGTGTTTTTCCCCCTCCTGAATCCTGTCGAACTCGTTGGCGCCTCATGGGTTGGCGGCACTGATGTCGTTGACAAGTGTCCTTCCAAAGTCGCTGCTGATTCAGTGTCCTGTCAAGGTCGCTTATACCGCATGGACTAGCGACTCGATGCTTCTGGGAAATGCAACCTTAAACTATTCAGGTCTTTTTCGACGTACCATGCGTAATTAGCGAAAAAGCTCCAGTAAGGTATTCTGTGACACCGTTCGTGCTTGTTGGTGTCGCCGTGCAGGGCGTCGCAGACGCGAGCGACGCACCTACGTCGTGAAATTTCGAGGCCGCGACGCGCGCCGATATGGCACCCCCGCCTTTGCGGATAAGAGTGACGGGGCCAAGGGGGAGAGGAAGGGGAGGGGGAAGCGGAGCTACGATCAGGCGTTTCTTCAGGCAGTCTCCCTCCCCAGTGCGCCCTCACAGCATTACAGCGTGCCCTCCCAGCGCGCCCTCCCAGCGCGCCTTCCCAGCGTGCCCTCCCATCGTGCCCTCCCAGCGTGCCCTCCCGGCCTGCCCTCCCCGCGTGCCCTCCCGGCGTGCCCTCCCGGCGTGCCCTCCCTGCGTCGCCCTCCCGGGGTCGCCCTCCCGGCGTCGCCGTCCCTACTCCGGCCACGCGTGCCAGAATCATGCAAGACCGTTTGGGCCCCCTCACTCTGATGGCAATTTGGGATGTGCCGGCTTTTCCGCGGGTGACGGCCTTCAGGACTCCAGTGAGCCCGACGTCGCCCCTGGAGCCGTCCGCGTTGTTCTCTGCAGGCCTGGGTTGACTGCTGTTTGGGCTGTCGTTGGTCCCTTCTGCTTCGCGGCCATGCAGCGGTTGTTCTCCAGGCCTTGGGCCCGGGACCTGGCACTTGCGCTCTCGATGACGTTGCATTGTTTCCCGTCGTGCTGCGTTCCTTCCCTGTTGCGCCTCCCTCTTCTTTCGTACTTCCTCCTCTTAGTCGGTTACTTGGCGTCGCCGTTCCGCCGCCCCCTGCCGCTGGCTCGTGCCTGGAGGGCCTGGCGCCCCATGGTGCAGAGAGGCTGCGGCCGGAACAAGGCTTAGGTCGGGCATGTCCCCCTATAGGCGGATCTTGAAACATCAAAGGCACCCCGAAATTATTCCAACATAGTACAAATTATATAGAAAAAACGTCCCCAGGCTATTATAATGATTCTTATTATTATGATTGCATACTCCTCCTGTAGAGGGACATGCCCGACTTCAAAACAAGGCTTCCCCCATCGGTTCTCGGGGTGAAGCCTTTCGGGCGAACAGGGCGGCGCAAGATGCTGCCCCGCCGAGGCCGACTGACCGACCCCTCCTCCTTGCGAGCGCGAATGCGTGTTGTGCACCCGCACGCCCTGAGCACGTCCAGCCGCGCGACGACGGAGCAGGCGAGCACGACCCTGGAAACCGCTCCTCCCCTCCTCCTCCTCCTCCTCCTCCTCCTCTTCCTCCTCCGCCTCCTCCTCCTCCTCTTCCTCCTCCTCCTCCGCCTCCTCCTCCTCCTCCGCCTTCCCCTCCTCTCCTCCTCCTCCTCCTCCTTCTCCTCCTTCTCCTTGTCCTCAGCTCCCCTGCGGAGGGACTCGCGATGTGATCCTGGTCCAGCGCTTGGTGCTGCCGTCATCCAGGTTCAGGACGAAGCTGCCGTCCGCCTGCCGCTGCGCCTCGCCCCAGGGTTGTATAGGGCGCGCGCGGGCGGGAGTGGCGGCGGAAGGAGGCGAGCGAAGCGACGAGGGACGCTGCCATCCTCTCGCTGTGAAAAAATCACGACGAAGGGTTCTTGCTCACTCGCGGCCCGCAGGGGGTCGCGGGTCAAACAATGGAGGCCTCCTAGATGGGGTCGAAGTAGATGGGGTCGGAGGATCGCGCCACATCGCCGATACATCGGCGATGTATCGGCGATGAAACGTCGACATCGGCGATGCATCGGCGACGTCGGCGTGAAGCAGATCAGGCTCCACACCGAGCCGCATCGGAAATGAATTGGCGATGCGGCGCAATCCGATCCCATCTGGGAGGCCTAGATCGCTGTGAAAAAAACACGACGAAGGGTTCTTGCTCACTCGCGGCCGGCAGGGGGTCGCGGGGCAAACAGACGCACTATTTCCAGTCAGTGTTCGAGAAAACGAGTTAGTCTTGTCCTGGCCAAATCTGGTCACCAAAATTCTCTCCAGCCCCCTAGGCGCAATCCGTGTGAAGGATGTGCCAAAATTGGCCTCTGGACGCCGGCTCACTGGGCAACCGGGGAGCCAACCAACCAGCCAACCAACCAACCAAACAGCTTTTCCTGGTGCATTTTTACCGCTGGGCCCAAAGTTATTCCTGTCCGACCTAGAATGCCCGCGGGGCGGGGAAGGCGGGATGGAATGGAATGGACGCAATGGAAGAGGCCCTGGGACACACAAACAAATAGACACGAATAACAGGATTCCCCCGTATTCTCCCAGATGTTCTGGGTTTTTGTCTTCCCCCCCAATTCCCATATTTTCCCATGTTTTCTGGGGAATCGACGATTCATTGTGTCTGTGTGTTTTTGTTCCCTCCTGAGCAATGTTTTTTTGATCTCCACGGACCCACCGCAAAGTGCAGGCAACTGGCAGGGCGGGACCTGCCAGCACTGAAAGACCTCGCCTCGGCGAGAGCCGCTATGGGGAGGGGGCTTCGCGAGTTCCTTTCGGAGCGCCCACTATGGCCCCCTCCCCGCACGGATCGACCCTCGGCTCGGGCTCCCACTGTCTGGCAGACATGCCAGAGACAGTGCACAAAAAGAAATAAACTCTCCAAACAATAGCCAAACCTGTCACAGGAGGCGTAAGACAGGCAAGGACAGGCACCAGCTGACACTCTCAGCTGGAAAAAGTCGGCAACGCGGAGAGCATCCTGAGCGGACAGGCGGTCGCCGCTTAGGTCGCGAGCAGCAACCTATGCCACAACAGCCTGAAAGCCAAGGAAGCAAAGCACGGCCGAGGATAAGATTGTGAGCAGAAACTGTAAGAAAGGGAATGGCTCCGAAGGCCAACGCACGAACAAACGGTTCAAGCCTGCCAAAAGAGAAAGGCAGGCGAGAACGCAGAAATTCAATCCGAATCCCCCGACCCCGCCTCCACAGTCCCGCCCGTTCCCAGATCGTCCGCTTCGCAGCGGAGAGACTCAGCAATGCGATTCAAGCACTCCCTGGTGGCTGGGGCCGAGGCGACCACATCACACGAGGAAGAGCTGGGCGCAACGCTGCAGTTATGAGCACTGGCAGTGGCTGGAATAGCTGGCACTGTGAGGCTGGGACGCTCTTGCCCTCCAGCGCTGGCAGCACTGCCAGACTGGCCAGAAGGCGCAGAGCTAGAAACGTCTTCCTCCGAAAATTGAGGATTCGAAACCAAATATGAGTTGAAGCAACGAACAAGCGAGGTGTCATCAACTGTGACACCTTTGCTGGACTTGGAATACTGCGGGTGAATTCCCTTGCACAAGGCGGCCCAACCCTGACGACCCGCACGGGTAGGCTTCTTGCAAACTTCGCCAAGGCCTCGAATCCTGCCACCTGTGGAGTGGCATTTACATTTTAGGCATATGAAAAGCACTGTCTTGTCAGAGCAGTCGAAGGCAACAGTCCTATGCCCTAGAGCATCTTGCCTAGCCGCATGCAGCTTAGAATCCTGGGGGCACCTTCCAGGGGGAGGCCGTGACGAGCCCCTGCTCCCTCGGAGGCATACCGCACACCTCCAGACGTCAGCCCAGACTTCCCAACGATGGCCTACCTTACTGCGGGAGCTAAAATGCTCAGCAGGAGGAGGAGGGAGATAGGGAACGTCGAGAGAGAGCTTCGGCCAAAGAGGAAGCAAGTTAGCAGCAAGGATGCAATAACCCCTGGCCGCTTCCACAAGCTTGTCCACATTGGCAAGTTCAGTCGGGTCAGATGGGTGGAGCTGCAGGGCATGTTTGGCCCCCGCATCCGCATCGGCATTTCCACGCCTGAGGAAACGTTCTCTCTCGGAGATGCCCTCCTGGTGCACATCTAAATGAGCTTTGACCTTAACAATTCCTTCCAAAAAACGGCCCTCAAAGTTGTTGGCACACATGATCATTCCTGAATAAGACCTCTTGCCCGAGTACCTCTCGGGCAAGGGCAATGTGCTGTGAGACACAGCGTTCGCACAGTCCGAATAAATTGTGGTCGGCAACACCAATAACTGTGCGGCGACACATCTGGCAGCGTATTCAGCCGCCTGAGGCGTCTGAGGAAGATGAGCCCAAACAGGGCCTCTCGCCTCTCCAAGGCACGTGCCATCCTCAGCATTCATAGAAATCGCATAAGCAGCTCTAGACAATTCCTTGATCGGGTGGCGCTGACAGGACCCATCTATGAAAACGTGCCCCCACATCTCCCCGTTCACTGGGACCCTGGGACCTTCAGGGCTAGGAAGCTCGTCACTATGCCAGACGAACTGAAGGGCATTAGTTCCCTCCTCAACAGGACGCGGCAACACGTCAGCGGGATGAGCGAAAGCTCCTCTAGTATAAAGAGCTCGCACATGAGGGTCAGGTTCCGCCTGAGCTGTCCACACGGCGATGGCGTCTAGCACGACTGAGGCCGGGACCAGCTGAGTCCGCGACTCTTGGACTTCCTTCGCCGTGCACTGCCAAAGCCTGTGAAACACTGAGTCGGGCGCGGCAGAGCAGAAAGGACAAAGTGGGTCAACCTGATACCCACATGCCAAGGCCTTGTCCGCAGACCAAATGGCATCACAAGAGCAAGCCCGAATCCAGCCCCTCTGAGCTGGTGAGAACTTCTTACTGACACAAGCAGCTCTGGGAATGTCCAGACACGCCCTGCAATCGAGCCCCCATTTACCGCCAAGATCCCGCTCGAGCCCACGCATGTAGGCCTCCTTACACAAAGTGTCCAACAATTTGGGGGGGATCAGGCCGAGCTGCAAACGATAACCACGGTCGTCCAAGATAGTGGCATAGTCAACCATGGTCCACCCGAGGCGAAGGAGGGTAAGGCGAAGGGCAGACACGGGGCCCTTAACAGTAGGCCAAGTGACCCTAGGCAGCGCAAACACACTCCTGAAGCCGTCTCGGAGCTCCCTATGAGGAATGGACCAGGGGAACTCACGAGTTTGGGCCAGCCAGACCTCTTTGCTCCAGCGCAGGATGGGGGCCGAAGCAGCTCGCCAGCACGGGTCGTCCGACAAAAGGCTGACCGCCGTGAGAGACCTACTTTTAGCAAAAGGCCTCACAGTCTTGAAAGCTTGCCGCCTCATGGTAAGAAGAACCTGGTCGCTCGCCCCCAGGATGTCCGCCCCATAGGCCCCTCCAGGGAGGGGGCCCGCGGCGAACACTCTGAGGGCTTTGCGACCAAGGTAACCTGCCTGACGCTTGAGACGACGGGCTTTCCTGCAGAGCAGCGCCACACGGCTCTTGAGCTTCGAGCTCCGCCCTGAGGCCCTGACCGAGGTGCCAGCACAGTTGTCGACTCCGAGGTTCACAGTCGAGGCAGTGAACTTGCCTCCAAACTGTCCCAGGGCCGCAGCCAGCGCGGTGGCCAGGCCTTTGGAGGACGCAACGGTACAAATCTTGTCAAGAGCAAGCTGACAATTCATCTCATTCTCATCAGTAATAGCATGATGAAGAGCGAGAGAGACGGTAACAATGGACGAGATAACATGCTCTCTGGACCCCGTGCAAGACACTCCAGTGTCATCAATATATATGTCAAAATCAAGGGAGGGAACAGAGGGGAGCTTATCGAACGAAGACAAACCATAAATGCGTATATGAGTGGTGGCCATGCTGCAGCCAGCGATGACTCCTTTCCGCACAAAGTGCGGCCCATCCAGGAGGCCAGCGATGGAGACAAAGCGGCCACACCTATACGCATAAAGGGTAAGCCTAGTCAGCACAGTCGGGAAATTGTGAAGGTGGCAACGCTGCTCTAAAACGTCTAAGTCAATCGTTTCATAATACTTAAGCATATCATAGAAGACGCTGGCACTCTCTTCCTTTCTAGAGGTCCCCGTCTCAGAGCGAAACGATTGACGCCAGACCACATCCGCAGCTCCACGAAACGCTCCCGCAGCCCAGTACCGACGGGGGTGTTGCTGCTCCCAGTGTAAGGCAAGGGGGCGCCTGAGGCGTCCCCAGACCCTATACCAGGAGCAGAACACCCCTATCGGTCTGTAGCCACCGCTGGGTTTCGAGAGCAGGGCAAGCAACACCGCAGAAATCTGGCGCGGAAGTTGGCCAACCGACTCCATCAGCTGAAAGAGCATGCCGAGCGCGACCAGTCCGTCATCACACAGAAGGTGAAAGTGACGGCAATCAAACCCGTCATAAGTGACAGCCGAGGTTCTCTTATATTTCTTGCTGACAGCCCGCAACTGAACGGGATCGGCCCTGGGGAGAGCTTCCACCAGAGTGCAACCCACAGGATTGCCAGCTCCGACATTCCAAAACTTGGCAAACTTGGTGCCCTCGTGGGACAACAGCGAGAGGGGGTCGGCAACAACAGACCCATCTCTGGCGAGGGTCGTGGTAGGAACCCAGGGGGTGGGGTCACGGACAATCGCGTGCACCCGACGAGCCCCTTGATCGAGGCCCTCCGTGAGCCAGGCTCTCCAGTCTGACTGCGCCTGGGACCGATGCTCCACGTTGGCCCCTTCCAAGACAGTGATGAGGGTGCACAGAAGCTCATCACCTTTCACAATTTGCTCAGAAGGGGCCTGGCGGAGATCGCCCTGCAAAGCAGCAGTCAGTAAAATCTTTAACACGGCTGAATGAAGTGGCATACTTGCTAGAGTGCCGAGAAATCGTGGGAGGAGGGCTGGCAAGCAAAGCATGCAAGCTGGCGGCCTGTCTCCCACTACCTTGGTCGGCCCGCAGCAGCCCCATAAACGCGCGAAACTGAGCCACCAGCCAGCAGATGGCGCGGTGCTCGGGATACCTTGGCTGAGAATCTCGACCCACTAAGCTGCGCCACACGAGCTGAGGCCCCTTGCTCCTGCATCCTGTCTTCACCAGATCCGCCCCCAACAAGTGAGCCAACTCCTCCTCCGCCTTATCGGCCCACGCTCCATAGGCCGGCGACAAGTGGCTGAGGGCAGCCTCGGCGTCGCCTGCTGCGACAGCATCAAGACCAGCCTGAGCTCGCGAGATCACATGATCCCAGCACGGAGGGGGAAGCATTGGACCTATGACTCGGTCTCTTGGCAGCGGAGGTGGCTTCCTAAAACTGAGGGCCTTGAGGGTGGCAGGGGAACGGTGGAACTGGAGCTCCACGGGACGATGGGGACTAAGCTCCGTCGTCAGATCGATCCAGCAGGAGTCCACGGCTTTTCCCAGCCCCCCACTGCAAACGAAGTAGTCAAGGGTGGAGGGGACCCCCTGACCAAAATGAGTGTGACCTCCAGGAATGATGATCTGGCCCTGAAGCTGAGAAACAAACTTGCTGCTTTCCAGCTCGCCAGGAGAGACGTTGAAGTCTCCTCCCACGACAAAACTGGAGCAGCACGTAGAAGCACAGGTGCCAACGCAACTCAAGAGCTCGAGATTACGCTCAGTCAAACCTTCCCCATCATGCAGGTAAACCGAAAACATGTGGTAGCTGAGACCTCCAGGAACCTGAATGATCCCGTGAGTGGCCCGACCAGGGACCATAGCGTGTCCAGCGGAAGGGGGAAACAGACCAAGCCAGCTTTTCACAAGCAAAGCAGTGCCCCCTGACGTGCCTTTCTCCGTGAGAGTAGCTGGGGTCCACAACGATTTCCAGCCATTACGGGCACGCCAGGAGGAGGCCTGGGCAACTTCTTCACTACCAGCCAATCTGTGCTCCTGCACCATCAGGACCGCAGAAGGCGTGTGAGGTAACATCTTCTTAAGGGTACCCCAACTGTTGCAGTTGAGAGTTCGGACAGACAAAGCGATCGAGCTCATCCCTTCAGGCTCCAGGAGGCCAGGAGGGGTAGGGGAAGAGCACGGGAGGGGAGCCTGGGAGATCCTGGGGCCAGGCACCACCTCAATCGGGTACTGAGAGCCTGGCGCAGCCAACACTGGGTAAGCTGGGCTAGGCCGAGCAAAATCGGCAGGCTTGGAAAGGGTAACCTGCAGGGAGTCGAACCTTTGACCATCACCAGACAAAATTCGTTTGGCCCTCCAGCGAGTGTGACGGACAGCAGCCTTCAGGCCACAGCCTGAGGGACACGCGCCACGGGAGCGGAGGGAACGACGGAGGTGAGGCCGAGAGGCCGAGAGACTAAAGTTAGACAAGTAAGACGGCAGGCCCGCAAGAACAGGCCCAAGACCGTCGGGGTGGCTCGGGCGGAAGTGTTCAGGCTGTCGCAGTGCCCCCCCGCTGCCCCTCGGCTGCGGGGGGGGAAGCCTGTGACAGCAGGCGTTCAGCACGAGCTCGGGCATCTGCACGATCAGGATCTGCCGCGGCGTTGTCCCCTGGAGCCTCAGCCTGGGAGGCAGAGGAGGCTGCCCCAGCAGCAGCCCCGCTGTCGCCCCCCGCGGCGGCGGCGGCGGCAGGAGGTACGGGATCCCCGTCTCCCGCGGCTGGCTCTGCTGCTTCGTCTCCGTCTTGGCGCCTCCTCTTGGCGGCGAGCCTCTCGAGCATCTTCTTCTGGTCTGCCTGGAAGGCTTTGGCCCTGACCAGCGCATCTCCAAACAACTTGCGAACTGCATCCTGAAGAGACTGCTTGAGCTCCTGCGCCCTGCGATTTGCCTCCTCGAGGTCGTCACCCGCAATCTCGTAGTCATGCTGAGGTGCCAGCAGTGAGTCGATGGATATCGGGATCTCCTCAGCCTTGCCCTGGATGATGGCCGCAATGTCCAAACAAGCGGCAGGCGGCGGGCCTGGGGCCGAAGGAGGTGCGACCTCTTTGTGAAGCTGCTCCACCAGGGCCGTGTGCGCCTCTTCCGCCTGCTTGAGCTCATTCGTGAGGGTCTGAATTCGGTTCCGCTGCACAACCAACTCAGCCTCCATCTTCTCATAGACATTGCAGGCCTTGTCGGTACGCTCACGAAGCTGGCGAAGGTCATGGAACGCCTTGTTGACCTTGGCCTGCAGCGGAACAGCTGGGGCTGCGGCAGCACGGCGCTTCTGGTCCAGGATGGACTGATGCTTCCTCGCCCCCATCGTGTCACCGCACTTCGTGAGCAAATCCACCAAACTCTCCAACTCGGGAATGGAGGTGTTGCCATGATCGACGGGCTGAGGCGCACCCCAGCCGTGGCCAGCACCGCCTCCGCCTCCGACACGACCTGCATTCGAGTCGAACTGAGGTCCAGAGCGTAGCGGAAGGCCAGGCCAGCCGCTGTGTCCTCCCGCCCCGCCCGAGTGCCAACTGCCTCCCCACGAGGGGGGGGCATACGTGTCGGGGTCGGATGCAGCACGGTACTTCTTGCAATGCTTGCAGAACCACCACGACCGTTTGTTACGCTTGCAACCGCAACTGCCACATGTCCACGTCTTCCCGTTAGCCGAGAAAGCGGACCAAGCGGCGTCGTCGTCAGCAGGAGCAGCTGCAGAGCACCTCCAAGGAGCCACAGCACTGGACGCAGGCGCCATGGCTGCGGTGGTGAAAGAGTCGTGAGACCTTGCTTTAACCTCCAAACGGAGGCTCTCAAGCCAGCACACAAATGGTAACAGCACAAGGTGATCTGGCTCAGCAGAAGCTTGGGCCAGAAGGGCTTGAGCCCTCCTGAGCAATGGAATGGAAGGGAGGAGTGGATGTAATGGAACGCATGGGAGGCGCGCGCGGAGGGGCGAGCGGGCGGGCGGGCTGCCGTGCACACGTGCGGGCGGGCGCACCGTGTTGCATCGCGCTTCGTTGCGTTGCTTTGCGCTGTATTGCGTTGCATTGCGCTGCATTGCGTTGCGTTGCATTGCGTTGCGTTGCATTGCATTTGCATTTGCATGTTCATTTGCACCGTATTGCATTGCATTGCATTGCATCGCATTTTATCGCATCGCGTTGCGTTGCGTTGCATCCTGTTTCGTTGCATTGTATCGCAGTGTGTTGCATTTGCATTGCGTTTGCAGCGCTTTGCGTTGCAGAACACAGCGGAGTGGGGAGGAGGGGAGGGAGAAGGGACAGGAGGGAGGAGGGGGAGGAGGGGAGGGGGAGGATGGAGGGAGTAGTAGATTGGACTACAGTGAGGAGGGAGGAGGGGAAGGAAGGAAGGGATGGATGGATGGATGGATGGAACGCTGGGAGGCAATGGGTCTCAGTGCCTTGGCCTGCGCATCTACGGACAATGCATGCCTGATATGGAATGCCCCCTGCGCGGGAGGAGGGGAAGAGGAGGGCGGAATGGGGGAGGATGGAGGAGGAGGAGGAGGGAAGGAAAAGGACGAGGAGGATAAGATAGTACTATAATTCGCCTCCCTGGCCCTCGTCATCGTGGTTGTCGTGGCAATGCTGGTTCTTCGCGCCGACAGGCGTTGCCACGTGGCGAGTGGAGTGGGATAGAAAGTGTTGCCGGCCCCAGCAACGTTGCCACGTGACGGATCGAGTGGTATAGTGTTTCACCCGGCCCCCGCGGCGCTGCCACGTGAAAATAGAGTGGATGGAATACTGGTTCTTCGCGCCTACAGGCGTTGCCACGTGGCGCGTGGAGTGGTTTAGTATTTTGTTTGGCCCCCACGGCGCTGTCTCGTGACGGATAGAAAGGCGTTGCCACGTGACGGCCACCCAACCAACCAACCAACCAACCAACCAACCAACCGACCAACCTACCGACCGACCGGCCAACCACCAACCAACTAACCGGCCAACCAACTATCTTGTTGCGTTGCATTGCACTGCATTGCATTGCACTGCGTTGCATTTGAATTGCATTCGTGATTCATTGCATTGCAGTAAACTGCGGGCGAGGGGGAGGACAGGAGGGAAGAGAAGGGAGGAATGTAGAGAGGAGGGGAGGAAGGAGGAGTGAGGATACAGAATTGTTGTTCGCCTCCCTGGCCCTCGTCATCATCGTCGTCATCATCATCGCCTTCGTCAGCGTCGTTCTCGTCACCGTCCTCGTCGCCGTCCTCGTGGCACAATGTGTGTGTCGGCCTCTGCGGCGCTACAACGTGACGAGTAGAATGAAATACGATTTCTTCACGCCTACAGGTGTTGCCACGTGGCGAGTAGTGGAATCGAATGTGTTGTCGGCCCCCGCGGCGTTGCCACGTGACGAACGGTGGTGTAGTTTCTTTTCGGCCCCCGCGGCGCTGCCACGTGACAAGTGGAGTGGATGGAACACGGGCTTTTCGCGCCTACAGGCGTTCCCACGTGGCAAATGGAAGGCGAGTATGTTTTTCGGCCCCCAGTGGCGTTGCCACGTGACGAATATATATATATATATATATATATATATATATATATATATATATATATTGGAACGGTATTTTGTTCGCTCCCCCTTGGCGGTGCCACGTGGCGTATCCAATGGAACAAATATTGTTCCCAGCCCCCGCGACGCTGCCACGTGACGAGCCGAAAGGAATAGTATTTTGTCGCCGCCAAGGCGTTGCCACGTCGTGGCGAATGGAATGAAACGTTTTTTTTTTCCGGCCCCGCGGCGCTGCCGCGAGACGAGGCGCACATTGCGTTACAGTGCATTCCATTGTAATGAATTGCATTGCGTTGAGTTACATTGTCGTACATTGCATTGCGTTGCATTGCATTGTGTTGAACTGCATTGCATTGCATCTGCTGCATTGCATTGCGCTGCATTTGCATTTCATTACATTGCATCCTGCTGCGTTGCATTGCGTTACACCGCGATACATTTGCAGCGCAGTTGCATCAGATTGCATTGCAGTCAACTGCGGGCGGGGAAGAGGAGGAAGACAGGGAGGGAGCAGAAGGGATGAAGGTACAGAGAAGAGGAGGGAAAGGAGGAGGAATGAGGAGGGAGGATGGGGGAGGAGGGGAGGGAAGAATGGAGAACGGGCCAACCAGCCGGGCCAGGGGCAACAGGCCACCCAACCACCCAACTGGGCAGTCATTATTTAAACATTGACCCAGAAATAACAAAAATTAGCCCCCGGCCCCAGGTAAGGAGCGCAGACCTTAGGGAGTCCGAGAAATAGAGCAGAAACACGACGTCGGATGTCTGGGAGACGGGGGTCACGATGACGACGACGATGACCGTTTGCTTCTTCCTCGGGACCGCTGCAGGCCGATGGACGACATCTCCGCCCCAGAGGGTCGGGCCGGGCGACAAGGGGGGATAACAAAGGGGAGGCTTGAGAATCAGCTCACGTAGCTGATTTTCCCGGCGCCTCGCACTGTCGAGTCTCGGGCCTGGCGAAAGGGGGGGATAGCAAGGGGGGGGTTCGAGAATCAGCTCACGTAGCTGATTTTCTGGTGCCTCCCGGCGCCGGGGGTGGCTATGTATCGAGGAATGGGCCCCTTCGGTGGGGCCGAAACCAGCTGCAGATCAGACGCTTCAGCTCGTTCGGGGGACGGCGAATAATTTCGTGCAGCGGCGTGTGCTGATGGAGGCATTGGACAAACAACTGTGCGTGCAGGTGTAAACTGCCCGCGGATTTCTGAGCTTCTATGGAACCGTACACACCGTCCACTCGTCCCGCGCACCCGCCTACCAATTTCGCGTTACTACCTGCCAGATCCGCGCAATCGCAATTTGGACACCTTGGACACCATCGAATCCCGAACAGGTGCTCCAACACCAGGCCTACGATTGTGCGAAAGCCGTCGACGCCCGCCAGAGGATCCCGTGCCAAGCACTCCAAGCGCATCTTCGCCGCTGCAACGTTTTGGCATACAACCTCCATGGGTATCGCCATGTTCACATCGTCAGCGTCGCCCTCCACCGCCTCGTCTTCGAATGGCACGCCGCATGCGCTTGTGAAATCGGGTTCGAACAATCCACCGTTCGACGGGCCTTGCTTCTCCTGCACCCGACGCCTGTTGACTGGATCCTTTCGGCGCGACCTACTCAGCCGTACCATGACAAGGTTGTGCCTTTCATCTGGGGACATCGTAAAAAACGGGGACGCCTTGAGCCACCTGACCAGCGTGGGTATCGAACCGCATAATGGTACGTACCTCATTTGTTCCTGCGATCTTCTTATTGATGGCCTGCGCTTGCCGCACCATTCTCTGCGCGGTCTCCGATAACGACGTGACGAATTTCAACTTCGACACGTCCCCATTCACTGCGCGCCGCTGTCCAGTGCCTGGATCTGGGTACGTTCCGCGCAGTGCTTCTACTATGCTTATGGCAGCCTCCTCCATATACGTCAGGTCGCGACCCGATTCGTCCTCCCTCTGCTCATGATCTGCAAACAGCCGCATGCTCCGGGACGTGTTCAATGCGCTTTGGTACAGCAAGGACGACATCGTGAACCCGAAGCGCCAGTCGCGCCGGAGCTGAGATTCCACGCGGTGTGTCATGATTCGTGTCCACAGCGGAAGTTCCACGCGGGGTGCCTCTCCGACACGCCGATGTCGGCTCACTTCGGACCATTCTGGCATATCAGGCATGCCTACCCCAAACTTGAAGCAGAAAGGAAAAGCGACGCCGAAGAACCACGGAACAAACTGACTCATCATGGCCGTGCCTGGAGACACCGCGAGGCGCAACCGCATCTTTTCCATCCACGTCCCCCGTCCGTTCACGTCCATCAGCACCAGGTTGTGCCGCTGCGACGCTTCTCCGAGCCTCGCAATATCCGACACTCCTTTGCATGTGCATCGTACGCGACCATTGTCTTGGTCGCTCAATAGATTGGTAGCCAACGCGACAAAATGATCCCGCCATGCTTCGTACGCGAACTGAACGCTCGCGCGTTCTTCTGCGCGGGAAGTTGCGCAACCGCCACCATGCCCGTCCGTGCCTCCTTCATCTACGCCGCGCGTCATGTGCTGCAACGCTGCTTCCGTCATAGCGTTTTCATCTACCTCGTTGAACGATGACCTCTCCATGACCACCACGTTCGGAATTATTCGATCCATGTCGTCGCAAGCGTCTTGCACCGTCTCCTGCTTCGCATCCGATGGCGTCGCATTCTTTTGCACCGTGATCCTATCCGAATGATTGTCATGCGGAAGCAACCGCACTAGTTCGGGCGGGACGCCATTCTCTGGAAGTTGCTCGGCGCGAGCATCTACTGCTGCAGCGTCCACGTGCATGTACGCCCTATGCCCGTTAGCGATCATCTTCTTGATGTGGTGCTTCACCACATCCCGCCGCACGGTGGCTTGATGAATGAATGTCGGCAAGTTGTCCTTTGACGTCGCGTCACTCACCTTCAACAAAATTTGCACAACATGGGAGAGATCGTGGCCCACGCGCGGGACAGGCGCACCACCCGCGTGCTCTCCTGACGCTACCCTTCTCCGAAGCTCCGACAAGATGCCCTGCCATGGGAGGGCGAACAAGGTTGCATTTCCCCCGAGCCGCGACTCGCGTCTCCTGCATCCCAGCGACGGAATCAAATAAGTTCTGGTATTTCACCTCCAACGAGAAACATATCATGGCAGTTATGCACGGACTGCAACAAATCATCTCCATTGCGGTCATCCCCTCGTCGTACATGCTTTTCGGACCGTAAAACGAAATGAGATCGTTCGCCAAACATCGCGCGGGCATCACCGGAACCATCACCTGGGGCGTTTCCTTCCACGCGCGTTTCGGAGACTCTCTACCTTCCAAGCATTCCCGACATAGCGGAACCTCGCATTGAGTACAGACTTCTCTCTTTGCCCGACATCCTGCAGTGCACCGCTGGTCCTCTGGACAACATATCAAGTCCAGGTGGGCCCGAGGCACTCCAGTAGACGACGCGCACCCAGACACGCACCGTCCAGTCGTCAAACTCCTCCATGTGCTTCTGGAGATCCAGTTTATCGTTCCCCTCTTCATACCTGCACCTGCTCAGATATGCCGCGAGGCTTAACTCCTGCAACACTTCCCCCATAGACCACGCTCCCATGTGCGCGAGGCCAGTGCCATCTCGCGCGTAGCTCTCTAATACTCGCGCCCACGAAATAACATTATTTTTCCGCCCCGACACCCGCGGAAACGAACAGCCGCACATGAAACATATCGGCGATGCGACCTTATCTTGTGTCACTGTTTCTGCATGCGCTTTCAGACTTTTTCTGTGCGTCACATGCGACGATACTGGAGCTCCTTGCCGCGCAGCGCACGCGACGACTTCACTGCAAGCAGTGAGCACCCGCTTCTGCAGAGAGTGCGCGGGCGAATACATGTCCGCGATCGGCTGCGCGACATCGCCGCGTGCAACGCCGACATGGTTGAGAAGCTCCGACTCGTCTACGCCAGTCCAAGAGCAACCTCGGCAAGCACAGTGAGTTGGCGGCAGTTCAACCGCGTCGTTCTCGACC
Source organism: Prorocentrum cordatum (assembly GCA_963575745.1). Classification (NCBI taxonomy): domain Eukaryota; class Dinophyceae; order Prorocentrales; family Prorocentraceae; genus Prorocentrum; species Prorocentrum cordatum. The sequence continues at coordinate 622,384 of CAUYUJ010018538.1, forward strand.
AAAGCCCCCCCCCACGGTATATGAGGGTCTGCAAGGTCCGCGGGCACAGTAGGGATCCCCCGCAACAGCTTCGCAGCCGTTGCAACCGCTTCTTCCCGTGCTCGTCGGGGATCCTTCGACGCTGGGTTGACGCGCGCTGCAAAAAACATCTCTTGCGTTGTATCCGCCTCTGGGACTGCACCCGCTGCGGCGCCGCCCTGCACTGGCTTGTTGAGGTTGCTGGCTGTTGCTGCGCCCGCGGTCGTCCCAGCGCCTGCCTCGGGCTCGTTTCTGCGCGACTGGCCACAAATCATGGGCGAACAATGTGCGGGCTCTGTCGCGCTCGTTCTATACGACTCGCAAAACGTTTCTTTCTGCTTCCCCCGGCGCCTCGTTCGCTTCACCCGCGCGCCCTCTGTGGAACCTGCGCCCCCCTCTGGCTGACGGTTGCCGACAGGAGCGCCATGCAAAGACGGAGACGCACCATCTACACCATCACCCGCTCTCGATGGCGCGCGCGTTGCTGTCGACTCTCCATCGACGCGGCCCAAAGCATTTTCGCTTTCCAGCGCCGGTTTGGCAGCGCCGTCGTGGTCTACTGATTTGTCATGTCCACGGCTAGCTACGCCCAGCTCGTGCGTAGCTTTTTCCGTGTCGGTTGTTGCTGACGGCATTGGGGGTCTGCCGCGCAACGACAGCGGCCCCTCAGTTGACGACGCCATTTCATTGGCGGCATCTGTCGGCGCGACTGCTTCCGTCCGGTGCCTGGAAAATATCACAACGGCAATGTCTCCCTGGTTCTTCGGATTCTCTGCAAAATCTTGGAACTCAATCCGCGCAACTACGTTGTCGTCGAACCTCACGACGCCGACGCCGGGGCAGTCGAAGTAGGCGACGTAATGAGCTGGCTGCTCCAGATGGCAAATCGCGCCCTGGAAGCGATATGCCCAGCCCGACGCCCCTGGCCACTCGAACGCCCTTGGCACGCTTACGCGGCCATTCACTCTGGTCATTCCGTCCGCCACTCTTCTGCTCAGCACCACAACGAAGAACCTTGCGGGCGTCTCCGATGGCACGTCGTGAGTTTGCGACGGGCCCTGGCACCCGTGCCACACCTCTCCGTCTTGCAAGGCGGGGCGATGTGGGCATGGCAAACCGTACTGAGCTCGCGTGGATTCCAACGCCACCAAATGACCAAGACCAACTGGACCGCGCATATCCGCATATTCCCACATTTGGATTATCATGGACCGTTCTCGTCTGTACACATCCGAAACCCAACCGCGACCCCCGCAGAACCGCCTTTGACGGATTGTGTTTCCCAGTATAGACCCGTCTACCACTGTGTAGTGCTGCGCAAGGATTCCCATACCCGTCAACGCACTCGACTCCGCAGCACAGACAGCATCAACTAATGCGCTCCACAGCTCGCTTGCGTCGCACTGGCGAGTGCCCCTAAAATCATTCGTGCGACCGCGCTGAAACAAGCCATCGCGCACCGCTCTCACTCCTGGAACTTGTTCGCCTATCTACAGGTAGGTCACCCAAGGATGCGCCCAGCAGATCCGCCTGCTGTGCTAAAGCACAAACTCCGCACTGATGACGACGTCGGACGCTGCATCTGCGTCGATGATGCAACACTGCGTGTCGAATAGGCCCCAAACGCAGCAACGCTTGCATTGCGGCGTTTGCAAAACACGAATTTCCAATGTTTGGCAGGCCCTTAATCCGATGACGAGCGCACGCCCAGGCCCCGCCCTCAAGCACGATGCGAGCGGAGTCGCCATATAACGCGGCCGCCAGATCCTCTTCTGACACAGCCGGTCGCACGAGCTCCAACAATGTGCTCTCGTTCGGGCGTTTCGCCAGAATGTCCTGCACGGTTGCGCCCCCTCCCGTATCAAGCCGCTCTCCCACTGCCGTCCGCGCAGGTCGGCACTACCTGAGCGGTGTTGGATGATGGCATCGATGTGCTACCCCCAACCGAAGAATGAAGCCACGGCGCATATTCTGCTTCTCCGTCTACAGCGTCGCGCGCGAGCACATCTCCCCTGCTGACCACGCGAGCGACGCGCTTACTAGACATCCAAATTACTGCTCCTGCGCGCGCGCCGCGGACGTCGCCGAGCTTCCATCTATGCCGGAACGCGGCTGCCATTATTTGCTGCGCGTCTTTCGCTTCATGCACCCACGCAAACGCGCGCTCGTCAGACAGCCATGTCTGCGCAGATAGGAGATTTCTCCTCTCCATCGAATCGCCACTGCCACCCCCTGACGCCATGTCGTTTCTACATTTTGCCGTAAACCTTCGCAATGCATGCCGGCGCCACCGCCCCCCGCGCAGGTTCGCACACGCAACTTGTAAACATGTATTCTCGTGGCGACCAATGCTGGGTGCGTCGCGTCCCAGTACCACTGCCCACTCGCTATCAGCAAACCCGACATGAACTGGCTGCGCGACCTCTGCCCGCGGCACCCACTCACCCAGCGTTCTCTTCCAAGGAACAGCACGTGCATCTCGGCCATTGCACCAGCCAGCAGGGAGCGTCGTGCTGTCCTTACGCTTCACGCCCACCCCTGGGGACCGCCTACCTGGATGCACAGCGGCGAGCGCGACTGCCCGCGCCCGCGCGTCAGATCGCAAGACGCGCAGTCGGCGCGCACCCATGGCATTGGCCGCCCGCGCCAGGCCCAAGAACATGGGCGCGCGTAAGACATCAAAAAACGAACGCTCCGTTCCCGTGGCGCTCCCCCGGGAAAACGACGGCAACGCGAATTTGAAAATTTGCGAGAGTTTCCACCTGCAACGACTTCCACGCAAGAAAGAATAGAAACGCTGCCGCGCCCGCCGCCATCCCCATGTTGACGAACGCCGCTTCCCCCACCAGTTCCGCTTTCCAAGGCGTACAATGCCCAAAAACACAAATTTGCAAATTTGCGAGCGCATCCCCGCTCTACGACTGCCGCGTAGCAAGGGATGAACGCGACCACGCGCCCGCCACGCCCGCCATGGCCAACGCCGCAGCTGTGCCCCACGCGCCCCCGCCCCGCACCACTTCGCGCCACCTCCGCGCGCCGCTCTTCCGCGCGTAGCGTCCAGCTCCCCGCTCCGTTTCGCGCCGCGCATTCAAAAAGGGACAGCCTTTCCTTCTTCTCTGACAACACTGACCGACCGCGTCACATCGACAAGACTCCCCATGCCGACACGGGGCGCCGCGCCGTTTACAAGCAGCACAACCGCAACGCAAATCTCCGAGCTGAACCGGCACTTTGACAATTTGCAAACTTCCCACCTTTCTACGACAACACTGACGTATTACGTAACCGCGACGCAACCCGACGCGCCGAAACGGGTCACTGCGCCACTCACCAACGCCATAACCACAACGAACACCACCGACGATCCGTCGTCCCGTCCGCTTGCGCCTCGCTTTGCCAAGGAGAAAGGCGCGGCGGCCGGCGCCGCCGCCCCGCCGTGGACCCCAACACAACCGTTCACCTCGCGCCGAACCTCCGCGCGTCCGAACCAATTTTTTTGCGAGACGTTTCTGAGCACAATCCCCCGAGCAACGCGCGCTCTCGCCCGCGGTCACAAACTGTGGCACCGGCGCCGCAACCGGCAACAACCTGGTGTACATCACCTCACCTGCAGTATTCTCTTTCGATACGCCCCGCATTGGGTAGCCTTGAGCACGCAACCCCAACTCGTAAGG
>CAUYUJ010018538.1:631075-641075 GCA_963575745.1 Prorocentrum cordatum
GCCCTCCGAGAGACCGCACTTCAAAAAAGAAACTGCCCTGACTCCGCGGCCTTCCTGAAGCCTTCCTTCGGATCCCCCTTCAGCGTCGGCACACCACTCATGCGGTTCGTGGCCCAGTCGGGAGCGCCCCATCTTTCGTCCCACCTGCCCTGCGGCACTCGCACTTGCATATGGGTGGGTCTTTCGTCAAGGTAAATATTCCCTTGTCGCTTTTGTGTCATATTGGAGGCCCTTGCTTCCGAGTTTCCATCCCCGCACACTTTCCCTCGCTTCCGAGCTTCGATGGATGGACCGCTGTAAGTCCAACTTGCTACGGAATTGCGCAAACAACGACTTGCGACTTGATGCCTTTGCGATTTCTGTCGTTCAACGATTTTTCTGCCGAACTCGAGTTTTCGTTGGCTTCCCAGATTCCACAGGAAAATGCCATGTCGGCTTGGATCGGCAAATTCACCCAGTGGGGCCGGCTACAATGGTCCATCGGCCGAATCAACCCAAACGGTCAACATCGAAAAAATCCGAACCAGTGTCGACCTCCGTACGCACCGAGGATGTCGTCCTTCTTCGCCACTTCCGCCCTTGAGGCGGGATGGGTCTACCTGGCGCCGAATGAACACACCACGGGCCAAGTCTTGAGCCCAAAAACACGCTGTCCAATGGCACCACGCAGTGCCACCTCTGTGCGCGCATGCCTGCCCATCTTATGTACGCGTGTATATACATATTTGTTTGTGTATATATATGATACATATATGAGATCATCGAATACATACACACGTCACATATGAAATTCGCGCGACGGCTGGTTCGCCAGTTGCTCAAAGTGAGCCTGGTGCGAGGCCGCAGCGACCGGCGGCAGTTTGGCGCGGCGACATGGGGGTCCAGTGCACAAGTAAGACCACGCGCAAGATAGCGAGAGACAGATTGTCGGTGCAGCAAGGACCCCCCCCCAAGGCCTTACCAGCAGTCCCAAGGGGTCGGCGGTGCGGCGTAAGCCCATGAATCAGAGGACGGACGGCACGCCTGACACCTACGCGGTGGGCGGATGAGAAGCCAAGGCACGTACTCTGACTTTTGCCAAGCAATTGTTTTCCACCCTTGTCCCCAGAAGTCCCGATCCCTCCCCAGGGGGGTTATTCTTTCGCCCCACATGGGGTAGTTTTTCGCCCCAGATCCGTTTCTGATGGTCCAAAGACTCTAGGATGCAAGACCGGCCGCCAAAGAGACCGATACGACAGAAAAGCGCGATGGGATGGGACAAAAAAAGATAGTCGCAGATCTGGGTACAGTCAACCCGTATCAGAAGGATCCGCGGTAAGGATGCAAGGGCCTTGGAAGCCCATGTGAACGTTCTTCGAACGAGGTTCGCCAGCGAAAGTCGCTAGGGATGGGCCGAAAGGGCAAGGATGCAAAGGTACCCTTGGGAAGGTTGCCCATCCTTACTATGCGGGCTGACTGTACAACACGGGTGGAGTAGGAGGAAGACTGAGGGGGGAGGAGGAGAATGCGGACGTCCCCCGCGCCCCCCTGAACTGCAGCCTCCGGTCGGACGCTCCAAACCCCTGTCCCCCTCGGCGGAAGCGGCACTCCGCCCCCCTTCCTCCCTCGTCGTCGTCGTCGTCGTCGTCGTCGTCGTCGTCGTCGTCGTCGTCCGCCTCTTCCCTCCTCCCCGTTGCTCCTCTCGCCATCCTCCCTCGTCGTCGTCGTCGTCGTCGTCGTCGTCGTCCTCCGCCTCTTCCCTCCTCCCGTTCCTCCTCTCGCCATCCTCCCTCGTCGTCGTCGTCCTCCTCCTCCGCCTCTTCCCTCCTCCCCGTTCCTCCTCTCGCCATCCTCCCTCGTCGTCGTCGTCCTACTCCTCCTCCGCCTCTTCCCTCCTCCCCGTTCCTCCTCTCGCCATCCTCCCTCGTCTCGCCTCCCCTTGTCGTCGGCAGCGGCGCCGCCTCCAGGGGCGGCGCGTTGGCCTCCTGCGCCATGCCGCCAGCAGGTCAGCCCTGGACGCAGAGCGGGGCGGGGGGAGGCTGGAGCAGGAGAGGGGGACGAAGGGCTCCTCCCTGCTCCTCCTCCTCCTCCTCCCTCCTCCTCCTCCTCCTCCTCCTCCTCCTCCTCCTCCTCCTCCTCCTCCTCCTCCTCCCTCCTCCCCCTCCCTCCTCCCTCCCTCCCTCCCTCCTCCTCCTCCTCCCCGTCATCCTCCCCCTCATCCCCCTCCTCCCCCTCCTCCTCCTCTTCCTCCTCCTCCTCCTCCTCCTCCTCCTCCTCCTCCTCCTGGAGGACTGGTGGATGGGAGAGGGAGACAGGCGATCATCCAAGATGCTATCGGAAGGCCAGCCAGGGCTCCGTGAGCGCAGCGGTGCCTTGAACCAGCTTCGAACCCCCATCCAAAAAAAAGCAACGCACGGACATGCCTGTTGAGTGGGGGCAGAGCACTGTTTATTAAACTTCCAGGCCCCGACTGCGTCCCCCGTACCGCTCTCGCTCGCGCAAGCCACTCTGCTACTCCCGCATCTAGGTGGCGACATCGGAGCCGTACCCACATCAACCACCGATTTTCCCGAATCGACGGGCGGCGGGGGTGGGGCTCGGATTTCGCCACGTGTCCAACGCATTAGGGACCCTACCACCGTCACCCGCCGAGCTTCTGCGACCCCCGCCTGCCCGCTGCCCCGCTGCCCCGCGGCTCCCGATCCCCTCATGGCTCGAGTAGGGGATCGGCATCATGATTGACTCACCCCAAAATAGTGTTGTTCGTTGAATCTACGAAAGCACGCAAGCATGACCCGTAGACCTCCGAACCTTGCTTTGTTTTTACTGATTTTGTAAACTCGACGCGAAAGTCAATTCTGGGTGACTCAATTCTGTAGTCGACCCCCTACTCGAATTTTGGACGCCCGAACTGGGTACGGAAAGAGTGGGTACAATACCCAACAACAAATGTTGTCCCAAACCAACAGCGGCCGCTGTTGGGCAGGCGGCCTTCTGTCTCGAATGGACACAGGCCGCGGCGGCGCGGACAGCGAGTCCTGTTCAAAAGGAACAGGAACTGCTGTTGGGCATTGTACCCACTCTTTCCGTACCCAGTTCGGGCGTCCAGATTTTCGCCGCACATGATCAAGGATGCCCCTCCATGGCCCTCGCCGAAGGAAGCACGCACCCGTCCGAGCGATGCCAAGTCGTCAGCCCGGGTGCTCCTCGGCGGGCCCCGCCGAGGGAGCTGCGCACACGCCCGCGCGAGGCGGGGGGGCGAGGGCGGGCCCCGGCGCCCCGCGCGGGGGGGCCTCCCGGGGCCGAGGCCCGGCGGCGGCGCCCGCCGTGCTCCCCTCGGCGGGCGGCGCCCCGCCCCGAAATGGGCCCTCGGGCCAGAGTGTTGCTTTCCGAAATCCATTCGCCGTCTGCCGGCTATCTATGAAGGGGCCCTGGGACACACACACACACACACACACACACACACACACACACACACACACACACACACACACACACACACACACACACACACACACACACACACACAAAGTAGACACAACTATAACAGGATTCCCCATGTTTTCCTGTATTTTCTGGGTTTTCGTCTTCCCCCCCACTTCCCATATTTTCCTATAGTTTCCTGGGTGTCGACGATTAATTGTGTCTGTGTGTTTTTCCTCTCCTGAGTCTAGGCGGTCGGCCTGGCGACAGCCACTCAGGACTTTGAACGTCGCAGCGCAGCAGAGGCAGTCCTAGGGGAACGCACAGGGACAGAAGCATAACAACTCGGAGGCCCACGCGGGTTTCTCGGATCGGCGCTCGACCCCCTTCCCTGGCGAGCGGAGGGCGCCAGGGGCGTGGCCGGAGGCGCCGCCAGGGGGCCCCAGTGCCGATCCAAGACATCCGCGCGAACCTCAGAGATTCTATGCTTATGTCGTTGTTCGTTCCCCTAAGTCCGCACGCGCGCTCTAGTGAGCCAGGCAATGGCAAACACTAGCTTGTCCAGCGGCAATGGCAGCCACTGAAATCCGGCGGCAATAACAACCACTCGTAACATGCGACGTCGTCGCTTTTTAACAACGCGGACACACAGAGGTCCAGACCCCTTCCATGGGACTTGCGCTTTCACCCACAGCCGTTTCCGGGCGACCCCGGGGCATGTTGAGGGCCCCTGGAGGCTGATAAACGCCTAAAGCCTTCCTCTCGTGATTTGTTCCGCCAGTGACCCGCCCGTGGGTGCTGAAAAAGTTGGCACGATGCCCCCACAGCAAATGTTGACTAGAACCGTCAGCGGCCGCTGTTGGGCAAGCGCCTTTCTGTATCAAACGGACAACGTCCGCGAAGGTCGTGTTGTGCCGACTTCGGCGTTGGTTTCTGCCACCGCGGGGATCGTTCAACCTTGAATGATCGGCCGTTTTCGAAACCTCAGATCGTTCAACGATTGGCCGACTCTGGGCCACGGGCGGCGTTCAACGTTGAACGACAGCAGCGGGGTCGCGGCTGGTCGACACGACGCGAAGCTGCCGTGAGAACTGCTGCCGGTCTACAACCCTGTTCTTGCCGTAACCCACTTCGATCGTTCCGAAGCCCAGGACGAGGCCCCGCATGCCCCCACCTCTTCCCCGGGGCCCGTTTGTCGCCCCGGATCTACTCTTGATGGCCCCTGGGCCCGATGACGGGCTCCCGAGGCCGAGATGAAGGAAACTTGCCAGGATCGTAAGCATCACCCTGGAAATCCGCTGGCTCCTCGGGCCAAGGCAGCCAGGGAAACGGCGACCGCGACGGGTCGTCGTCGCCGCCGCCGCCGTCGCCCGCCGATCGTCGTCCGTCGTCCGTCGTCCGCCGCCGCCGCCGTCGCCGTCGCCGTCGCCGTCGCCGCCGCCGTCGCCGCCGCCGTCGTCGTCGTCGACGCCGTCGTCGTCGTCGCCGTCGTCGTCGTCGTCGTCCGCCGCCGGCCCGCCGCCGCCTCGGCTCCGCCCGAGGTGCCGCGCGGCTGCGGGCCCCTCGGGGAGCGCGCGCGGCCCTCGCGGCTGCGGGCCGCAGGCGGGCACGGCGCCGTGCCCCGACGCCGCCCCGTCGGCGGCGGCGGCGGCGGCGGCGACGGCGACGACGGCGGCGACGACGACGGCGACGACGACGACGACGACGACGACGACGGCGACGACGACGACGACGACGACGACGACGACGACGACGACGACGACGACGACGACGACGACGACGACGGCGGCGGCGGCGGCGGCGGCGGCGGCGGACGACGGACGACGGACGACGGACGACGGACGACGACGACGGCGACGGCGACGGCGGCGACGACGACGATCTTACGTTGTTCCCCCGTCAACTTGTCTCCAGGGGTTCTGTGTAGCTCTTCTGACGCCCGGTGAAGGATGCTGGGCCCTCGCCATCGGCCCCCGCCCAGGCTGGGTGATACGATCAACCCGCATCGTAAGGATGCGCGATAGGGATGCAAGGACCTTGGAGGGCCAAGTTGACGTTTTTCGAGCGAGGTTGGCCAGCTAAAGTCGCTAAGGATGGGCCGAAGGGGCAAGGATGCAAGGGTACCCTTGGGAAGGTTGCCCATCCTCACTGTGCGGGTTGACTGGGGATGCTCTGCATTTGCCTACACAGCCCAGATCTCCTCGCGTCGTGAACAAAAACCACGACGTGGAGGGGGGGCAGCTGTCTTCGGCCAGCCTCCAGGGGCCCTCGCCAGGCCCTGGGACTGCCAACAAACGGCTCGGGATGGAGAGCTGGCGCCGGGGAGGGGGTCCACACATGCGGATGCCCACGTTGTGAAACAATCACGACGCCTGATGTGTGGGATGTCCAAGATCGGTGGCCCATGCGTAACGCCGTGCCACTTGCGCAGACCGCGCGGCATCAATCCGATCGAACGATGTCGAGCTGACTCGGACCTGGTGGCGGCAAATGTGCAACAACCCTCCTTGGATTATGTTGTTCCTATCCTACTAAAGATCAAATCCCAGAATTAATTTCGAGCGCCCGGCAAAGTGCCAAAGGAGTGTCGAAACCGTGTCGGGCGAGTGTCTCCCAGGGCCCAACACGTGAAAACCATTGAGTTTCGGTACTTGGGAGCTCGAAATTCTTTCTCGTGATCAAAGCTAAAGTAGGTTGGAGCATCGTAACCCTTGGAGCCTGATTGCCAGATGGACGTCTGCGTGCCAGGCAAGTGGGCGCCGAGTGCTCTCGAGGACAAAGGCCCTGCATGCACGCGTTTCCGGGCGCCCAGTGCCCCCCCGCTACCCCGAGATCCGACGCGTTGCTTTCTCAAGGCGCGGCCCCTGGCAGTCCCGACCCTTTGCCTGGAGCCAGCCTTTGAATCCCGTGCCGTTTTCTGGCGAGGGCCCCCAGAAGCCGAACCTGGCGCAAGACCTTCGGATTGAATTGTTCAATGCGTTGGAACTCCCAGTGCGCTCTTGGGGGCCTGCTGGGCTGTTTCGCAGCCCCGCCCGCGCCCCTCGTGCGCGCCGAAGCACTTGCTCACGCCCCTGGTGGCCCCGAGCCCTCGGCTGCGTGGATGCCCGAACCCGGCCGGGCGACAACCCCCGGGAACTGGAAGGGCGAGAGGGCGGGGTGGACGAGGCGGAGGGAATGGAAACTGGAGCAGCCAAAAGGTGCCGATGCCGCTGCTCCACGGACCTCTCCTGGGGTGCTTTCTGTAGGACGAGAAGAATCTATTGACACAGCGTGCTATTGATACGTTCCGGAAATTCCGGGATTTCTAACAGCTTTCGCGCGGGGTACACTTTGCGTCGAGTATTGTCTACTCTGGCTGGCGCCGCTGGTGGGTCACCCATTCGCAATCGAGTGGTCGCCCGTAAGGGGCTATTTGGCCGTTGCTGACCCCCCTTCTCGTTGCCGAGCGCGGGGGGGGGGTGCGGTGGCGCACCGTCCCATCGCCCGCCGCCGCGCACCGCGCGCCTCGGCGGATTTCCAAAGACCTGGCAAGGCAAATCATGCGCGACTCTGGAAAAGTCCCTGGGGGGAAAGATGAACAAATCCTGGAACGTTTTTGAACGTGTCCGGCCTATTTTTGAAAAATACCAAAATCGTTTTTGAAAATTTCCGGGATATATTTTGAAAAATTCCAAAATCCGTTTTGAAAAATTCCGGATTTAAGAATTCTTCAAATGTCCTGCGCGGCGGGCGCATTCCACCCCTCAAAACCTTTTTTGAAAATTTCCGGGCTCCTTTGTGAAAAATTCCGGAAACCGCTTGCGCAACAAAAAAAACATAAACGTTTTCTACCACATTCTACAATCCAGAAAAATGTCCAGGCGGTCTGACGGGCGCGGCCGGCTGATTCACGCGCCGCGCCGCGCGCGATTGGGCGCAGCGCGCGCCGCGCGTTGCGTCCGCGAACAGCACTCGAAGGGGCCACCTCGAAAACAGCACCATGGCAGCTGCGACTCGCGGACCCCCCAAAAGCAACACAGCATGCAGCTTGGAATCTTCGAGGGCGCTCCGATGCGCGAAAAATGCACCGCGAACATCGCGCAAAGAACCTGCGCGACGGAATGCGCTCGACCATTCGTCCCTGGAGCCCGCGCGGAAAAACAGGAAAACCTGGAAATCTGGAAAACTATCAATATCAATACTTCATGCTCCTCTGATTCTGACCAGAATTTCGAAGCGAACCCACGAGGCCCAAAAAGTGGAAAACGTGGGAAGGGTAGAGGTATGGGAAGGGTAGAGGTATGGACAAGACCCCCTGCAGCCACACACCCCGTAGAAAACCTGCCGGGCACTCATCCCAACGGGCGCAAGCCTGCAGAACAGGCGGCCGCAACACCCTCTCGAGAAACGGAGAAGAACTAATCCCTGATCGAGTTGGTCGACGAGTCTCCTCAGGAGGAGGAGAAGGAGGAGGAGGAGGAGGAGGAGGAGGAGGAGGAGGAGGAGCAGGAGCAGGAGGAGGAGGAGGAGGAATAGGAGCAGGAGCAGGAGCAGGAGGGGGAAGGAAGGGGGACGAGGAGGAAAAAGGCCGGGGAGGCCGGGCGTCGCCTCCCCATTCGCCCTCTCGCCTGGGGTCTGGCCCTGCGCCTTCGGGCCCGGCGGGCGGGGGAGGAGGCCCGGGGATTGCAGGGCAAGTGGATGGGACGAGACAGCACTCCAGGTCTCGGGAGGGGGAGGAGGAGGCGGAGGAGGGGGAGGAGGAGGAGGAGGAGGAGGAGGAGGATCACTGACCAAACTGCCAGGTCTGCGAGCGGGCCGCCATTGAGCAGTCCCTCGGGGCCGTTGGCCGCATCTGGGACTGCCAATGGGGGACACCCATTGCTTGGGGAGACCCCAACTCGCAGCCTGTTTATGGGGGATGCTAGCGAGGTCCCGCCCTGGCTAGCAACCCCATATCGAAAGCAAGTTTGGGCTGGGGGAGGAGGAGGTAGAGAGGAGAGCGCAAGGGGGGGAGGGCAGTGGGAGCCGGCGGGAACCTTGATGCTCTCCTCGCGCGGGGCGGAAACGGCCCGCGTGCTGGCCGTCGTCGTCGTTGTCGTCGTCGTCGTGGGGCCCGTGTCACACGAGGAGGAGGAGGAGGAGGAGGAGGAGGAGGAGGAGGAGGAGGAGGAGGAGGAGGAGGAGGAGGGTGGATCGCGTGGGGGGGTGGGAAACCGCTGTCCTTCGGGGGGCGTGGGGAGGTTGGGGAGCGAGAGGGGGTGGGTTTGGGGCGCGTGGGGGATGCGGGCAAGGGGCGTCGGACAGGTTGGCACGGGGGGGTGTTTATTGAAAGATCTGGAGTAAATGGGAATGAGAGGTACGGGGATTGAAGTGTACGGGACGGGAACGGGGGCAAAAATTGGAGGGATCCGGCGGACCACCTGGAGGCAGAAAACCAACATGGCCATTCCTTTCCGAACTCCGCGCGAACTGCTCGGATCGACGTTGGACTCGTCTGGCGGCGTTTGCAACGCTGCCCCTGGCAAGCTACGCGCGCCACGCAGGGGGGTCCACCGCTGATCCAAGAAATCCGCGCGGAGCTCCCCATGACTATGGTTGTGCCGCCGATTATTCCTCGAATCGTGCAGAGTGCCGCCAATGTGTCATCATCGAGCGCGGTCGCTGACGGCAAATCTCCCTCGTGAGGCCCCCTGCACCCAGCCCCCCACCACTAAGATGATGAGAAAAGGGAAGAGGACGACGAGGACGACGAGGACGTGGACGAGGACGACGCCGACGAACAATCTTGGAACTGGTGCCCACAAGCTGACGCAGTGCTGTCAGCCACCTCAGGCCGAGCCACTCGGAGATTGAGAGGAGGAGGAGGAGGAGGAGGTAGAGGAAGAGCAGGAGGAGGAGGAGGACAACAGGGAAGATGAGTCAATGAATAATGACTTTGCCCCAAACTGTGCTTGCACAAGGTGCGCTAGGTGTGTCCGGCACACTTTCGCCGCGTTGCCGCCCGTGGCTGCCTGCCAGACAGGCTCGTGCGCTGGGTGGGCCCTATTGCATAACAAAGCTTACAACAAATTGCGCGTACCACATACATGGCACCATATAGCTTACACGGACTGTTTCCCACACGCACATATACGATGGATCTATTAGAAAGACGCGCGCTACGCGTGTGCTTAGTTCTGGTCAACTCCGAACACCTCATCATAACCCTCATCATTCCTATCCTCATCCACTGTGGCGCGCAATCACGGAAGACACGAGGGCGGGAATGGGGTCGTCGGCGTCGACGGCGCCGACGGCGTCGTCGCCGTGGTCGCGGGACCGAGTCAGAGGCTTGGCCTGATTAAGAAGGAACGTGGGGTATCGTGGTTCCCTTGGAAACAAGTTTGAAGCCTCTTTGGGCCCTGTTAGGGCCTGTCTGGGTCCCTCTTGGGGCCTTTGTGCAGGCTGTTTAGGGGGCCTCTGGGGCCCTCTTGGGACCCGCTGGCAGTCTGACGCGCTCTCAGAGCAATATTGAAGTTCCCTTGGGGCCCTCTTGGGCACATCTTAGGCTATCTTGGGGCTCTCTGGGGCCGTCTTGGGGTTCTATTGTGGGTCTCTTGGGCTGTCTTGGGGCGGTTCG
>CAUYUJ010018538.1:646075-703575 GCA_963575745.1 Prorocentrum cordatum
GCGTCGTTTCTGGACGGGCTGGTGGGGATATATTTTTTCACAGCCGCAGGCGGAAGCGCCGGCGGCGAGCAGTCACGGTCGGGCTGCGGCCGCGACTAAATTCCCGGGCGCGCGCGGGGGCCGCGGATCAGGCGGCGGGGGGGGCAGCAACCCAGGGCGTCTGAAAGGCCAGGCGGTCGTGCAAACTGCAACCCAGGGAGTCTGAGGGGTCAGTCACCCGAGGCGGTCGTGCAAGCTGCAACCCAGGGGGTCTGAGGGGTCAGTCACCCAGGAGCAAGCCAGGCGCGGCCAAAATGGCGCGCCGTACGTTCCCAGTCGTGGTCGTGCCTAGCGACAACCGCGGTGGTGGGAACCAAACTCCGTGCTATATAGTCAGTCCAGGGAGTCTGACGGGTATGAGCAGACCGAAACTGGCTGACGTCGTCCAGCAAGGAGGGGGATTCTGACAGCGCCAGCGAACCGTCGCAGCTTCAGAGAACGCATCCGCGGCAGATAGGGTGAGCCTGAGGCCGAACCGACAAAGGCAAACGCCGAACTGCTGAGAGATGCGCCTGCGCGCAGAAGACCAGCGGTCTGGTATGCCGCAGTGCAGGAGTACACGAGTACCCACCATGTGAGACACAAGGTCAATCGGAGGTGGGCGTGTACCGAACGACTAAGTGACAGCAGCGCCAAGCGACCCACGCAGCCAAGTCGAGGAAAGCGCTCGAAGGACAGCAACTGTCGTATACCCAAGACAGCAAGTCCTTCACTGTCACAGAGTCCCAGGGAGGGTTCCACAACTAAGTGCGCGTGGGAGCAACGAAGAAAGACCGAGTGCCCGTCATACGCCGAGACCGCGCAGCGCAATCCACAAGGTGGTAACGCAAGGCAACGGTGGGAACGGCGCTGATCAGGGTCACGTCATCGGCCCAGTCGGTGCAGGGCGCAAGCGGGCCAGGTGGGCATTCCGCCAGCACGGCGGGGCGACCCACGACGATGGACTGCCTGCACCTCCGAGTCCCGCGTCGCTCCCAGGAGAAGTAGAGATGCACGGCTGAAGGCCGTAGTAACTTGAAGATCCCAGGGAGTAGAGGCGCAGATCTGGGGACGGGGCGAAAACCGCCAGGTCGTCGGCCACAGAGCTGCGCGCCAGGCAGGGCCTGGCAAGGTGAGAACAGCTACAGTGGGGCCAGGGGCCACTATGGCCACACGCAACACGAGATTGCAATGTGGACGGTATTGCTGGCACACACACACACACGCACGCGCACTTGGATCCAAAGGCAGGAAGCGCAGGTGCCAGGAGGGGCGGCAGGATGCCGCAAGCTGGGTCTGTAGTCCAAGGAGCAGCTGAAGGCCGCTGTCTGATAGAGAAACCCAGGGTTATAAGCACGTCTCGGGAGTGGGCCTCGGTCGGTCCCGAAGCGGCATAGCCGAGCACAGGACCATTCGGGCCACTGGTGGGAACAACTACAGCGGGGCCAGGGGCCAACTAGGGTCTGCGCGCTACGCTCCACCACGCAGCGAAGCAGATGGTATTGCTGGTCGACACACTTGGGTCCAAAGGCAGGAAGTGTGTGTACCAGGGAAGGAGGCAGCGAGGCTGCCACACGGTTGAGAGAGCACGGAAGGCAGCTGAAGGCCGCACATAGTGCGTAATAAGATTGACATTTCTGGCTGCCTAGGTGCTGGATGGATGGGAAGGGAGCTCAGCCTCCCCATCGGTGCCTCTTTTCGCCTCGCTCGTCAGGTCTGCCTCCACCACGCTTGCCTCCCGTCTGCCAACGGTCGTCGTGCCAGCCGTCACTCCAGTCGCTCTGCCAGGTGCCCCAGGTGCCCTAGGAGCTTGCCGCGCGGTCTCGCCAGCTGCTCTGCTGGAGGTTGCCTTTGCCCTTGCCGTCGGGTCGGGTGCGACGCAGGTGCTCGGCCCGCAGTTTGGCCCAATCAATGCGGTAGTCGAACCTCGTGTCCATCAAGTAGGCGTTGTACCCGCAGCCCTTCCAGTCGTCCAGAAACTTGTTGATGGTCGCTTCCGTGCGCAGCCTCGGGTCTGATTTGGGCTCCCTGGATCCAGGGAGCCAAACGCGCTGCGTGTAGGCGGTCCACAGCGCGCAGAATACTGCACCCAACTCCGACTGGTACCTGGCGAGGCGTTTGGCGCGTGGCTCATCGCGACGCTCCAAGTCCACTGTGCCCAGCCAGACCTTGTACATGGGGCCCCCGTGTGAGTCGGTCAACAGGTTGAGCGTGTGGCGCTCCGTTGAACGAGGGCAGGTGGGTCTATGTCCAGGGACCTGCGGGTTGCGAAGTGGGGGACGACGGCTCCGCACGTCGCCCCTGTCGCGGGCGTTCTCATCATAATCAGATCCCCGGGCTTCACTGGCATGTTGGTCGGTGCTAACCGTGCCACCCCCGGCAGCAATCGGGTCACGGTCGGAGCTGGTTTCCGAGCTGTCTGCCGTTGGGCTCCGCTGAGGCGCCTTGTCGCCTGAGCCGTCGTCGTCGACCTCCGTGGCAGAGTCCGAACAGGATACAGGAGGAGGAGACTCGCGGGGTTCTCCAAAGTCGGGTGACTCCACCTTCTCCGTAGGAGGGATCACGTCTTCACCGCTCTCGTCCTTGACAGTGTGGTCGGGCGGGCCCGGGAGACCCAGACGCGAGTCGTCGTCTCTCGTGCCCAGGGACTTGTCTGCGTCGGCCGCCGTAGGGGTGCCAGGTCTGTCCTCACTCATGGTCTGCGCGCGTGACTCGGCCAAGGAAGTGATGGTCGTCGAGGCGAGGGCATCGGCGCTGAGGCTGAGTAGGAAACTCGTCAGTGTGCCCATTTCGTGTCCGATGGGACTGAGGCCACTCGCCGGGGCCAGGATCGAGGCGTGCCTCTCCCAGGACTCCTTATGCTTCTCGCCGTTGGTGAGGTGGGCGACGACTCGCGCCGCGGCCAGCCGTTTACCCTCCCAACGCTGGTTGAGCGGGACACAATCCTCAGGGATGCATTCGCCGCGCGCCGTCCTGAGGAACTCAGTCAGAAGTCCGCCCGGCCAGGAGGCTTCGTCACTCCTAGGCTCTGGGATGCTGCTGTCGCGGTTAGTGAGACAGAACTGTCTCCAGGTGTAGTCCAGCCCAGGGTGGAAGTCACGGAGGTAGGTCACCAGGAGTCGCTGTGCGGACGGGCCTCCGCTGCCCGGTCCGCTCCTGGGGTCGTTTGGGCTCAGCGTGGGGTTGTTGACGTCCCTGCTGTCCAGGAGCGGGCCCTGCGGGACTGGCAGCTCTGGCAGGAGCTCCATGAGCTGCGCTAGGGACCTGGGGGCTCGCTCGGCCGCGGAGGCAGCACCACCCGCGGCGCTAGACCCAAGGAAGTTTGTCGCTCCGGCCTTGGCGAAGCGATCCTGGGCCTTGGCGTCCGCGCCTAGCCACGGGAGGCTGGCGGGGGCATTTTTTTTGTTTGCGGCCGCAGGCGGAAGCGCCGGCGGCGAGCAATCACGGTCGGGCTGCGGCCGCGACTAAATTCCCGGGCGCGCGCGGGGGCCGCGGATCAGGCGGCAAGGGGGGCGGCGACCCAGGGCGTCTGAGAGGCCAGGCGGTCGTGCAAGCCCAGGGAGTCTGAGGGGGCAGTCACCTGAGGCGGTCGCGCAAGCTGCAACCCAGGGAGTCTGAGGGTCAGTCACCCAGGAGCAAGCCAGGCGCGGCCGAAATGGCGCGCAAAGCGCTCCCAGTCGTGGTCGCGCCGAGACAACCGCGTGGTGGTGGGGGCGATCTCCGCGCGAGAAAGTCAGTCCAGGGAGTCTGACGGGCATGGGCAGACCGAAACTGTTGACGTCGTCCAGCAAGGAGGGGGATTCTGACAGCGCTAGCGAACCGTCGCAGCTTCAGAAAACGCATCCGCGGCGGAAGGGTAAGCCTGAGGCCGAACTGGCAAAGGCGAACGCCGACCAACAGCTGAACGATGCGCCTGCGTTCAGAGGACCAGCGATCTGGTCTGGACGCAGCAGGGGTACACAAGTTACCACTCTGTGAGAACGCGAGGTCACTCGAGAATGGACGTGCACCGAACGACTATGTGACATAGCGCCAGGCGACCCACACATCCATGTGGGGAAGCGCTCGAAGGACAGCAACTGTCGTATACCCAAGACAGCAAGTCCATCTCAATGACAGAGTCCCAGGGAGAAACGCACACCTGAATGCGCAGGAGAGCAACGAAGAAGGACCGCGTGCCCGTCAAACTCCGAGACCGTGCAGCGCAGTCAACAGAATGGTGACGCACGGCGACGGTGGGCGGCGCTGATCAGGGTCACGTCATCGGCCCAGTCGAATGGGGCGCAGGCGGACCAGGTGGGCATTCCGCAAGTTCGGCGGGGCGGCCCACGACGCTGGACTCCCCGCACCTCCGTGTCTCGCGTCCCAGGAGAAAGGAAGTAAGCACGGCTGAAGGCCGTCGTAACTTGAAGATCCCAGTGAGTTGAGCGCAGGTCTGGGGACGGGGCGAAAACCGCCACGTCGTCGGCCACAGGGCTGCGCGCCAGGCTCGGCCTGGCAGGGTGAAAACAGCTACAGTGGGGCCAGGGGCCACTATGGCCACACGCAACACGAGATTGCAGTGTGGACGGTATTGCTGGCACACATACGTGGGTCCTAAGCTGATAGAGAAACCCAGGGTTCAAGCACGTCTCGGGAGTGGGCCTCGGTCGGTCCCAAAGCAGCATAGCCAAGCACAGGGCCATTCGGGCCACTGGTGAGAACCACTACAGCGGGGCCAGGGGCCAGCTAGGGTCTGCGCGCGACGCTCCCCTCCCCCGCGCAGCGAAGCAGATGGTATTGCTGGTCGACACACTTGGGTCCAAAGGCAGGAAGTGTGTGGACCAGGAAAAAGGGCAGCGGGGCTGCCACACGGTTGAAAGAGAAGGTAAGGCAGCTGAAGGCCGCACATAGTGCGTAGTGAGATTGTCATCTCTCGCTGTCTAGGTGCTGGATGTATGGGAAGTGAGCTCAATCTCTCCATCGGTGCCTCTTTTCGCCTCGCTCGTCAGGTCTGCCTCCACCACGCTTGCCTTCCGTCTGCCAGCGGTCGTCGTGCCAGCCGTCGCTCCAGTCGCTCTGCCAGGTGCCCCAGGTGCCCCAGGAGCTTGCAGCACGGTCTCGCCAGCTGCTCTGCTGGGGTTGCCTTTGCCCTTGCCGTCGGGTCGGGTGTGTCGCAGGTAGTCGGCCCGCAGTTTGGCCCAATCAATGCGATAGCCGTACCTCGTGTCCATCAGGTAGGCGTTGTACCCGCAGCCCTTCCAATCGTCGAGAAACTTGTTGATGGTCGCTTCCTTGTGCAGTCTCGGGTCTGATTTGGGCTCCCTGGATCCAGGGAGCCAAATGCGCTGCGTGTATGTAGGCGGCCCAGAGCGCGCAGAATACTGCACCCAACTCCGACTGGTACCTGGCGAGGCGTTTGGCGGGTGCTTCGTCGTGACGCTCCAAATCCACAGTGCCCAGCCAGACCTTGTACATGGGGCCCCCGTGTGAGTCGGTCAACAGGTTGAGCGTGTGGCGCTCCGTCGAACGAGGGTAGGTAGGTCTATGTCCAGGGACCTGTGGGTTACGCAGTGGGGGACGACGGGTCCGCACGTCGCCCCTGTCGCGGGCGCTCTCATCATCCTCAGATCCCCTGGCTGCACTGGTGTTTTGGTCGGTGTTAGCCCGGCCACCTCCGGCAGCAATCGGGTCACGTTCGGAGCTGGATTCCGAGCTGTCTGCCGTTGGGCTCCGCTGAGGCGCCTTGTCGCCTGGGCCGTTGTCGTCGACCTCCGTGGCAGAGTCCGAGCAGGATACAGGAGGAGGGGGCTCGCGGGGTTCCCCAAAGTCGGGTGACTCCACCTTCTCCGTAGGAGGGATCACGTCTTCACCGCTCTCGTCCTTGACAGTGTGGTCGGGCGGGTCCGGGGGACCCAGACGCGAGTCGTCGTCTCTCGTACCCAGGGACTTGTCTGTGTCGGCCGCCGTAGGGGTGCCAGGTCTGTCCTCACTCATGGTCTGCACGTGTGACTCGGCCAAGGAAGTGATGGTCGCAGAGGCGAGGGCATCGGCGCTGAGGCTGAGTAGGAAACTCGTCAGTGTGCCAATTTCGTGTCTGATGGGACTGAGGCCACTCGCCGGGGCCAGGATCAAGGCGTGCCTCACCCAGGACTCCCTATGCTTCTCGCCGTTGGTGAGGTGGGCGACGACTCTCGCCGCGGCCAGCCGTTTACCCTCCCAGCGCTGGTTGAGTGGGGCGCAATCCTCAGGGATGCATTCGCCGTACGCCGTCCTGAGGAAATCAGTCAGAAGTCCGCCCGGCCAGGAGGCTCCATCACACCTCGGCTCTGGGATGCTGCTGTCGCGGTTGGTGAGACAGAACTGTCTCCAGGCGTAGTCCAGCCCAGGGTGGAAGTCACGGAGGTAGGTCACCAGCAGTCGCTGTGCGGACAGTCCTCCGCTGCCTGGTCCGCTCCTGGGGTCGCTTGGGCTCAGCGTGGGGTTGTTGACGTCCCTGTTGTCCAGGAGCGGGCCCTGCGGTACTGGCAGATCTGGCAGGAGCTCCATGAGCTGTGCTAGGGACCTAAGAGTTCGCTCTGCCGCGGAAGCACCACCCGCGGCGCTAGACCCAAGGAAGTTTGTCGCTCCGACCTTGGCGAAGCGATCCTGGGCCTTGGCGTCCGCGCCTAGCCATGGGAGAGACTTGAATATGTCCACTGATACCTCAGCTCCGATCTGGCTGCTGAGCGTCGGGAGGACAGGGGCCTCGGCAGGGTACAGCGCTCTAAAGTCCCGGTCCAGGATGTGGTCCAGGGTAGCAGGACCGATATTCCATACCGGGACCAGGCAGCGTCGGCAGCACCAGGTGGCGTTCCATCTGCGCTCCCACCAGGCTATGGCTCGCCTGTCGATGGGAGGCAGCCCGGCCTGCTCGGGAACCCCTACCCCTTCCGCAGGCTTCCATATGAAACAGCCCAGGGGCGGGGCTCCTGTGTTCCAGACGAGGAGCGGAGCCCCCGGGGGGCATGTGTCGCACCGGGCGGGGTAGATTTGGCTCTGGGCAGCTTTGAGGCCGAACCGTTCGTCTCGGATCCGTAGGATGAGAATGGTGGTGTTGGCGCGCTCAGGGATCTGCATGCCCGTCGGCGTCATGATGAGGTCCGATAGCGATCTCGTGTCCGCCTGGGGGCTGCATCCAAAGCCAAGTGGGAGGTGGCCCAGGGAGGGGAGAGCGTCCGCCTTGTCGTTGCTAGCGGCACCCGTCCTCTGTTGTTCGTGCTCCTTGACCTTGTCGGCAATTGTCGCACCTGTCGGTGCTGGAATGCCCTGATCCTCCAGGTCTCGTATCCAGCAGGTCTCGCAGTGCCACCCCATGTTTGCGCCGTTGAGGTAGGCCTGGGGCCTATTCTGAGCGACCATCAGGCGCGTGTCGTCGGAGATCCACGTGCCATCGGTGGAGCGTAGCTGGTCCCTCCCGCACCTGTCGCACCTGAACCTGCCGTTTTTCTGCTCGGGTGCGAGCCTTTCGTCAGGAATGTGTGGAGGATCCTGCTTGGTGCCTGGGGCGGGGGTGGACGGCAAGGGGGCGTTGAGGTCGGCATTGGATAAGGCGAATCCGCCGCCGATGTATGCGAGCCCCGCAAACCGATCATCGGCACCCAGGGAGGCGTCGGTTCCCGCCAGCGCGACGTGCAGCGCGCACACCGAGCAGCGGTGCGTACCGAGGGAAGCCAGAGTGGCGGCAGGGACGATCTTCTCGAGGACGAGCATCGGCGCTTTCAGATGAAAATCCTGCCTGTCCATTTCACTCAGGTCTGCGGGCAGCCAGCTGCCCGCGCATCCGGGTGGTGGTGCGCCACCGCCACGAGCTTGGAGATGTGGGGCAGGATTGCCTCGGTGCGGCCGTGGAGGTCGGCTAGGTCGTCTAACGTGAGGCTCAAAGTTCGTGCAAAGTCGTGTCGGAACCCTCGGTGCGCCTCCTGGCAGGGGACACAGAAACCCAGGATGGCTTCGATGACGTCCCCGGCCTGCTCTGCGTGAGAGAAGGGCCACAGGAACACGCGCGGCTCGCGGAGCATTAGCATCATGACGACCAAGAGCGACCGGGCCTTGCAGGATTCCATGGGGAAGCCGCCGGTGTCGATGATCTCCTTGCGGATCTCGTCCCGCTTAGAGCCGTCGGAAGCGCCGCGGAGGATGTCCTGTAGCCCGGCCATTCCAGGGTGCTTCCTGTGCCTGCAGCAGTCCTTGGTAGCAGTGCTCCACGCCTTGGGAACCTGCCGGAAGAGCCCCTTGGGGGTACACTGGCGCCGCCCACAGAGTGTTACACGTCTCCCTCTGACGTGTGGCACCGGTGGAAGGGAGTCGTCGTGGATTGCGTAGTTCGCGTCATGCCAGGGGGTGCCCAGGCCGAGCGTCCACACCATTGCGGCCCAGAGCATGTTGTAAACTAGACTGGTTGCGTCTAGTCCCAGGGACATGTCGAACAGGAAGCCCAAGTGCGACCACGCCTTGCGGTCGAGTTTGCCCGGATTTCGTGGTGTCTCCGCCAGTGAGAACTCGTGCGGGCGCAGCCCTGACACCAGATAGATGAGCACGTGGAAGGCAGGCGTCGAGAGAATATCATTGAGGCCGGCCGAGATTAGCTTCCCCAGGGAGTCCCAGTCGAAGTCCTCATCCAGGGGGGTGTTGTAGCGCTCGGCGAAACCAGTAGCCTGGGCGTCACGTGCTTTCTTTTTGGCCGCGTCCGCTCTCCCCCTTTGCGTCGCAGCTCCAGGCAATAGGTGAAGGTACCCAGGAGGCGAGGGCGTGCAGCGGGTCGAAGCTCTCGTCGATGACCAGGGAACTCCTGTGGCCAGCGGGGGCACTGCCACTGAAGCGAACCCAGAGGCGGGTCAGGCGCCCGTATTCAGAGAGCACGCGCAGCTGGGACCAGGTGGCATTGGCGAACATGCGCCCGTCTCCCAAGATCAGGATGTTCCGCTTGGCCCTGGTGATCGCCACGTTCAGGCGTTTGGCGTCGTCGACAAAGCCCCAGTTGTGGCTCCCGTTGCTCCTCGTAGTTAGTACAATTACGATGTCCGCCTCCCCTCCCTGGCTGGAGTCTATGGTGGTGAGCTTGAGCGCCCCGCTCTTCATGTGCTCGCCCGCAACCTGCCGGAGTCCAGGGGAAGAAGTGCCGATGGCTGTATGGGCGTTGTGGTCCTCCCGAAAGACGTTTTCCCACCGGAGAACGTCCACCTTGTGGCCTTGAGGGGAGGGTCCAAGGCCGAGGGTGTCTTGCCCGTCGCGAGCGGTGCCGCCTTTCCCTTTGCCTGACTTCCCCTTCTTGCCACCTTTAGAATTTCGCAGGGCGCCGGAGAGATGGCGGGGGCCCTGCGGCCGGCCATCCGCGCGAGGATAGCCGTCTGAAGCTGGTAGCCAACCACAATTCTGACAGAGGTGCCTTTCTCGAGCTCGGGCAGAAGTGCCCGCACGATGTCCACGGCCTGTGCTGCTTCAGGGAGGTTGGCGTAGCCTGGTTGGAGGGTAGACGTCACTTCCCAGGAGGGTGTGTCGACCAGCAGGAAGCGGTGCTTGTCTCCGTTTTGCGGAAGGTCCAATTGCTCAAGGGTCGTGCGGAGGTCGTTCTCGTCGGAACCAGTGAGAGACGCCAGCTGTGTCAGTCGTCCAGGTTCCCAGGGTGTGATGTCTCTCCATGGGATGCCTTCGACGATGGGCCTGTCCCTGAGCGGGTCCAAGATGCCGGACGTCATGCCCTTGCCGTAGTAGGCTGCATTCGGAAAGGCAAGTAGCTGCGGATGCCTGCGGTAGCAGATCGAAAGGTGGACCACGGCCGACTCTTGGCCGCGGAGTGCGTGGAACATCCAGTCGAAAATGCTAACACAGAGTCCCAGGTCGTTCGCAAGCTTGGAGAGCACCGTAGGGGGCAACTGGTTCGGATCGCCCACCAGGACCAGGGCCCCGCCGCTGTTGATCAGGTTTACCATAGACATGAGCGCGTGGAGCTCCGTGGCCTGCCCAGCCTCGTCGATTACCAGGAGGGCGATGTGGGGGCTGTCCTTCTGTCCGAGGGCCTCGGCCGCCTCGTGTGTGGACATGATTACCCTGGCGTCTCGTAGTAGGTTCGCCTTGTAAGGCCTGAAGTCCTGGCTCTTGTCCCCGTCCTGGAACGGGAATTTCCCGTGGGCGTTCTTGTAGTGGCCCTCAGGTGTCAGGTCGACGAGTGCCTCGTTGACACGCTCCTTCCTTGCCAGGCGCACGAACTTCCCAGGAAACCCCGTGTCGGGATCGAGGCATTGTTGCCGATGTGCTTCGGACATCGCCAGAGCTGGTTGGTCAACCGCTGTGTTGGAACCGGCGGCCAGCGCAACTGCCTGCCCCGGGCGCAAGCAACATCCGCACATGTCCAGGCAGGCTACAGAGAAGGTGGTCTTGCCTGTCCCAGGGGGTCCGTGCACCAGTACGGCGTGGTGATGTAAGGTGGCCTGAAGCGCCTTGGTCGCGTCGCTGTTCGGCTTGTGTTTGCCCACCCTGTCGCGGAAGGTGTCCAGGCTGGGAGCGGGACGCACCCTCTGGAAGACGGAACCTGTCGCGTCCGAGATCTCGTCGTCAGAGAAAGCCTTCAGACCCAGGGGAAGCGAAGGTGCCTGCGGTAGAAGGCCGCATCGGACAGCCTGCGCGCGGTCGGCGTCGGGAACGTCGAAGCCCAGGGTGACGGCAGTCCTGGCCCTCAGGCTCAGGCCCAAACAGCAGGTGCGCCTCAGGTCGTTGGCCGCAAGTCGATCGGCGCGCGGGGCGTGCACGAAAGCTAAGAGAAAGGTCAGAGGAGACAGCTGGTGGGCGAACAGGTCCGCGGGGTTCTGTCGGAGGTGGTAGATCTGGTCAAGAGCCCAGCACTGGCGCCAGAACTGGATGTCGGAAGGGGCCTCGTCTACTCGATACCAGGGAGCGTCTTCGCTTTGGGGCCGCTTCGCCTTGGTCTCGTCTTCATGGAAAGGTCCTCCCTTCCCACTGTTGTACAGCACTATGCACCTGTCGGAGGGGTACCTGGTAGACGTGCTGAGGCCGAGCGCTTGGGCGTCTCTTGGGTGGATGGCACCTCCCTGGGAGGGGGGCCACCAGACCGTGGCGTCTGCGATCTTGTCGACTGTGGGGCCCGTGACGGAAATGTACAGTTCCCTGCCTTCCCTGCCCCCTTCCTGGGTCCTGGATGCAACTTTGTACTGAGAGGGCCACTCCAGCAAGTAGAGTTCCTTACCTCCTGGGAGATCCATCGCGTTGCGTAGCCGAAAGGTGTCTAGGTCGTCCAGGTCTGAGTTGGCGTCGATCCTAGTGATGCGGACGCCGAACGCACAGTTACCTTTCCTGGCCAGGTCTTCGCGTGTGGAGTCTTTTCCGTTGTCCACCGTCTCGACAGAGGCCTGGCTTTCCACCCAGGCGATCCTCGCCTCCGTAGCGTCTGTCCACGATCCTGGAGAAAGTAGGGCCACTGTGAGGGGAGTCGAACGGCCCCAGTCAGTTCCCCAAGTGCCGCCTCGGGGTGAACCCTGGAAAGCGGGGAGTCCAGTGGTACAGAGTAGAGACTGACTACGTCGGCAGCCGCCTGCAGAGCCAACGAATCATCCAGCTGCTGCTCCGCCGGGCTTGTTGGTGATAAAGCGTCATCCTCGGAAAGCATCACCCTTCGCTGCTGATTGGGCGGGTCCCAGGCGGGCGGAGGGTGGGGCGGCGGGGGCGGGGGTAGAGGTCCGACCGAGGCGTCAGTAGGTGGCCCAGGCGCAGCAGGCGGAGGTCCGATGGTCGATTTCGCTCGCGTCCTGGTCTCGTCGCCGTGGTCGGGCTGTCTGAGGCCCGTCCTTGTAGCCTCACGTCTGTCCATCAGGTGCGTCCGCACCTGCTCTGGGTCGGACCTGGTACCTCCAGGGCACTTGTACGTTGGCTCATCGTCCCAGAGAGGGTAGGTGGCGGGCACGTGCAGCGCGTCTTCTGGGAT
This sequence comes from Prorocentrum cordatum, assembly GCA_963575745.1. Lineage (NCBI taxonomy): Eukaryota > Dinophyceae > Prorocentrales > Prorocentraceae > Prorocentrum > Prorocentrum cordatum. Next base: position 658,050 of record CAUYUJ010018538.1, read on the forward strand.
CACGAGACCCGGGAGCGAGCGTGCACCGTCTTGGGAAACCGAAGGTTTGACGGGCCTCCAGCCGAGCCAGGGCTTTCGCTCAATAAACACACGGTGATTTGTGTCCCAGGAACCACCCGTGCAACTGCTCCACAAATTCCCAGGAGTGACAGAGGTGTTCGGGTCGGGCCAACCGTCTTGGTAACGCGCATCCGACATCTCGCAGTGCTTGTCACTTAGGATGTGCTGTGTGTCGTCCACGGGCTCTTGGTAGATTTCGCACCAGTGGCGCCACCCGCCGTTGAAGTAGACCCAACGCATCCAGGGACAGAACCGGGCAAGGAAGACGCGTGTGCCCAAACGGAATGGCGGCCCGTCCTCACTGCACGGCAGACAGGAGGGCCACTGTCGGATGGGGCCTTGGTTGGTCTTAGACATGATCCCAGGGCGTCGCGTCGGTCCCAGGGCGGCAGCTGAAGGCTGCGGGCTGTCGCTGCGGCAGCTGAAAGCTGCGTACTGTCGGGACCTTAGTGTGTCGGGGCGGGGGCGATCAGGGGAGAGGAGGGGGAGGGCGATTTTCGAGAGCGTCAACGAACCGGGCAACCTGGTCCAAGTCGCAGAGGTCGACACCAGCGGCGGGGAAGAGGAGAGGAGGGGGGCGATGGGCACCGTCCCAAACGACCCAGGAGGTGGCCGCCAGGTCACCGGCGTGTCTGAGGGCGTCGGCCCAAAAGACCCCTGGAGTCGCGAGGCGGTCGGCCGCTTTGTTGAGGCGGCGTCGTACCGCCTGCCATGTAAGGGTCCAGCCGGACTCACTGGCTTGCCTGAGGGCGAAATCCATCTGCTGCGCCAGATGGAGCCGTCGATAGCGTCCGGTGCCGGCCCCGTATCGGATGGCCGCTAGGTTGTCGCCGACCGCTCTGACACCACGAAGCGTGCTTTCGACGTGGGGGAGCAGGGCGAGGCCAGCTCTGCACCCTGAGGCCTCAGCCGTCTGTGCGTTGTCACAGCCTGGGAGGGCAACAACAGCGACAGCAACGACGCGCGGGTAGCCGCGGCGCGGGTCGTGCCTCCAGAGGACGGCGGCCGCACCGGAGACTTTGTCCCCCTCTCCCCCTCTCCGATTCGGCGCGCTCCCCCGTCGAACGTGAGCTCGTAGGGCCATTGGGTAGAGTCGGCGGCGGGGAGCGGGGAGTCCCCGACAGTGATTTCCTCGCCCGCATCCAAATCCCTGCCGGCTCTGAGCACGAGGGTGTGCTGATCACAGAGTCTGCAATAAGCTTTGGTCCAGAGGGCACTGGGGTCCCTGTCTGTCCTGGGGCATGGGAACCAGCCCACCCCAGGGGGCATCCAACTCGCCCTGGGGTCGCAAGTTTGGAGAACGGCGAGCCTGTCCCCACTTCGCGTGGCTCTGGTTGTGATAGGGAGCCGCCTGATTGCCCCTCCGGCTCGTGGTGCCTGTCTGCCGAGATGCGGTCCGGCGGCCCCGCGTATGCGCAGTAGGTGTGGCCCTTGGGGATTGCGCAGCCGACAAGGGTCGAGCATAGGGGCCCAGACCGCGGTTTCATCTGCCGGGGCGCCCGGGGGCTGCCCTTCGCGCAGGTCATCGCCCTCCTCGTCGTCTTCCTGGAGATCGGAGTCGGGCACAGTGATACCCTGGACGATGAGCCTGGCGGCTTCGTCGGCGCCAATAGGAGTGCAGTCCAGGTTCACACAGTATCTGAAGGAAGTCTGGTGTAATAGGCGGCAAACTAGCCTCTGGTGTTGTCCCCTGGTGCACATCGCCGTAGCAAGGTCCCTGGGGTGGTCTGGGCCTCTAGCTTTTTCCCAAGCAAGGGCAGCCGCGGGGCACCAGCACCACACGTGCTCGGTGGTGGCTTCCCCAAGGCCACAGAGAGGGCAGGCTCCGTGGAGTCCCTGCCGCATAGGGGCGCTGATGCTGACGTGATGCCTTTTTCGCTCTGCAGCGAGGTGGGCGCAGATCTTCGGGGAGGACGTCGTCGCTTAGGAGAGGCCAGAGGGCGGCCTCACCGCTCCAGGGCCCGAGGCAGGAGTCACACCAGGCGTGGCCGTCATCCCTTTGCCCGGCAGTGAGCCACACTCTCTTGGCCGGCCGGCCGCAGCTGCATTGGTGGGGGATCCTGTCTGCCACGCTTCGCCGGCGCGCAGACCCGGGCAGCCCGTTGGCCAGGAGTCGAAGGACGTGATGTGCCTCGGTGAAGGATGCACAGTGCCCCAGGAGAGACCATTCCGCGCCGTCTGTCTGTGCCCACCTGCGCTCGTCGCTGGTTGTGGCGAACCACCTGTTAACAATATGCCCGTGGAGCTGCGTCCAGGCCGCGACATAGACCACACGACCAAAGTAGCGAGCCCGCAGTCGGGGGGGCTCTCTCACCGCACGATTGAATAAGTCAGCAGCCCTGGAGTCAGTCAGTACCTTGGAGCCGGGTCTGCGGGGTTCGTTCCGCAGGGCAAATTCCCGAGCCCATTTCGCGAGTTTATTCCACCTTCTCCCCGCCTTGTGCCGCGACTGTGGCGGGCCCCACAGGTCGTCCATGGCGCGTGCCCTGGCCGCGATCGCACGCGAGGTGGCGACCGGGCACTTGGGGCAGCCGGGAACCTGGAAGCGGATGCCCAGGCCCGTGAGGATGTTGTCGGGTATCCAGGAAGCGGATGCAAGGCCGAGAGCGACCCGAAGGTGGGCCCGGAGCGCCCTTTCATGAACGGTGTCGGGTAGGGAGTAGTGCGAGGGGTAGGGGATGAGCGCAATGAGATAGGTGTTCCAGGCAAGGGCGGTTTCGGTGGGAGACATATTGGCGAGGTGCAGGGCCATGGCTCGGTCCCGGAGCTTGGGAAGAGATTTGGCCCAAGTGCCCGCGACGAGGGCGTCGAGCTGCCCTCGAGTCATTGCGCCCCGGGGCGGCAGGATCTCTCCTTCGGCGGCCCGAGATACGATGCAGGCGCCGAGGTAGGGCCACTGGGGGCGCACAGCGGAGGAGCCGAAAGGAGTATAGTCCATGGCACGTCTCCACCAACCGTGGTCGCCGGTTGGAACCAGCGCCGTTTTGAAGTTGCACCTGCAGGGGCAGCTCCAGGGAGTGCACAGCGCAGCGCTGTCAGGTCCACAGGTCCGCTTGATCATTTCCAGGATAAGCGCCGCTGGAAGGCCTGTGACCGTCGTCGTGGTGCCATTATCGGTGAAGTCCACGGGGGCAGTGGCAAGATGTTGCCGTCGATTCCGGATGGTGCCTCGATTCCCCTGCACTTGTGGGCTTCAACCAAGAGTCCTGCCGTCCTTGCGAGCCAGGGCAGCGCAATGCCGGCACGGAGTGTTTGGGCAGTGGCGCCAAGAAGGGCGGCCAGGTCGTCCACGTATGTCGGGTCGTCCGCCCCAGTGATGTTGGCAAGGGCGCTGATGAGAGGGTCGTACCCCAAGCACCAGAGGAGCGGGGAGGCGGTGCCTCCCATTCCGATGGATCGTAGGAGTCTCCTTATCCTGCTCTTGCATTTCCCTTTGCAGGTACGCACGCTCCTGCTGCTGACCAGGGCATCCACGGAGTGCAGGAGCCAGCTGGGGAGTTGCCAACGTTTCGTCAGCTGCCCCATCCATTGCAGGGATATACGCTCAAAGGCTTTGTTCTGGTCGCAGAAAAGGACGGCGGTGCTGGGGGCAAGGCCTAAGTACCTTGTGGCGCACTGTATGTATGGGTCTACGGCCTCCTGGTGCACGCCGAGCAGGGCCGCCCACGATGGCCCGGGTTCGGTGTCGGCCACCGGATCCAGGGCGAGGTGGTTGGTGGCGGATGTGATATTGGGACCACACTGTCCCCCGCGCTTGGCCGCTTGGTTAGGGCTGAGCCTGGGTTCGATCACGGGGCCGAGGCGGTCGGCTACGGTTGCACCGTGCAGTCTCCGTAGGCAGGTGGGGAGCTGTAAGGGTCGCATATCGTTGGGTAGCTCAGCGGCTGGTTTTTTGCCGATCCAGACCAGAGGATCGATGGAGGGGCCTAGGACCAGGTCTATGAGTTCTGGGTTCAGATCCGCGGCGTACCAGGCTTGGGCGAGCAGGCCAGCAACGAAGCGGGCCCCAGGATGGTACAGTTCGCACGGTTCTCCGTCCACCCCAGGAGCGCTGCCGCTCGGACCCAGGACGAGGGAGGCGATCCTGCCCCACTGCGGGTTGGGGGAATCCGGGAACCGCCCAAGATCCTTGTGTCTGGAGTATTCGTCGAGGATACGGTCCGCAGCTGGGGGAAGGGGGGGAGCGGTTTGCCAGATCTGACTTCGGCTCCGCCATAGGACGGCGTCGACTTCCTTCGTGCGCTCCTTCCACCTCCCATCAGGGTCACGCACACCCAAGATAGCGTGCGTCTTGACGAAGATTTCACGGCCCGTGCGGTAGTGGGAGGCGAGAGCGGGGCGTTCGACCCCAGGGCCCCTTTGTACGGGGGTGAGGCGGGCGGCCCGTCTCTGAGCAGTGTCGTTGTCCCACTTCCGCAGCCAAAAGGCAGCCTGCTGGGGGGTCAGGTCGTTGCCGTCCCACTCGTACTCGGCAAGCCAGGCCGCGAGCGTCCCCACTGGGCGTGTGCTGGACTCGGATCTCGCCGCCGCAGCGAGCAGGGTACCCGGTGAGCGGTTGGTTTTGCTCCTGCGCCACTTCCTTCACCAGTCTTGCATGGCCGCGGACATGGCGTGGCGACCAAGAGTGAGAAGGGCAGGCATAAGGGGAACGGTGTAATCGTCAACCAGATTGGGGGCCGGAGGGGGAGCTGACGGCTCCTGTTCTCTCTCTCCCTCGCCGTCGTCGTTGTCGCTATGTCTGGCTGGGAACTGCCCAGGGGCCGCCGGACGGACCCAGTCGGCGGGTTGTAGGAGGCCGGTCAGGTCGATGTCAGGCAGCCCGAATGTGCGCTCGAGGAAGGCGTAGAGGGTTCTTAGCTCCGCATGCGCCTCGCTCGGGAGCAGGCGCAGGTCACCGGCGCGAATGGGGTTGTCTCTGCGAGTTCTGGGGGCGCCCTGTGGTTCCAGGTACAGGATGGCGTGGTCAGAAACTGAAGGTTTCCAGGCCTTCCTGACTCCGTAGGCCCCAAGCTGTCGGAAGGGGCACGCAACAATGTCGATTTGCGACTCGTTGTCAGCGTCCACCCTGGTGGGCCCGTCACAGTGGCAGACGCTTGGAGTAGGTCGGAGAGAGCCGCAGCCTCGTCAGTTTCTCCATCTCTGGGGTTGTCAATTTGTATGTTCATGTCACCCCCCCAATACGTGGGGGTATCATCCCATCTCTCGATGGCCTGACGAATGGCATCGATGGTTTCGGCCTTTCTGGACGGAGGGAGGTACGCAGATACCAGGCGGTAGGTACTTTCACCTCGTCTGATCGTGGCTGCGACGGCACGCCCAGGGACGAGGTCTTCGGCCCGGAGAAGCGCTGTGCCATGCGGAACGAGGATTGCCACTCCGCCGGCGCGGCCCCCAGCTGGTCCGATGTAGGCTGGTGAGGCGATAAGAGTGCGTGCGTGGAACATGGTGGACCAGACGGCCGCTTCGTGCTCCGTCCAATGGGTATCCTGTATGAGTCCGATCCTCCCGTTGGTGGTGATCCGCGTTAAGAAGGCGTGTTTGATCATGTTTTTGTGAGCAGTCGTGCTCTTGAGGTACCTGACGTTCCAGCGGCCCAGTTTGAGCGTGCCAGGCTGAGTGGCATTGGCGATTGCGTCGACCAGGGTCCGCAAGGAAAGGTGCCCGCAGAGGTCCGCCCACGCGGGGTTGTTCCAGGCGGCTGCATGCAGGCAGGCCCAGAGGGATCGCGGCCGCCGGACGGTGTAATTACAGTGTAGCGCCAAGGCGCGTCCCAGGGAGGAGCTGGCGGCTTGCCAAGCTCTAGTTCTCGCCCCCGGAACGAGATTCGCGAACGGGGGAGACCCGAGGGCGCGGTGCAGCGTCCCTGGGTCTTCAGGCGAGTCTAGGGGAGCGGCGGCCCGTAGTCAGCAAGCTGCTGCTGCAGCATGGTTCGTACTATGTCGCCTGGGAAAGGGTTTTCGGCAAGCGGTGCCCAAGGGCAATTTCTGTCCGCGAAGCTGCGCGCCTGTCTCCATGCGGCCCACATGTGTCCCTCGGTCGGTGCCTCATGATGCTGTCCGGGGATGGGTTCGTTCCTGCTCCACGCCAGGATGGAGGACACAAGTCTGCGTTGGAGGCACCTCGGGTCGCAATGGATCCCTACGGCGTCGTAGAGCCTCCCCCCCTAATGTCCAAGGACTGGTAGTAGGGCCCAAGGCCCACTGCTCGAGCCCGCTCTTCAGGGGATGGGATCCTGAGTCCATGCTCTCTTCCGTGTGCGAGCAGCCATCCTGCCCAAACCTTCACCTTTCCTTCGCTGGCTTAGCTCTCCCGCTCTCTACCTTGACAGACGAGGGCCAGCCCTTCTGTGCAGCCTTGGAAGCTACGCTCGGCTCCAGTTTCCGCAAGTATGTGCTTAATGCCGTTCCTGGTGTCGGCGAGGGTGCGGAGGAGCCACCTGTAGCTGCTGTCTTCGCTGTACAGGAGACACAATGGGTGCGTCTGGTAGCTGCACGGGACTATGGCCTCGGGGGCATTGGCAGGAGCCTTGGATTGGGTCCAGGTGGGGATGCGTCCGTCTGGTCTGTAGGTCCACCGTCTTTCCCAGGGACTTGGGAGTCTGGGATACGTGACAAGATCTTCGGCGGGAGGGCAGTTGCTGAGCCAGAGGCGGTCTCTCGGGCTGGCCACTGTGGGGGCGGCGTCTAGGCGGACCGCCCAGTCGGGTGGAAGCTCTCCCAGGGCCGTGCACATTGCCTGCTTGTGTGCCGATAGGATCGTAGCTGGGCCTTCGCAGCATATCAGGACGCGTACGTCTGGCCGAAGCCTGCGCGCGATGTTCCATAGAAGCGGCACGGCGAAGAAGTGCACTGACTGAGAGCCAGCAAGCCCGTCCAGTCCTCCGTGCTGGCTGGCTGTGGACAGGTTGGTACATGGGAGTCCTGCCATGATGACGAGGAGGCTTCCAGGATCCAGGGTTCTCGTGTGGTCGGACCAGGGATTATGTCCGTCGTCTCCTCTTAGTAGATCCCAGACGTCGACTCCTAGTCTCAAGTGTGGGGGGCCCCCGTCAAAGCGTGTAGCGTTGTCACGGTCCCAACGCCGCTCGACTCGAGATGCCGCTTCTTCGTTTATTTCGACAAAAACGAAGGATCTGAAACGTGGAACCGTGGCAACTTTGGCCATGAGGTCGCCGATCGCTAGTCTCGCCAGACCCCATCCATCGAAGAGTGAGACGAAGTGTAGGCATGGTCCCAAGGCGGCACTCGGGCTCGGTCTGGGGTCGACCACTCGGGCTCTTGCTTGCTGAGTGAAATCGAGCGTCCAGTCGTCCCCTAGCCTGGGGTCGGCGTTTGAGTGGAGCCTAAGGTGTCCCGAGATGTCCCAGGTGCCGTCGGAGGAGCCGTGGGAAACAATGCCATCCTGCTGAAGAGCCCTGAGCGTGCTGATGATCTGTGTGTTGTCCAGACCTGCAATTTGGTACGCAGCAAGCGTCGTGTCAGCAGGGGCGACTGGGGAGAGGTCGGTCCGTTCGTCCCTGTGTCGTTCCCATGCCTGCTGGAGCACATCGGCAGGCTGGGGGGCTGCAGTGGCCTCGTCTGGTGTGAACCCCGCTGGTCGGGGTCGCGGCCTGCGAGTCCGGCAGTCCTCCGCACTTGCTGGTCTGGATGCCCGCCTTGTGACGCCTCGGCTAGCGACACCGGCGGGGGTGCCTTCGCCTGCTCTGTGGCGGGAGCGCTCCCAGAGGTCGACCAGGGTCCTGGGATTGGGTGCCCTGGTGCCTGGTCTGGTGGACCTTTCCCTGCTGGTGTTGCCTGCTGCTCTGGCTCGCGCCGCGCCTCGCAATGAAATCCTGCGTGTGCCTTCCGTCCTGCCCCGGGAGGCTCGGCGGGGCGGGCCCCTGTGCGCCCTGTCAGCGGCGGTGCTGTGCGGCCGGGCGCTGGCTTCGGGCAGCCGCGGCCCGGCCGCACCTCTGGTTCGGCCGCGCCTGGCCACGCAGCGGTATCTGCTGTGTTCGCGATGGTCTTAGCCGGGGTGCGTGCACGTCTGGGCGTGCCGGCGCGTCGGGCGATGTTTCCAGATCTGCGAAGGTTCCTTGCAGAGGCCTCTACTGTCTCACTCAGGACCTGGTCTCTGTCGTCAGTGAATGGCGCGCCGGCTCCCGCGCGCAAAATGGTGCGGAACATGGCTGGCGTCAGGCCCTGGAAGGGGGCCTCGGGCGCCGACGCGCAGTCCGAGCGAGCCGCCGGGCTGTCTGCGAGCTGTCTCAATGGGCACAGTCTGCGTCTGCCGTTAGCGCCACATTGCGTGTGTGAGCTCTCCTACCCATGGGGTTGCGCGTCCCAGGGGGTGGATGGGTGCTCCAATAGGCGCTGAAGGCGTCTGGAATTCGCATTGTTAGGCCAAATTCTTCATGTAGGTCCCGTACGGTTTTGTCAAGTTGTGGTGTTGCAGCAGCCCAGGCTATCGCGCTGAGCACTCGGTTCCACTCATCCGCGGTGGGGGGACTACCTGTGCCGTCGGTGGCGTGCACCTGTGATTGTCTGAGCGTGCACGCCATGGCTGCATACTCCCGTCTCCCATCCATCTCCATGCACGGAGGGAGTTCGGGCCCGTTTCTCGGCGTATCTCCTCGTCCCAGGGGATCGCTACTGCAGCTTTGCACCGTGCCTGGAGGCGGTCTCCTGCTCTGGGCTGGCGACGGGTCTGTCGGGGCCCGTGGAGGTGCGGTTGTCGGGGATCCTTCCCCTCCGCTGTTCGTTGCCCAGGTGGTCGCGGGTGTACACTGAGCGTCTCTGGCGCTGGTCTGAGTCATGGCCCCACCGTTCCCAGTCGTGGGCTGCTCCAGGCTGGCATGCGCGTTTGCTGGAGAGGTCTGCTCGCCCCTGGGCGCGCCTGCGCCGGTATGGTTCTCGGGACTGCCTGCGGTGCCCGCTCCACTTACTCCTGCTGTCTCGGCAGGTGTCAATTGGCGTGGGATTTTCCGCGCTCCCAGGGCTCGGTCTAGTTTCGTCGACCGGGGCGCGGGTCCGCGCAGATCCACCGCTGGGTGTCGCGGGATTCACAGGGGTCTCCCGCGGGGGAACTTGCCTGATGTTAACCTCGCGGCCTTCGTCGTTGTCCACCTCTCTGCCTCCTGGCGACCTGGCCAGGGATGGTGGTGCCGCACCCTGGTCTGGTGCAGCTAACAAGGTCTGTGGTAGTGTCCCACTCGCGTTCATAACAGGGCTGTCATTAGATCCACCGTTGGGGCCTGTCCTTGTCTGCACTGTCGGCGCTGTCGTCAACCCAGGGCCTGTCGGGAGAGGAGTCGATCCAGGAACTGGGGTGGCTGACGGCCTCACGTCGCTGGCTTGCGTGCCTGCGACTCCCGTCTCATTGTTCGCCCGGCTGCGGCTTCTGCGCTCGTTCACACCTGGAGGGTCAACAGGCCTGTCCCCCGCGCCCGTGGTTCTGGTTGCCTGGGAGCCTCCTCTCCGTCCCGGGGACACCCTGCCAGGATCGTGGCGCTGCCGCTCCTCCCAGTGGAGGTTTGAGAGCCTGTTGATCAGGGCGTCCAGGGCGCTGGTGACACTCTCTGGGATGGGATGCGTGGTGGCGGCGTCAACGTCTGCACCTCTAGATCCAGGGACTTCGAGCCATGGCTGATGTGCTGAATAAGTGGCGTCGGGTTCAGGCGCGAGCCATTGCGTGAAAGGGAGCTGTCTCGTGACCTCCTCTCGAATTCCGAGCTCCCGGATAAGTTGCCACACGTGGTCACGGTCCAGGTTCCCCGGGTTGGCTAGCTGCAGGATCCAAATTGCGGCAACATGTCCCATGTGTACCTCTGTATGGGCCGGCCTTCCAGTTGCCTTCGGATTTCGAGAGCGATCCGGCGCTGCACGCCCCGTGCCATGTCGTGGACCGCTTGCTCAGGGACAACTGCAGCGAATCTACCCAACATCCCCCGCGCGATGCCTACTGCGTCTTCGTCAGCTCGCACCAGGTCGGCCGGGGAGGGTCTACATGTGCTCACGAGCACTTCGGCTAGTTCTGGGAAGTGCGCGGGCCTGGCTGGTCCAGGGAGTGGGTTGAGGGATGCGGTGGTGCGCCTGGGGAGCGGTTGTTGGGAAGGTGCGTTGACCCGCAGTCCCACGGAGGCGGGAGATGTTGTCGCCGCGGGGGCGGAGTCCAGGCGTGCAACTTGTATTGGACCAGCTGCAAGCTGTAGCTTCAGTGTGGCTTGTGGTCTGTCTGCACCTCTTGCGGCTGCTCTAATGTCTGCGTCCGCGGGGAGGAGTATCGTCACCCAGGTATAGGGACTGAGGTGAAGAGGAATCCAGCTTCGCCGCTCGTGGTGACCTCGACGGCTCCACCGGCCGCTACTGCCGCGAGCAGGTATTCTCCGGGCTGAAAGGCCGTCTCGTAGTCCCGCAGGCCTCCTCCATGAAACTCATTGGATACCGTGTTGGGCGCACTCCTGCTCATTGCGCTGGCGGTGTCCCGGAGCCAGTCGTCTGTGATGACAGGTGGGGCGGCCCTGGTGTTGGCTGGGTGCGAGGTACCATTCGGGCCGTCCGGTAGTGGCCAGAGCCGAGTTAGTATCTGCGCATTCGCCGAGCCGACCGCGGCTGAGTAGAGTCGGAGCGTGCTGTGCCCAGGGAGCCACGCATCTGGGCGCATGTTACGAAGGCGAACTTCTCCAAGCTGAGCCCCGTGCCTATCCATCGTGGTGATCTCGAGCATTTGGGGCTGAATGGCGCGCCTGGGGGCTTGCCGGACGGAGGTGCTGGCCAGGGCGTCCACGTGCTCCTGCTGCTGTCTGGATACCGCGGCCGCTCTGTGCATGGGATCCCTGCTTGGCGTCGCGGGGAAGATCCTGAAAATCTGGGCTCCGATCACTATGCAGCTGTTGCCTACAAAGGCAGCTGCCATGGCATCAGCCGCCGGCAGGCGTATGCGAACTTGTGTCATGTACCTGTAGTCAGAGACGTCTGGGACCCAGGCGTGCACAGTGGAGACCTGCTCGACGGCGTCAGGTCCGGTGGTGGCCTCTACGGCTTGCATGGCGTCAGCCGGCCGTGTTTGTCCCATGTCTGCAAGGTTCCACCGCAGGTGGAAGCCATCCTCGGGGTCGGAAAGGCGTACGAATGAGGGTCCACCATCCCAGGGTCCTTCCAGGAGGATGCGGCGTGGTCCTAGTGCTGGTGAGGAGGATCTGTCTCCAAAAATACGCGGGAGTTCGTCACGGAGGTGCCTCAGGACAGGGGCGGCGATCCTTTCTGGAGTAGCGAGAAGGAGAAGGCCTGTCCCGCAAATTCCCACTCTGTGCCCCATGGCCCCGGCTGTCGCGGAAGCAATGGAGTGGGCTAAGCATATTGCTCTGGGGGGAACTGGGATGTGCACTGAGTCACTCGTCTCGTGGGTTCTCCAGATGCACGCCGTCTGGTGGGCCAGCGTGGTGATTTGTGCTGCCGCCTGTAAGTTGTCCAGAGGGGCACGTAGGCCGTCGTCTCCATTCATAGGCCTTGCTGCCCGACAGCGAAGTACATGATGGAAGAGCATCTCGAGTCCCTGGTGCCTTAGAAGTTCGTCTCTGGGGAGCTGTACTCTCGTGGTGACCCACTCGGCCGTGATCATACCGTTGCAGGATTGTCTTAGTTCTTCCTTCCAACGCATGATCTGCGCGACGACGCCGTCGTTGCCGCTCTCGGGTGTTAGGATGTGTAGAGCGTCGGAAGTGCCCCCGGATCTCCCTCCCCAGTGTACGACTATTGACGGGGGCAGAATTGTGCGAAGTGTCCTGCCTGCTATGTCGAACTGCGCCGCAAAAAGCTGTTGCATTGGTGGGCTGGGCTTGCCGGTTCGGTAGGGGCAACCGATCGGGACGAGGTGAGTGATCTTGTTGGTCGCTCGGTACCCCCACTGCGCGTTTGCCAGGGTCGCGAGCTCGATGGGATCCGGTCCTCCAGGGGAGGGCACTCCCTCTGTGGCCAGGGCGAGAACACAGCACGGGCATCCCGCTGCAGAAGCTGCCGCCAGGGCAGCGTCCATCTGTGTAGCTTGCGCGTCTACCATGAGGATCGTTGGGACGGCGCTCCCAAGAGGCTGGTCTCTGCGTTCCGTGACCAAGGCTTTGATCTGCTCCCAGGCGTCGGGGCCTGCGAGGGCAAAGTGACTCCGGTCTCATCGGCTACTCGATCGCCGACGTACGCAATTCTGGAGATTACCAGATCGGCTGCAATGTCCTGGACCGCCGTGGTTAGCAGTCCCACAGGGAACCGCATAGGTCCTCTCCTCCTGGGTTCGTCCTCTGGTGGATTCCGTCCGAGAAGTAGGGCCCATCTTCCGAAGGTGATCCTCGGAGCTTCTCGCATCCTGTCTGCCCTGCTGGTGGGGCCGAGGGGTCGTGGTGGAGGCGGTGTTCCAGGGCTCTGCGAGCTGCTCTGCGTGTCATCGGGGTTCGTGCCGTCTCCACCGTCGGGCGGGGCTCCGTCCACGTCCATCGGGGCCTGTTGCGTCTCCAAGGCAGCCCTCCTCCCGCTCACATGCTCGTGGATCCTGCGCATGTCCGACAGCGTGACATATGTATGGGGCCGTCGAATAGAGAGTGTCTGCGCTCTGAGGCAGTCCAGGTCTGGGGCCAGGTGCCTGACGACCTCGGCTAGCTCGTGGAGACCCAGGAAAGGCTGCAGCGGGGCTAGGGCACCGTCACGGAGTTGCAGCAGGTCTGGTGGTACCGCCACGGCGGCGGCATCAGCGTCGCAGACTCGCCCTGGCAGCCTTGCGGTGATGCTACCCCTGTCGTTGGAGCGGCAGTTAGGACAGTTTACTGGGAAACATCTTCCGTAGGAGTGGGCCTGCGTTGGCTGGCTCACCCTCCACTGGCTCAGACATTCGGCGTGGAACAAGTGACCGCACGGCATCAGGACTTCTGCGATGCCCAGGATGCTTTCGCTGCAGATCATGCATAGGGGAGTACCTACGTCCAGGTCCCAAGGGGGGACGTCTACAGCGTCCATGTTCTCCGGGGGGAGTCTGGCGTTGTCTCCGGGGGGATGGCCAATCTGGGCAAGGCCGTCCCCCAGGCTCTCGATGAGAGCTCTGGCGGAGACACAAGCGTCAAGATGCGTCAGGCTGGCCGCCTCGCCGAGGTGACAAATGAGGGCTTGGATTTGCAGGTTAGTGAGCTCAGAGTATGGCGCTAGATTGGCTCCAGGCACCTCCCTGCGGAGACAGGTAACCACGTCTTCTGGTGTGTGTGTGTGCATCTCGGCTCTCGTCATCCAACGGTAGAGTACGTCTTAAGGCCGGGAGTCCACCGCCCGCACAGTCAGTACTGGCCTCAGGAGTGGGAAGTAGTGTGGCGCCAGGCAGAGCCACAGGGCTCTGGAGATCCAGGAGCCTGGTCGCCCGTTTGCTCTGTGGTCTAACAGCATGCTCTGAGACAGGCACTGCGCCTGATCGCCGTTGACGAAGTCCTTCCCTCTGGGGCAAGCATGGTCCCTCTGCCTGCCCCCTCCTCGTCTCGCTGTCTGGCGTCAAGTGTGCGGATGAGCCTGTCCAGGTGCTCTTCTCTCGTGCTGCCTGGTGGTAGTCTGCCCTGAGGGATAGCAACGTTCGCTCGGTTGAGCAACTGTCGTATGTCCGCGTGCCAGGGCGTGGTTGTGCTCGCGGCTTCCGCGGTAGCGGCCTCTGCTCCAGGGCGCGCCCTTTCTTCGTGCGTGGGCCAGTGATTTCTTGGATTCGACCTCTGCTCGGTCCTGACCTGCTCCGCTCGCAACCTCGCTCCGGCCTCTACTGCCTGCCGATCCCCTGACAGGATGGCGGTCTGAAGGGAGGTATTCGCGTCTAGGTGCAGCATCATTCGTTCCTGCAGCAGTGGTGCAATGTAGCTGCCTACTTCGGGTGCCTCGAGCGTGGATGCAGTGGCCCTGGAAGATGTGTCTGCTTCTGAAGCAAGGACTACCTGGGCGTCCCTGTATGAGAGGACGCCTCGCGCTCTCCACCATGTGGCTGCCTGGTTGATGATGTTAGTACTGATATTGACGGTCCTAAATGCCTGCTCGAGCACGCTCCGGCCCCTGTCCGTAGCAGTGCCCCATATGAAGGGGGCCAAGAGATTCTACTCCACCGCATGCCAGGGGCGACGGAGCTACTGGCCACCATCCTCCTGATTCGCCGCACCTCATCGACGAAGGCTTCTCGCTGGGAACGCTCCGCATGGGATAGGTCCTGCACGGTGTCTGGGGGGGGGGTCTGCGGGGGGCTGTCACTCCGCCCCCCTCTCCGCCAGTGGGGCCTCTCCCGTCGCGCCAGGGGTTGTCTACATCCATGGGGGAGTGTCCACCGCTGGGGCGTTCAGCACGCTCGTTGTCACGGGTGCCACTGTCTGACTCCAGGCGCCGGATAACGGCGTCTGTGACGAGGTTTCCCAGGGGGTGCCTTGCCCCATTTGGGCATGTATTGGGCGCCAGTCGGTGCGTGCTGCTGCCTGTAGCGCACCTCTCATGACCTCGGCTGCCTGGGAGTGTGGACTGTCTCTGTTGTGCCACCAGCGTCTGCTGAGGACCATGCCGTCTCGTGCGTCGCTTATGGCTCGGTCCAGGTGGTCCCCGCCGATGGTGGCGCTCAGCCAGCGGAGATCGTCCAGGTGTGCCACGGTGTTCGGCCCTATCGCGACAGTCGCGGTCGTCCTACTCGATGGGGGGCCCCTCCAGTGCGATGGTGGGTACGTGCTCGGGTCGTCGTGATAGAGCTGCGGGGGGAACCAGCCATCTAGTCGTCCTTCTGGGCAGGTCCGGAGGACGCGACGTATTTTCTGGCAGACATTAAGGGCCCAGGAGTCTGGCGCGGAGCAGAGTAAGGCAAGGGAGACCGTTGCTGTGCGAAGTTGCTAATCGCCTCCAAAGTCTTCGAGGCCTACGGTGCCTTCGTAAGCCCAGATTTCAGCCAGGCCTGAGGCTTGGGCCACCATATGTCTCCAGGCTCCCAGGAGTTCGCCCACGAGCCAGGTCGGGGTGAAGTCGGAGGGGCCAGGTTGGGCTGGGGAGGAGAGATGCTCTGCGACTGGGGCGTAACGCATGTCCGCTCTGACAAGCTGCAACAGCAAGATGGTGTCCAGAAGGTCGAGCGCGGGCCTGTTGAGTGGCTGTTCCGGGTCTGCGTCTGGGTGACCCTACGGGAGGTCGCCTGATTGCCGCTCGCCCTGGTTGTAGCTCCATGGGTTAGCCAACCTGTGGCAAGTGATGCAGTGTCGTCCAGTGGGGTCTCGGAGCATCCAAGAGACGCAGAAGTCGCATCGTTGGGTCGGGCAGAAGAAGTCCTGCATCAGTAGTCGATGCGCTGTGGTGGACCAGGGCCATGCGTTGTCGTTGCTGTCGCCCCCTCGAATCGGTACCCCAGGGATGCCCATTGAGCTGGCTGTTGCTCCTGTGAAGGCGGGCTCTACCCATGGTACTGGGCCTCTACCTGCTTGTCGTCTCGAGTGTACGTCGCCCCCAACCCGTCCAAGATTTCCCCTCCTGATGGCCAACTGTCTGATGTCCCCATGGTCCGGAAAGTGAACTATGTTCTGTCTGCGCTCATGAATTAGGACTCTATGCGCATACTCCCTGATTTCGTCGTCCATGGGGTCCTGGGTCCCGTCTGGTCGGTTAGGGCCGCCACTGTGCGGGGGCACTGCGTCATCGGAAGATCTGGTGGGCATGAGCATCCTGTCTGTGTCGAATCCATTCGGGAGCTCCATGCCTATGTCGCAGTAGTGCGCTGCAACAACCATGGCCACGTATTCGAGACGCGCTAGTTGCCTTTCCGCTACGGAGGGATCATCGGCGTCCAATCTTTCCCTTCTTACACTGGGGTCATGGGTGATGCTCGCAAAGCGAAAGGCGAGGATCTGTAACGGGTCTGGCTGCGCACCCCCGAGGCGCCCTTCGTAATCTCCCCCCGTGACGGACCAAACATGCCAGGAGAGGTCCAGGATGGCGAGGGTTGGGGCCGAGGTGGCTCGTTCCGAACCGAGTCCAGGGAGGAGGGCTTCTGCTGGAGCCGCCTCCACGCGCGGTGCGTGAGGAGCTCCAGGTTGCTGGTCTCGCGCGGCGTCCTCGGCGCCCCTCGATCGGGGATCTCGCGCCAAGGGCCGTCGATACGCACTAGGTGGGACTGGCTGCCCAGTCAGCGCTCGCGTGTCCTGCGGCGTCCAACCATCGAGCGTGGAGGTCGGTAGCGCACTGCCCTCTGTCTCTCTGGGCTTGGCTGGGGCCCTCAGCTTCCGAGGGGGCGATCTGGCTTTCCCTCCGCAGTTCTTCCTCCAGGGCATGGTCGGGAGAGGGGTAGGAGGGTGGGTCGGGCATGAAGGGAGCTCTGGGAGCCGCGCATCTCAACACGAAATGGGAGCCGTTGGCCGTCCTGATGAGGGGCCCCCGCTCCCGACCTTGAGACGGGTCTTCGTGGCCGTGGCCAAGGCCGCACGGGGGGCCATCTGGACGCCCCAGCCCAGGGGGTGGGTCGGGAGGGCTAAAATTGGGAGAGGAGCAGGTGGACGAGTGAAGGGAGACGCGAGGCGATCCCGCGGCAGCGATCGGAGGTCCGATGTGATCGATCCGATCGACCAGGGAACCTGTCCCGACGGCGGGATCAGCAGAGACCCTGTTAGCGTTGGGTGCGTGAGGCCGTCCCATGGACAACCCCGTCGTCGTTCCCAGGGAAGGTCGGTTACGGTCGGTCGTCTCAGCAGAAGGGCGCGCCTCTCTGTGGCCACTGCTGCCAGGCCCACCAATCTCTTGCTGTCTCCCTCCTGGCTGAAGGCCAGACTTTTCTTTGAGGTTGGCGGCGCGGAGGCTGCGCGCGGCCCTTGCGTCAGCGCCCGTGTCTCCAGGGAGAGGGGCGGCGGAGTCAGGGCGGAAGCCGTTTGATCTGTTCGTAATGCTGTCCGCGCCTGTCGCACGGTCTTCGGCGCGCCTCCCCAGGGGTGGTCCCGTTGCAGGGCTGGCCCCGTCAGCGTCTTAGTCAGCGTGGTCGGTCGGTCGCCCGCAGCTGGCGCGAGGGCCCACCTGATGGGGAGGACCCAGCACGGGGACACCAAGAGTCCCAGGAGGGTCGAAATCGTCTCCGTTCGTGGTCACGGCCTCTGCGACTCTCTCTACGTCCATTGGCACTGTCTCTGGATCTCGAGCTGAAGGCTCGTCGCTTCTGAGGTTACCCGATACGCCTTGGACCCTCGAGCTGAAGGCTCGTTCCGTGTGAGAATCTCGAGCTGAAGGCTCGTCGCATCCGCGACTGTCCAACTGGGGGGCGGGTGGCTGACGAAAGTCTTCGGGGTTGCAGGAGTGCCCAAGGAGTTGACTGGTCGCTGCATCGCCGTCGGCGCCGAACAGTCCGCTTGGGGCGTCCCAAGCTGCAGGCTCGCTCAAAACTGCTGTCTCGCTGGGAGCTCCTCGGGCTGAAGGCCCATTCTCTACGTGAGCAGTGCTGTCAAGTCCAGGAAGGGCGGCGGGCGCGCGGCGACTCCCGTCGCCGCTCGTGGCCACATGCCCAGCGGCACCCCCGACGCCCATTGGTGCCGTCTCCGACTCTCGAGCTGAAGGCTCGTCACCTCTGAGGTTGCTCGATGCGCCTTGGAGTCTTGAGCTGAAGGCTCGTTCCGTGTGAGAGTCCCGAGCAAGAGGTTCGTCCCGCCTGAGACTGCCAGCCTGGGGGGCGGGAGGCGGACGAGAGTCCTAGGGATTACGGAAGTGACCAGAGGGGCGACGGACCGCCGCGTCGAAGTCGGTGCCCGCCAGTCCACTTGAGGAGCCCCTAGCAGCAGACTCCCTCAAATCTGATGTCTCACAGGGCGCTCCAAGGGCTGAAGGCCCATCTTCTATGTCCATTCTGCTGCATCCGCGGGGGGCGGAGGGGGTGCGGCGATAGCCATCAAGCCCTCTGTCAACGTCCGCGGGGGAAATCGGCTGCGCGGCGTGGGCATGGGTCTCCGTGGTGGCCGGGTTGGCCCATTCGCAGCTGAAGGCTGCTTCTCTCGGCATTGAAGTGTCCATGGGGGGGAAGCTCGGCGGAGTGAAGGCGCAAGCCTCTGTGATGCGAGTCGGGTCCCAGGGCAGGCGTCTGCCCGTCTCCCCTCCTGTCACACCCGCGGTCACCCTCTGGGGAGGCGCCAGCCCTAGTCCCCCCGTCTTCGTCGATGAGGCCCCTGGGTCGGTCGTCAGGGGCATCTCTCTGTCGATCGTCCGTTCGCGACCCGTGCGAACATGGGTCCGTCGGAGGATTCGCTTGTTCTGGAGTGCGGCCCTCGCCCCCCGTGATCCTGGCATCGCCGTGAGCGATCCAGCCCTGCCCTGCACCGCCAGGAGAGAAGGACATTGGGCGCCCAGCAATGGGCGGGGGAAGGGTAGGGGTGAGGGAGGGGGATAAGCTAGGCGGGAGGGCGTCATGCCTGTCGTTGTCAATCCCAGGGAAGCGGCTGAAGGTCGCTATGTCAGTGTGTATCGCGGGGTTGAACGTGTCTCCCCGTCTTCCCTTTTGGCTGAAGGCCATCGGTTCTCGTGTGCACGCAACGTCGACGGGGGCGTTCACGTCCCAGGGGGCGAGGGGCGACGGCTGCCCTGGCGGGATGGTGTCCTGCGATCCAGGGTGAGGATGCCTTGAGTCTGCCAGTCCATTGGCCACACGGTCGTCGACTGGGCTTGCATCGTCCCCCGCGGAGTCCCCGGGGAAGCCAGGGCCGTCGTCGATCGGTCGCCCATCCATGCTAAGCCCGACCTGGGCCAGCTGCTGCGTGAAGCCGTAGGAGGGGAATCCAGGGAGTCTGATATGGCCGGAGCGCGGCCCGGGGGGAAGCGCGCGGCCCGACGCTCCTAGGGGATGCCCCCTAGAGCTGGGAGACCCGGCCGAGGGGCCGGGGCCCAGAGACGGCTTGAGCCAGAGGCTACGGAGCTGGTGGGGATACGCGAAGCGTCTAGAATTTCAGAAACGCTGGCTGAGGGGCTGGGGATTAAAATTCGAAGGATGCATGCAGCCAAGTGAAGCTCAGCAGGGGTATCCGATACCCACCGTTGAATGGAACCGCAGGGGTGCGGTTCGCAATTGGTCGCAGATTTGAAACTACTTTCTTGCGGCGCAACGATGTATGGAGTCGGAAGATCGCACCGCCTTGGCGATGCATCGGCGAAGCCGGGATGGAGAAGACCGGGCACCCTTCCCATCTGGGCGCCCTGTCTCTGGAGACCTCCCGAGGCATCCCTGGAGTTCCCTGGGGGAGAGGTCTCTGGCCCCATCTCCTGCTCCAGGGGCGGTCTGTCTCTTGAGGCCCCCCGAGGCATCCCTGGAGGTCTCCCTGGGGGTCTCCAGGTGGTCTCTGGCCCCCTCTCCTGTTGTTGGGGCGGTATGTCTCTGGAGGCCTCCCGAGGCCTCGCTGGAGGCCTCCCTGGGTGTCCCCAAGCGGTCTCCGGCCCCATCCTCTGTTGTCGGGGCGGTCTGTCTCTGGAGGCCTCCCGAGGCATCCCTGGGCGTTCCCGCGAGGTCTCCGGCATCCCATCTCCAAGGGCCGGGTGCACGCAGCGCCGGTCCTGGCCATAGGCCCACCCCGGGCGCAGGCCTGGTGACTCTTGCTGCGCCCACCGCGGCACGCACACGAAGACTTCTGCATGGCCTCTTCGTGCCTCGCTGCGTTTCGGCGAGCCCCGCCGTTGCTTGGCCAGCGGCTGAATGCGCCCGCGGACGCCCAAAAAGGCGCCCTCCTCCTCCTCCTCCTCCTCCTCCTACGTATCATCATGGAGATGGTGCTTCTACGGCGAGAGTGGATTACATTTGCAATGCAAGAGATGTTGGTAGGGCCCGATTCATCATGCAGTGTAGGGAAAAGGGCAGGGGAAACACTACAGTTCATCAGTACTAGGACGCGACGGAACCATTTCCCTGTGGTGGCTGCTCTGAAGAGTGGTCCTTTTTTTCCCAGCGAATGAGGAGCAGAAAAATCGGTGGGATCACACGAAGCTGAGTTGGGCAGTTCTGTTTGGAGAAGAGAGACACGCCTTCTTGACGGAGGTGAATCGTGCTGTCGGCCACGTGGCATTCAACGCGGACACGCTGATGAGGCAGAGCGCCGACTCGATGTATTGGAGTTCCACAACGCAATGATGCCAGTTGCGCAGTCTTTTTCTTTCTTGCGAAACCTAAGACAATTGAAAGGCCGCATGACAAGTCAGATGCGCTAGCTGTGCACATCGAGTGGAGGCTCCGCTTGCGGGCCCTGCCATCGTACCCTGCCCCCCTTTTTTGTCATCTGACTTGCTTATCGCTCTCCCTCTTGCCTTCAGTGGCTTGCTGGTCTGTGTGTGAAACAGTATCGTGAGATGTTTGCGAGTATGTATAATTATGCCAAGCATCGGTTTTTGTGTAGACAAGCGGACCGCTCAATCAAGCATTTCACGCGGCGTGACAGAAACCGTTACCTTGGGTTGCGGGTGTCAGAGCTTGAAGACTCCTGGGACAAGCGAAGTTTTGCTGTCTCCTGGGAATCAACTAGGAAGCTTAGCAGCAAGGCTCTCGGCCCGAAGTTGCGATTATACTCAGCGCCCCAGTGCGTAATTAGATTGTGATACCTGGTCGGCCTATTCGTCGGAGCCAGGAGAGAAGAGAGGCTGTTCTGCTAGCGCTCCCAAGTACGATGAGGAGCTAGATGCACGCCTCACTCGTGAGCCGCGAGAGGATGAGTTGCAAGACGCTACGAGTGCTACGACGGAGGTGTACGGGAAACATTCGGGGTTCTTTAGACGTACTAAGCTTCGCCGTGCACCTCCGTCGCGGTCCGCGCCCGCTGGGGTGCGGCGTATGCGGTTCGGGCCAAAAGAGTTTAAGCCGCACTCGCGTGCTGGCCTAGGTGCTTTGGCAAAGAGCTGGGCCTTGCTAGCTATAAGGCATTGTCTGTTCGCTATCTTAGTCGCCGTGCGGTTTCATGAAGAAGCCCCGTTGATCTGGCATTGTAGCCAAGCGTCTACACTCAGTAAGGCTAACGGGAAGGCTGATTGTGCAGGGCTTCGACTGGTACGTGGCTTAGACCTGTTCGGGAAGGCGTGCTACCAGTATCTTTGGCGTGCTAATCCGTCGCTGCCGTATGAGGCCACTAGACATTACGCGCGTGGTTACCTGAAGCATAGGAGGAGGGAGGGAGCTATTCTAGTTCAGAATCTAGCGCAAGAAAGATTACGAGAAGCTGGTCTAAATTGCAACACATAGTTTCACGACGCGACGAATGCGTTCCACAGGCCATCTCATGAAATGCCGATGATGTTCATTTACCTGCACGCGGGCGAGTTCGCGGCTGCTCGTTTGCACAACGCTTGAGGCGCAGACATGCCAGTCTAGAGTGTGTAGATGGGATATTCGAAATGGGGATAAGGCCTGGTATTTTACCTGGGTGTTAGATTGCGTGCTTATGGTTTCTGGGTCCTTATCATTGTTTTTTTGTTTTTGCACCTCGGGCCATTCGCACGCGGCTCTGGCCAGTCACCCTCCAGGTGGGGTGGCCTGACGGTGCCTGGGCGTGCCGAGAGGCGGGGGCCCAGGGCAGAGACCGCCAGGCGGGTGGCCCCTCACAAGCACGCAGAACCGCCGAGATGGCGGTGGGGCTTGGACGGGGGCCTAGTCCGAATCGTCCTCGCCGAAACCCACAGGAGGGATGAGCGGTTCCCCATCCTCCTCTTGGCGCAGGCTGGATTGCAGCTGGCGCACGCGTCCGGCCTCGGGCCGCTGTGGGCGAGGCACAGGGTGTGGGGCTGGCGGGCTCGGGAGCGGCATAGCAAAGCGCGCTGCTGCTTTCTCTCTCTGCGCGCGCTGCTGCCTTTGAATTTCTGCGGTGTTGTACCGCTCGGACTCTGAAGCAAAAAGACGAAATCTCGGATGCCTGCCATCCAACAGACGATTTCTCACATTCGCACGTCCACCACTCTTGGGAGGCCTTCCAGGACAAGTGGCGGGCAAACCTCTAAAAGCATACTGGGCATAACGCCCACAGACTAAGCAAAACACAACAGGCACGGCAAAGTGCGCAATCGCCATCTGATGGCTGGCATGAATAGCTTCTAGGCCGCGTCGGAATGCGCTGGCAAGTGGTTGGCATGCCTGCCTCTCGCGTGCGACTGCGGCCTTATACGATCGGGCGTACGTAAAACATGCTCTGCACCTGTATGGTATCGGCCCCTGCAGAACCTCCCAGTCGTGGACGACGATGGAAGCCTGAACCTTACAGGGCAGAGCGGCTCTCTCGCTCTTGTGCCTGTTGCGCTGGCACAAGGCAAGAACTCTGGGCGCATATAAAGCAATCGCTCGAGCGGCCTCGATCTTGCGTTGCAACTCATGCACCGCAGTCGGGTTGAAACTTGGGTGACAGTCAACGGCCGCTTTCGCCGTCTTGTCTGCTGCAGCATTGATCTCCGCAGCAAGGCTGGCCTCTCCAGCCAATGATTGTATATCCTGATGGCTCTTGACCTTAGAGGCCGTCTCGAGGAGATGTCTGCTGTCCCGCGCAAGCGCAAGCTTGTGCAGGCCTGAATACTTAAGCTTACTGCTGAGACGCGTCGGCAGTGGCCTAGCATGCTGATCTAGGACCGCTTTGCAGTCCACCCAAGTCTTCGAGGGTTTGGTGAGGGCCTCCTGGAGAACCAGGAAGCCCATGTGCTCCCCAGCCTGTGAAGTCTGGGGAAGGTTCGCAGCGACAGCGCCATAAAAGGAGGCCTCTGGGGCCCCGTCGGTACTGTAAGCCACTACCGAGAACGTCGCTCTGTCTAACTTCGCTATGCCTGTCTTGGTGCACGACCCGTCGGTTCCCGTGAGCCCCCCAAAGTATGGTACCGTGTCTGGCTGACCGTCGTGTCTGACGAATCGAACGATGGGATCCTCTCTAGGCAGCGGAAAATCATCATGCTGTTCCCCTGGGTGCTCGAAGATACCGAAGCAGTACAGGGGGCTATTCTCTGGCGCCTCCAGCGCAGCCTGCAGCGCGTCTGGTGGCAGCAGCTCTGTCCTGAGGGCAACTACCTCTGGATGCTGACAAGTAAAGAGACGGTGGTGTATGGTGTCCCCGAAGGCTTTACAGAGCGGGCACTCATTAGGCACGTCGTAGCCTAGCTGAGCGAGTTTTTCTTCAGTCCACCATCCCTGGACCACGAGAGTTTGGAGAATGGCCTTAAACCTGGGGGGGAGCTTCTTGCTTTTGGGGGAAAGCAAGGCACGAACCACATCAAAACAAACTCTCTTCATGGGGGCTGGGCTGGGTATGCTCTTAGCAGCTAGTGTTTCCCACCTCCTCTGGCATCCTCGGTGCAGCAGGTCGGAAAGCAGGCTCGGCGAGGTGTCAGTGAGCCTGACCGTCCTGCCGAAGTGGTCCTGCAGCGTGAAAGCGGATGTGAAACTCCAGCCGATTCGGTGAAGCGCGTGGGCTGCCGCACTGAGTGGTCCTCGCGCGGCGTTATAACGCAAGAGTCCTATTGGCCGCACGTTGTTACAAATCTGCTTGAGCTCAAGAAGGCCGAGGGTCCCTGGGGTCACGTATTTGCCGAGGGTGGTGTGCCGCACTTCCTGGGCCCACCTGAGGACGGGCCCTAAGGCCCAACGGTCGGCCCTGGACCCCGTGACGGCGAAGGCCGCACTCCTAGATTTCTTGGAGGAGCAAGGCGTGATTTGCGCAATCTCCAGAGACTGCAGCAGATACAAAGACTCGTTGCTGAGACCGTCGACGGCGGCCCCGAAAGCACCTGCAGGGAGGAGCCCAGTAGTGACAATCTTGCGACATCTCTGTCCAGCGGTAGCGGTGAGCTTACGCAGGCGTTGCCCCCTGACCGTAGCGGTCCTGAGCCTGACCTTGCGCTTGGCGGCTGCGCCGTTGCAGCCGAAGGATTTACCAGCCGTAAAATCGCAACCTAAGTTAGTGGCGACCGCTTGGAGCTTGCCCCCTGTGGCCCCGAGGGCCGACGTGAGAAGCCTGGCTAACGACACCGACGACGCAACGACCGCTCCTTTGTGAACCGCTATCCTGGCCTCTAGGTCTATCTCGATGAGACGGGCAAGCTCCTTGGCGGCACTGACAACACGCTTGAGCACTCTGACCGTGGTGCCGTGACAGGTGATGGACAGGTCATCCAAATAGAAATCGAAATAGACAGCCGAGTGCAGCGATGTTATTCGCAAGAAAGCATCAAAGCAATAGATCCTGACATAAAGAATGCAGAAAGAACAGCCCGCCACTATGCCGTTGGTGGCAGCGATAGGCAGAGCCACACAGCGCTTCCACGCTATGTGCCTCCACGGGCCGTAACCTGCAAGGTGATAGGCGAGCAGGGTCTCAGGACAACCTAAGGCGAGCGCTCGAGCCCGCAATTTGCTGCGCTTGAAGCGCTCGAAGAAAGCCTCCATATCCCAGAGAACACCAGCAGAGGCCCCTCCGCCCGAGACGGCCCCTTCAGCTCTGCGACTCTGCCGCCATACCACGTCGACTGGTGATCTGCCTGCGCCACAGGCAAACCAGGAGTAGTCGTGCTTAGCGATCCAGTCCTGCGCGAAATGCAAGCGCAGCTTGCCTGTGAGTCTGTACATCATGGGAAAGATACCGATGGGCCTGTAGCCGCCAGTGACTTTGCGGAGGAGCGCCACGAGGACCCACTGGAGCTGTCCTGGAAGTCCCCCAAGAACCTCGGAAATGTAGATGAGTCTGGCGAAGGCCTCGAGGGCCTCATCGGATAACATACTGAGGTGCCTCATGTGGAACCCGTCGAGTGAGACGGCTGATGACTTAGAGTAACTCTTGGAGAGGTCCCTGAGGGCTTCCACTGAGGGGATCCCGATGGGCTCATGGAGGTCGTTGTCCCTGTGGAGAGGCTCTACAGCGGGCTCCCAAAAGTTCCCGAACTTGGCCTTGTAGGTATCCAGGGTGCTCTGTATGGAGGCTGTGAGCTTACCCTCGATGACCACCGTGTCGGGCTCCCATTTGGTGCGCTCCTTAATGAACTTGTGTGCGGCCTTGGCCCCCTTGTCGAGGGCCTTGTCTACCCACTCCTTCCAAGAGCTGGCGTTGGCTGACCGCACATCTGAGAGGACCTTCTTAGCGTATGCGTCAGCCCTGGCCTTGAAAGTGAGCAGCTGCGCGACGGTGGCAGCTATCTTGCTGCAACAGAAAGCTTCGGCCTCGAAATCTGCGTGCAGGGGCTTGAGATACTGCTGTATATCTTTGATGAGTATGCGCGTGCACTCGTGCTGCATCACATGCTGCGGCTTGGCACGCACCATGCGGGAAATAAGATCGAATACTGCCGGCCTAGATTCTCTGCCAATCACCTTCCCCACATTCCATTCCATTCCTCCTCCTCCTCCAAGTAACAGGCGAGGCGGTGCATGCGAGTGGCAATCCAGCTCGGCGCAGTGGGAAGGAGGCCGTGCTGCTTGTGAGGTTTCTCGTTCTTGGTGACTGCTCTGAGTACTGGCTGGGGGGCTCTTGCTCTCAAGCCTGACGACTCGCGAATCTTGCTGGCCGTCCGCTGCGCTAGCTCGAGCTCGGCGGCGTTGGCCCAGTGCGCGTAGGCCGAGGCGAAGCCTTCGCGCAACACTGCCTTGGGACGGTTACCTATAGCAGAGATAAGACTACCTACGTGGTCTGAAACTTTATTCCAAGAAACGGTGCTTGGATGCACGATATCCTCATCCTCTTCATCCTTGTCGAATGAGGAGGGGAGGGCGGGGATGGAGGGGAATTGAAGGACCTTGACCTCTCCAAAATCTGGTGGCAGATCCAGCACAACTGGGAAATGCGGCCTAGCATCCCAGTCGAAATCGACGTCTATGTCTCGCACAGCGATCGCAAGCTGCTGCTCGACGATGAACATATCTATGACTGAACCACTGGCTGTGCATGTGCCCATCGAGCAAACCGGCGCGAAGAGCTGACCCTTTATATAATTGCAGAACTCCGAATGCTCAAGCTGGTCCTGAGTAATATTGAAGTCTCCTGCTATGATGTACTGCAGCCCCGAGACCTTGACCAAATCGGCGATAGCCTCGAGGATGGCGACATTGTCTGGCGAGAGGCCCTGACTCACGTGCCCATACAAAGATAGACAGAGGATGCCCGAGGTCTGGGGGAACTCCACAACGACTCCAATGACTCGGTGTGGCACCCAAATACCTCCAGGGGGCCCCACGGGTTCCTCCAGAGTGTAACACCCAAGATCGTCGGCCACGAAGATAGCGACCCCAGCTGACGAACCTACATCCCCTAAACCGTTCGTTGAGGGGGCAAAAGAGGTAGTGGCAACCGACGGGGCCCAAAAACTCTTCCAGCCGTGCCTAGTGGCCCAGTCTGAGGCCTCGGCTATGCTTAAATCTGACACGAGGTGCACCTCCTGAGCAAACAAAACTTTGGTGGGTCCCCACGCAAGCTCAAGGAGGCGCTTCTTGAGGGAGCCCCAAGAAGACCCATTAAAAGACTCGAAACGGGTGCAGTCAGGAGAAGAGGAGTGGAGGGAAGTGGGAAAGGCCTTCCCAGCACTGGCATATGCTGGTAAGGCCGCAGGCGAAACTGGCTGGCAGTCAGCTTCAGTCAGGGGGGCACCGCATGTCGCCGTTGCACAGCGCTCAGTCGATGCTGTCCTCGAACTCGGAGTGGAGCCGTCACCCATACGGGCGGTGGCCGCGTCCGCTGCCAGTTCCCTTGCTCGACGGGCCGCCCAGCTGGCGCGCGGCTGCGGCCTGCTGGTCCTGGTACGTCGCACGGGCCTTCTGCAGGGCTTCGAGCTCCTTCTTCGGCAGGTGCTTGGCAAGGGATTCCATCTCGGCTTTGAAGAATTCGGAATCAAACATCGGGGTGTCCGTAATTGATGAAGATGGCTGGGGCGGCGGTGCTGCCTTCTCAGGCAGGGCCCCCACCATGCTGGAAATGTCGTTGGTAAATTTGAGGATGTCTGCATTGCCTGCAAACTTGGTCTTGGCCTCCGCGATCTTGGCCTTGGATGTCTCGGTGAACTCCGCGAGCGAGCCAGGTCCTTCATCTGGGGCAGTGTCTGCCCAGACTGACTTGGCGTCCTGCTCCTCGCGCTGCTGGTCCTCCTGGGCCTGCTCGAGTCGTTTCTTCTGCTCTTCCATGGACTGGTTGGTGGCGTCGAGCTGCAACTGCAGCTCCTGCTTGGTCTTCTCCAGCTCTGAAATCTGGTGCTTGATCTTCTCCACCTTCTCGGCCGCGCGCTGCACGCGCGTGTGGCAGCGCGCCATGCGCTGCGCAGGCGGCAGGCTGGCTGCCTGCGCCGCGCGTGCGTCCACCAGGTCCGCACGGGCCTGCTGCAGCTTGGCGGCCACATCAGGCATGACGGTGGCGCCCATCTGCTGGTAGGTGCTGACGAGAAGTTCGAGCTGCTCGATCTTCTTGTCTTTGTCGTTGGTGGCGGGCGCCTCTGGTGGGGGCGCTGCCGTGTCCTTGCCCTTGCCTGTGCCACGCGAACCTTTCCCGTGGCCAGGCGCTGCGCCCGCGGCAGGGCTGCCTGCTGCTGGCGGCTGGGCTGAGTTGGCGGCCGCTGCGATGGCGGTGACCTGCTTGGCGATGGCGTCCAGCTGCTGCTTCGAGAGCCCTGCGGCGCCGCCTGCGCCGCCCGCGCCCATGCCGCCGCCTGCGCTCTTGCCACCGCCCTTGCGGCGACGGGCTCCACGTTGAGGCTGATCACCCTTGTTATAGTAGAGCCCGCAAAGGTGACACCACAGCTTGCCGCTAACAATAGGGGTCCAAGAGCGTGGGCCACACTTCTCACACTGAACCCACGCCGCTGGCCCTGTGGCCTTCGCCATTGCGGAGGACGGGCCGTTCTGGCAAACTGCTTCTGAGAGAGAATGTTGCGTGCAGAGTGTGGCACCGCCAGGTGCTCACAAGCAGAAAGAGATGCTCGCAGGCTGACCCCAGAGACGCGGGCCGGGCCAGTCCTGGAGCGCGCTGTTGGCCCTGCGCCACCTCGAGAGATGGCAACTTGAACCAAAATGGCTACGGAGGGTCCTTATCATTGGGCCGTGGGCGGAGTTGTGTGTACAGAGTGTCCTGGGCTTAGCGTGTCGGCTGGTTGGTTGAAGCACTGTCTGGCTGACGATGTGAACGATCGTGTCCGCCCCCGCGTGCGGTCGCAGCAGCCGGTCGATGTCTTTGACTGCGTGCGCCGATGATCTGGCGAAGACTCAGCTCGCGCCTTCGCTCGAAGGTTTGGTTAGACTTGACAGCGCAAACACGCAGCATCTTACGGACAGACACCAACACGAGCAAGCAGGAGTGCTTCGTACACCTAGGAGGTAGAGGTGCCACTGCAGCACGGCGCCGACTTTTCGGAGGAAGGTACGTGGAGAAGAAAAGCATTTGGAGGTTGAGGAGTGGGGGGGAGATTGCTGGAAAAGTTGCGCGTGCATGCAGGTATCTCGGGTCATATCTTCAGGCGGGCGGCGGCCCATCATCAGAAATCCCTTGGCGGATGAAGAAAGCTCGACAATGCTACCATCTAATGTAAGGTTTCTGGCAGCACTGTTCTAATAGGCGCTGGAAGGGTATTGCGTTTCGTTGTGTAGTGGAGGGGGCGCTGATGTCGGGCTTGGTTGTCTCTGTTTTGCGTGGTGGGAGTTTGCGTGCGCTGGATGGGGCGCAAGCTGCTGCGTCGCGCAGATTATTGAGGGGAAGGCGAGTGGGAAGCATCCAGAGGAAGAGGAGAAGGAGGTTCAGTACTGCGCTATGGCCAATAAGAAGGTCCTCGCCGAGTTGAGGCTTGTGCCAAGTTCTCTCGCTCTGCGTGTGCAGAGGTTGAAGCGGATGCAAGATGTTGCGAGACGTCCGCTCCGTTACCTTCAGATCCTGCGGGTGATGGTCTGGGAGAGATGCTGGGGGGGACACGGAGCTCAGGAGTGTTGATGTGGAGGGTTACCGCCTAGGGCCGATGCGTTCCTGGTGGACTCAGCTCCCAGCAGATGTTGCTGATCTGGTTCGAGCGGGCGAATGCCCACAGCGCGCTGCGCAAGTGCGCGCGCGACCTGTTGCGACTTTTTTTGCGACGAAGGACTGCGTTATGCTTTCCTCCACACCGATCCTCTTGTCCTCGCTGGAGAATACCAAGGTCACCAGAAACCCCCTTCCTTGTCCCTGGGGGCGTTCCCGCCCTCTCCTCCGCCGCCGCTTCCTCCCCCGCCCCCAAGTTTCGTCTGTGGCCCCAGCCTGGGAGAGGGGGAAGGTATCTGTAGTGCTGAATACCCTACTAGGCGTCAACAACTTCTTCATCGCGCTAACTCTCAGCTTCCAAACCATGGTTTGCGTGAACTTGCTCGAGTGGGCACGGTTTTCAAATGCGTGCATGTTGTGTGAGAATATGCAGTCTGGAAGAATTGTTCGTTAACATCGTCTTCAGAGTCTGGTGAACAAGAAATGTCCCAGGTCCAGGGGTTCTGGTATTGTGTTCGATCACGGGGTTCCGCCCCCCTTATGAGTGCTTGTTGTGCGAGATGCCGTTCAGTAGCTAGTCAGAGGCCCAGTGACACCTTCGTCAGCACGTTCCCTTGGAATATCAGATTCCAGAGTTCTAAGCATGTCTCAGCCACAGTGGGCCGCGGTGTTCGGTCAAGTCGGTGCGAAGCCTCCCGCTGCCAGTGCCGATCCAGGTACTCAGGCTCGGAAGCGCGTGGCCGCCGGCGACTGCGCCACAGAGAAGAAAGGTGATCTCGCTCTCAAGCGTGGCGCAATCTATTCCCAGAGGCACCGCCTGCTCGAGGCTGCCTGCACTACACAGTTCACCATCAAGGTTGCAGGTCCATCCCATCTATCAAGCGGTGAAGAACACGCGCGGCAACGAACATCTCCCTCGTGCCAAGGGCCAGAAGGGACACGGACTCGGTGCACCCGACAGCTTCATATTCATGGGAGTTGCTGTAACAGTGATGCCGCGTGCCACTCAGGAACAGCAGGTTGTGCTTCGCAAGTTGTCTGACAATTTGGCAGCAGGCAGTTTACAATCCCAGCTCTTATTCAAGCTTTTTCGCACGGGAAAGATGTTCGATTCTAAAGTACGAGGGTTGGTGATTGCCATCAGCGACCCTGTGCTGGAAGCCATACTGATTCAGATGTTGATCTCGTCGAACGCAGAGGCTACTGTTCTTACGGGTCCGAGGCCTGCGGGCTACCTCGAGCTCAAAGGGGCAGGGCGTGGTTACTTGCTGCGTGATTGTGTATGTCGCAAGCCATCCCTGTTTGGTGGGAGCCGCGATACGCTTTGCGCTGGGCAGCAGCCACGGTGAGAGCTCGGCCGTGCGCCGACGTCTGCCGAAAGGCACCGTCGCTAGCGCCCTCCAGTCGTGGAGTGCCGAGGGCTTGATTTGAGGGGGGAACCCCAAACTTCTCCCCAGTCCATCCGATCCTTGGGCTCAGAGGAGCGATAGCGATACCGATACCTCATCCTCCTTCTCCTTTTCCTCATCCTCCTCATCCCTCCTCCTCCTCCTCCTCCTCCTCCTCCTCCTCCTCCCCCGCCTCCTCCTCCTCCTCTCCTCCTCCTCCTCCTCCTCCTCCTTTCTCCCTCCTCTCCTCCTCCTCCTCTCCTCCTCCTCCTCCTCCTCAGCCTCCTCCTTCTCCGCCACCTCCTTCTCCTCATCCCCCTTTTCCTCCCTCCTCCTCCTCCTCCTCCTCCTCCTCCTCCTCCTCCTCCTCCCCCCCTCCTGCTCCTCTTCTCCACCTCATCATCCATCCTCCTCCTCCTCCTCCTCCTCCTCCTCCTCATCCTCCTCCTCCTCCTCTCCTCCTCCTCCTCCTCCGCCTCCGCCTCCGCCTCCGCCTCCTCCTCCTCCTCTTCCTCCTCCTTGTCTTCCTCATTCCCCCCCTTCTCCTCCTCCTCCTCCTCCGCCTCCTCCTCCTCCTCCGTCCTCCTCCTTCTCCTCCGCCTCGCTCCCGCTCCACCCGACCTGGTCTGCTACGATGGACCTAGGTCAGCGCGCCCTCAGCATCGGCGCCGAGGAGCGAGGCAGGGCCCTCCGCTCTCGGAGCGGAGAGCGCGGCGCCCCCCGCCGCGCCCGCCAGGCGGACCGACCTGCCCGCGGGCCCGCCGCGGCGGCGGCGGCGAGAGCGGGAGAGGAAGGGCTCTCCCCCGCGGCTGCGGCCGCGGCCGCGGCCGCTCCTGGCGGCCCCCAGGAAGAGCAGCAGCAGCACCGCCAGCAGGGACCTCAGGGAGCAGTGCATGCTCTGGCCCAGGTCTTCGACGAAGCGGACAACACCTACGGCCTGCAGCGCCGCGACTTCACGCAACTCCAGAACCAGCAGATGTCCATCGAGATGGTCCAGGCGCTGATGCCAGTGGTGACGCGAGTCAGGCTCAGGAACATGCAGGGCATAGCCGCACTCGAGAGCACGGTGTACATGATTGCTCACATCCAGGCCGACCACGCGGTTGCCCAGGCAATGCAATTGACAGGCAAGTACTTCGTGCAAGAGGCGACGCGACTGCGTCGCGACCACAAGGACGACCTTCGCGCTGGCAACCCAGTCGAGGCTCTGGAGAAGCTGGGGGTCCCACACCCCCACCTGTGGCTCGCGCTGGTGGGCGCCCGTCAACAGCAAGGTGAACGGGTCGGAGCTCAGAATGCCACCGCCATCAAGACCTACCTCGACCGCGTGCAGGCGGACCGAGTGGCCTACACGTACGACAAGAGTGCCATGGATCATCTAATCGAAGCCCGCGAGACGGGCATCCAGTCAGAAGTCCTGGCGGCGCTAGTTCAGTTTGGGGCGAAGATCATGCGAGGCACACCGCCGAAGTCGCACCATAAGAGATTGCTACAGCTGGCCTTGGATGGGCTGGACAGTTCGATGCGAGTGCCACCACTTCGACAGAGTCGACGACTGCTCCGACGAGTGCACAAAGACACTCATCTGTGCCGACATCGGTCGAGAAGCCTCAGCCTGAGCCCCGGGCATGATGTGGCATCGCTGCGAAGAAGGCCCGCCAGCAGAGCGCTGGCCAGGCCGCTTCCCCCTTGCCTCCCCCCTCCCTGTCCTCGGTCCGAGTCCTCGTCTCGTCGTCCCCGCCTGACCTCCTCCTTGGCTTTAGATGCAGCGATCTATCGACTGATCGGAGGGACCCCGAGTGCCGACAGGAATCTTTCTGTGGATCGACACCCTGGGACCCTGTAACTTTAGTGTTCGTTTTTCAGGTTGAACTCGCTGTCCTTTTAAAGAAACTCTGGATTTTGGTTGACGGCTCGCCCGCTGTCTAGTTCTGTGGCCGCCGTAATTTTGTGACTGTGCCTCGAGGGAATGGCCTCGCCCCAGGAATATCTCCGTGCTGGGCTCGCGAGGCGCTCCCATGAGCCCCCCCTCCCCACGTGCGCTTGCACCGCTAACAGTAGCGCACTCGTGTTCCTTAAGCTGCCCTGCTTCTCTCACGAGTTTTCACGCGAGCAGACACGTGGATCAGCCGAGCACCGCCGCCGCCGCCTCCTCCTCCTCCGCCTCCTCCTCCTCCTCCTCCTCCTCCTCCTCCTCCTCCTCTTCCTTTTCCTCCTCATCCTCCGCTCCTCCTCCTCCTCCTCCTCCTCCTCCTCCTCCTCCTCCTCCTCCTCGTCCTCCTCCTCCGCCTCCTCCTCCTCTCCTTCTCCTCCTCTCCTCCTTCTCCTGCCTCCTCCTCCCCTCCTCGTCCTCCTCTCCTCCTCCCTTCTCCCCTTCCTCCTCCTCCTCCTCCTCCTCCTCCTCCTCCTCCTCCTCCTCCTCCTCCGCCTGCTCCTCCTCCTCCTCCTCCTCCTCCTCCTCTTCTTGTTCCTCCTTCTCCTCCTCTTGCGATGCGGTCGTGAGCTTTTGTGCATCGGGGGTTGCCAAAGGTGCCCCTGGCCCAAGGTGTCCCAAGCTTTTCGCTCAGGCTCAGTGTTGGAGCCTCTGGGGCGCTCTTGGCCTCGTGGGGGGTGCTCTGGAGGCCGTGGGAGCCTCCTTGGAAATCCTGGGGCAACCCTGGGCCAGGGGCACTGCTTGCAACACTTGAACCTAGCCTGGGCAGGAAGGCGTGCGCACCGACCCTGGGCCCTGGGTCGGATTGGCCAGGGGAGAAAAGGTCTAAACATACATTTTCGGAAGGACGCGCGGATTTCTGGGATCGGCAATGAACCTCCCCTCCCTGTAGGCGCCGGGGGCGCCGCCCGGGGGGGGCCCAGCGCTGATCCATGAACTCCACGCAGACCTCCGAAAGCTTTCTTCGATGGTGTGTGATGGTGTGTGCCGCCCGCGTAGCTTGGTCACGAAGGTGTGCGCATTGACCTGTGGCCCAAGATCGGACTGGCCTGGCCAGAAACTGGTGTGAGCGCATGGCGATAGGCCTCCCGAAGGCGTCCGCGTAGATGGGGTGGGAGGATCACGCTACTTCGCCGATGCATCGCTGGCGATGCCGCGGCGACGCCGACGTGAAGAGCATCGGGCTCCACATCGAGCCGCATCGCCGATACATCTGCGATGCGGCGCGATCCTTCGACCCAATCCTTGGAGGCCTGGAAAGGGACACCAGCACCAACATAGGGGATTGCCTCTACAGGGGGAAGGTGATCTCAGATTTCGATGTTGGTGGTAATATTTAGGTCACCTTGGAAGCTAGAATGTTACCACCATCGCCGAGATAGGGATTTCTTACCTCGGTGGAGGCATGCCGCCGACATTTGTGTTGGTGTCAACCTCGAGGCCTGCGATAGTCCAATTGGACCCGCGTTGCTGGAGGTGTGCGCGCCCGGTCAGCCCCCCTTTGGGAGGCCGACCCCGTGGCCTCGTCGGCGAGCGCCACTGCGCCGGGCGCCACGGCCTCGCCGTCGAGGTCGTCGGCCTCGGGGTCGCCGCGCGGCTCCTCGGCCGAGGAACAAGCGACTTGACGGATTTGGAGCTCTCTCTCTCTCACTGTCTCCCTCTCTCTCTGTCTCTCTCTCTCTCTGCCTCTGTCTCTGTCTCTCTCTCTCTCTCTCTCTTCCTTTTTGTTTGTCTTTCTCTCTCTCTCTCTCTATATATATATATATACAGATGCATCCATGAATCTGCATATACATATATATATATATATATGCGCATACAAGTACATATGGTGTACCGTGTGGAGGTTGGGGGTTTGAGATCGAAGCGGAACGGAGAGCCCCCACCGGGAAATCGGCTTCGGTTTCGGGCTCGTGTCGTGCGTGCGGGCGAGGCGGAGCTGTGTGGGCGGGCAAGGGGAATGACTCCGCTGTGGCTAAGGCGGGTCAAGAGCCGTTGACAGCCCCTCCTCCCTCCCTGGTGGGCGGGCGGTGGCTGGGTTGTCCCGCCGTGGTGTACCGTCGCTGTCCGCCTCTCCTCCGCGGTGAGCGGGTGGTGGCCTGGTTGTCCCGCCGTGGTGTCCCGTCGGTGTCCCGTTGGTGTTCCGCGGCTATCCTGTCGTTGTCTCGTCGGTGTCCCGTCGGTGTCCCGTCGGTGTTTTGCTGGTGTCCGGTCGGTGTCCCGTCGGTGTACCGTTCTTGTCGCATCGAAGTCCCATCGGTGTCCCGCCGGTGCCCCGTGATGAGATCGATAGTGAGGCTGATAGTGAGATCGATAGTGAGATCGAGCGAGTGAGATCGATAGTAAGACCGATGTTGAGATCGATTGTGATATCGAAAGTGAGATCGATTGGTTTCCCCATGGTGTCCCGATTGTGCCCCGATGGTGTCCCGACTGCAGCGCAGTGGTGGTGGCTTGCGTTTGGCCCGATAGTGTTCCGATGGTGTTCCGATCGTACTCAGCACTACCGCCGTTGCTGCCGCCGCCACGCTCATCACCACTGCGGCCATCACCTTGCCATAAGCAGCCAGCCATCACACTTAGCACTAACCATCACAGCACATTAGTGGTGGCATGTATTTGGCCTCATGGTGCCCTGGTGGTGTCTCGATGGTTAGGCCGATCGAGAGGGATCGAGTGGGACCACATCGCGACGCAGCATCGTCACCACGAATCGGCGCCAATTCGAGGCCGCATCACCAACATCGTCATCATCATCCCCATCGCAGTAATCTTTCATTTGCTTCCTTCTCCCCCCACCAACCTCCTTATCACCCGAAGGGTGGTCGTACAGGTATATACATCGAGGCTCTCGTACTTTGTTGCTCTGGCGTGGAGGAGTGGGAACGGACACGGCAGCACGACAGAACGCCCGGCGACGCAATCGTGAAGCCACTGTGCTGAGTGGTATATGCGCAGAAGGTGTGCAAGCCTTCGTCCGACGTGCGGCGCGCGTGGCTTATGGAACACCTCTTACGCTCACGAGCCTATAACACCGAAGAGTGCCCGCGCTGCGCGAGAGGTGGCGGCTGCGGACGTATACAGCACGTAGCAGGGTCATGCTCCTGCCCCGGAGGCCAGGACATCCGCCACCGTGCCTCTGGGCACGGCGTGGGCGTGTCCTCAGGTCCATTGCCGCATCCCTGGAGCCTCAGTCCCCGGTTCTGGCGAGTCTTCGGAGGGGCGCGGACCCACAAATCCTCAAATCTACCAGGGCTGCCCGCGTGCCCCTTCTGGGCTCCGGAAAGGCTTCCCGCGTGACTATTTCGGGCACCAGAGGGCCAGAAGATGGGCCAAGAGGGCCTCACGAGGCCCCCAAGACTGTCCAAGAGGGCCCCGAGTCCAAGACGCCCCAAGAGGCCTCCCAAGAGGGCCCCAAGAGGCAAAAATCACTGGTGTTCCTTAGGTTGTTGAAAGATTTTGAAGTTCTCCCCAAAACGGCCCAAGTGGCCTCCAAGAGGACCTCAAAGCGGCCTAAGAGACGGCACAAGAGGCGCCCAAGACGGCCCAAGAGGGCCCCAAGACGGCCCGGAAGGGGCCCAAGAGAGGGAACACGAACCGAAATTCCGAGCTTTCCGCCCTAAGAGGCACCGAGGAGGCCCGAAGTGGCACCCAGGAGGCCCTAAGAGGCCCCCACGAGGCCCCCAAGAGGCCCCTGGAGGCCCCAGGGGGCCCTAAAGAGGTGCCAAAACGCCCCCGAGAGGCCTCCAAACCGCTTCTAAGAGGCCCCCGAGGGTCCTCCCACGAGATCACAACGAGCATCCAATAAGCGTCACACCCACAACCCAGGCACGGTGGCCTAGGCGCGTGCTCAAGCCAGGCCTTTGGACTGCCGCCAACTTCGCTGTCGTCGGCGCGCTCCCCAACCCCGACTGGAGAGCAGGCGGCAGCGAGGAGAATTTTGGGAGTTCGACAAATGCCGCGCCAATCCGGGCAAACGGGCGGTCCGTAAGAAGACACGGTTCAGCTCGACAGTCGGACTTCATTGAACAGGACACGCGAGAGGACACAAGACCCTTCCGAGGGCCACATTGCCACGGGAATGTAAGAGGCATGGGTCGCGAGACACAGGACACAAGAGTACCCTTGATTTGGCAAGGTCGACCTACAAATCAAGGGCGACTGGACAGCTCCGCTCCGCTCAGCGCGAGCGGACGGCACCTGAGCGTCACAGGGTTGCTGCCTCGTCTGAGTGAGCAGCGCTTTGGCGCCGACTCCAGATGAGAAGCCCGCCAGCCACACAGACGTCGCGTGCACGCTCCGCGCTGTTCAGAAACAAGCGGCACCTGGGCGCCACATGGTTGCCCAGTGTTGCTTCCGCCGCATCGCTCTGGAACATCCGCCGGCCACCCAGAACCGCCAGCCCGCAGCGCGGGCAGGAGTGTGAGACAAACAACTACATGGGAGAGCTCCGCGCCAGCCCGACCGGAATGAGCGGCACCTGGCGGGATGAGCCGAAGGCTATGAGATAACCTCTATAGGTCTTGAGAACCCCCCAACGGTGGAAACGAGTTATCGCGTCGACGACCATGTGGACGGACTGGGGCCCCACCAATCGTGGAAAAGAATGATGTCTCCGCGGCACTCGCCGCACAACAACGACGACGACGACGACTACGATTACGACTACGACCACGATACGACTATGGCTCCAGATGCGACTACAGTAAGGGACCGACCACAACAAACCTTCCACAAGAAACCCAACCCTGAGACCCCAGGACGTCCATCGACTTTTGGTGTGGGAGCGTCGCGCCTGCCACAGTAGAACCATCGAAACCCAAGAAACCCAGAGGCAGGCAGGGTGCTCCTTGGCATGGGCCTCCACTGTACGACTACGAGTCGTGACTCGTTCACGACCGCGGCCACGAGCACGGCTACGACTGCGACCCGGTGCCCCCCCCCCTCGCGTCCACGTCTCTTTGGGGGCCAGGCGGCTGCGCCCACGCCGCGCACCGCCGGGGCTCTCCGCTCCGCCCGACATCAAAAGACGAAATCCGCCGGCCCCCTTGCGGGGCCACCAGGCTGTAGGCCGGGAATGTGCTGCTCGCTGTGCCAGTTGCAGCTTCCAGTTTCCACTGTTGCAGTTCTGCTTCTTGCTGCTTAGTGTTCCTTGCTGATGAACGCGCGCGAGGGTTGGGAGGAGCCCAAACCAGCAGAACTACCACGCCCTGGGAGGGTTCTCAGAATTTCTGGAGGGGTGAAAATTGAAACCCCTCACGCAGATCCGCAGGGTTAGGGTCCAAAAACACAATGGATTTGCCACATGTTTGAACTTCAGTGGCACCCCTCACGCAGATACGCAGGGTTAGGGTCCAAAAACACAATGGATTTGCAACATTCCTGAAATTCGCTGGCACCCCTCACGCAGATCGTGGGGTCAGGGTCCAACAACACAGGGGATGTGCCACATTTCTGAAATTCGGCGGCACCCCTCATGCAGTTCGGCGGGGTCAGGGTCCAAAAACACAGGGAATTTGCTACATTTCTGAAATTCGGTATCACCCCTCACGCAGATCGGCGGGATCATGGTCCAAAAACACATGGGATTTGCCACAGTCCTGAAATTCGGTGGCACCCCTCAAGCAGATCGGCGGGGTCAGGATCCAAAAACAAACAGGTCCCGACACTGCTTCACGGCGGCGCCCAGACCTCATGATTTAGCTTTTGCATCTCTCATTATCCGAGACAGGGGCCGGCGGCATGGGGCGAAGCCCTTACGGATAACGACATAAACACAAACTTTTGGCGCTCGGAGCGGATTTCTTGCGCGCGGAGCGCGGAGAGAACCAGGGGCGATCCAAGAGATCCGCGCGGAACGTGGACAGTTCATGCTTGTGTGCTTCTCTCCTTCGGATCAAGCGGCCATGGTGCATGCTTCCCCGGAGAGTTCCAGAAGAGCAGCGTGGCACCTCGGTCGGCGACGCCCTCTTGGACCCAGGACAGTGCCAACCTGGGTCGGCCAGGGCCGCGCCCCAGTATCGCCCAAGCCTGCCACGACACGGCGCCCCCAAGCCAGAAGTCCGCGGAGGGCGGGGACCACGGGCAAGACGAATCGGGCGGGTGGCAATGGGGGGGTGACCCAAATGGGGGGTGATGAAAAGGGCCCTAAAGGGGCCCTTTAGGGCCTCTTTTGGATCCAGTTCTGGAGGATGCCTCGGGCGCCGCGGCCCCTCCCAGAGCGCTCCGCCGGAACGCTCTGAGAGCGTCCTGGAGCGCCCTGCAGCGGTTTACCCCGGTCGACGCGGCTCCACATGAACGACGATCAAAAACGGGTCTTACGCGAGATGGCACAGCGATCTTACGCGGTGGCTTGCGCGGGTCGCCGGCGCGGCACGCTACATTGGAGACGATGGCGCTTACGCGCGACCCTACGCGAGCAGCTTACGCGCCAATGTCGGCGCAGTCGACCCCGTTTTCTTCCGTCGCGCAGATGGCTCCCTAACTAGGGCCAGGGGGGATCGGAGGGTGTTGGCTTCCCCCTGCTGACGCTGATTCGGGCGTTGGCAGAACTGGGTTTAGTGGGATCTGGTTTAGTGATGTGTACTGGGGGATGCCCCCCCGCCCCGTTCCACTAACCGGAACTGCCGTCACCCGACAAAAATACCAGCTACGGCAGACTTGGTTTAGTGATTCTGGCCAATTTAAATGCTCCGGGGCCCTACTAAACGGGTCTCCTTACCTGGGGTCCTGGTACCCTTGGGAAGGTTCCCCGTCCTTGCTATGCGGGTTGACTCTTTGGATGTGCAAGCGATGCGTTGCACGCGCGTCTCCTGCGGTCGCTGCCGAGAGCCGCAGGGACAAAAGGAGACGCTGGACACCTGCAGGGATCGCCCGAGAACAGGAGGAGCCCAACGCAGCGACAACAAACATGTCGAAACTGGGGGCACACGCACATACCCGTATCGTCGCCTCCCCGGACATCCGCCAATGTGATTTTTTCAATCCGCCGCCCCAGAGGTCCCGACCCCTTCCCTGGGGGTGGCTTTTCATCCCAGGGCCCGATACCGGGCCCTGAAGCCGAAATCGAGGGAATTCGCCTGGATT
The DNA here is from genome assembly GCA_963575745.1 of Prorocentrum cordatum. Classification (NCBI taxonomy): domain Eukaryota; class Dinophyceae; order Prorocentrales; family Prorocentraceae; genus Prorocentrum; species Prorocentrum cordatum. The sequence goes on from CAUYUJ010018538.1 coordinate 697,414, forward strand.
GAAAAAATCATATCCTCGGATCTCTGGGTACCGACACGGGTATACTCCCCAGACCTACCTCTCTCGGAATGCGCCCTGGCCCTGCACTCCGAGGCGAACCCGGCCATGGCGACGAGGGCTCTCCTGCACGAACCGCGGCATCGGCAATGATCTCCTCCTCCCCGAAGACTGGACAGAACTCCGAGAACCCGGCCGTGGCGACGAGGGCTCTCCGGGACGAGCCGCGGCATCGGCAATGATCCTCAGGTCGGCGGGCATGTTCTCCTACAGGCGGATTTAAAAAAAAAACATTTAAAACAAATAAGATGAGTCAAACATGCTCCAAAGTAATCACAGCATAATTGAAAAACCGTCCCCACACTATTCGTTGGGGCTATTCTTGAATACTCCGCCTGTAGAGGGACACGCCTGGTTTAAAATTATCCCCTCCTCCCCGAGGCGGGCCTCCGAACACACGTCGGCAGAGGCCCCCGCCGAACGCCCCCGCCCCCTGTCTCCAGCAGCGCCCAGAACAGCGCCCGCTCCGCCGCGGCGCGGGCCGCCGCCTCTCGGCGACGCGACGGAACGACCGCAGGCTTATGTTGCTCAGAAACACTTTCGAGCACCCCGAGAAGTATCGAAACTGTGTGGAACGAATATCGCCTCCCCCAGCTCGACACGTGAAAACCCTCCAGTTTGAGTACACGTCTTGGTGCTCGAAATTCTTTCTGGTGGTTCATGTTAAAGCGAGCTGGAACATCATAACTCCAGGCCAGGCAAGAGCCTCTGGTGCGGCCTGCCGATCGCCGCGTGCGATGCCGCAGTGGCGGCCGGCGCGACTGGGCCTGGGCCCCCAGACCCCCTCGGGCAGTGGAACAGGCATGACGGGAAATGTTTGGCTATTATTGACGAACGGACAACACTCACCCATACCCATAGGGGGGTCGTCGGGAGGAGGACTGGCTATGGGTATGGGTGCGGGTTGTCGGACCCTGGGGAACGCTCCCGTTCGAGCGGGGACCTCCATCCGACAACACGCACCCATAGCCCTCTCCGATCCCCTTATGGGTATGGGTGTGGGTTGTTGGTTCGTCAATTTTCTCCCTCTGGAGGCCCTTACCCGGCATCGGAACCGTCAAAAAACGACTCAGGATGAAAAACTGGTCCCGGGGAATGGGTCGAGATTTCTGGGGGTCGACGTTTTGAAAAAAACATGACGTCGGGGGTCTGGGCCACGCGCGCTCCCCGAGAGCCGCGCACCAGAGGTCCCTCTGGCGTAGGGCAAGGTCGGCCAGCATCGAGGCGGAAGCTCGTGCCGCATCGGGGTGTGCACCGCATCGGGCCGCATCGGCACGGAGTGGGAATCGCATCGACGGCATCTCCAGGATGCCAGGCAGCGCCCTGCGAGCATCGGCCCCCCTCGGATCGAACGAACATTGGGATCGAATCGGACTGGGCCGGCAGAGATCGACATCTCGGTCGGATGGAAACAGGCCACACACCAAAGGTCACTCCGGCGAAGGGTCCCTCTTCTAGGATGGGCTCGCGGGGTGCCAGGTGGATAGGGGGGTTGTGAGCGGATGCCATAGTGGTTATATCTGGCCCACCCTCGATCCTAAATGGGTTGCAGGTGCCCTGTATGGCGAAAGGGGTGGAGCTGTCCTGGCTAAGTGGGCTTCGCCCACTTCGCGGAGCTAGGCAACCCTCCTAAGCCACTCAGGACATTTGTAACCCATTTATAAACCAGGTTGGGCCAGATACTCCCATCTTGGCGTCCGCTTAAGTAGAGGCCTCTTAGATGGGGTCAGAGTTGACGGGGTCGGAGGAACGCGCCGCATCGTCGATACATAGGCGATGCATCGGCGATCCACCGGCGAGGCATCGTCGACGTCGGCGATGCATCGGCGACGTCGAAGCAACTCGGGCTCCACATCGAGCCGCATCGCCGATGCATCGGCGATGCGGCGCGATACTCCGACCCCATCTGCTCGGACCCAACCTAGGAGACCCAATTTGCTCGGACCCCATCTCGGAGGCCAGAAGGCCTAGATCCCAGACCCCCGACATCATGATTTGTTCATAACGTCGACCCCAGAAATCTCGACCCATTCCCAGGGACCCGTCTTTCATCCCGAGTCGTTCTTTGACGGCCCCGAGGCCCGGTGAGGGCCCCCAGGGGCCGAAAATCGTGAAAAGCCTCCCGCGTCATGACTCCTCCGTGACTCGAGGGGGTTTGGGCTTATAGACCCCCTATCCACTTGGTCCCCCCCGCGCCCATCCCAGTTGCGCTGCGCGCAGCCGAGCCTCGGGCGCACCCGCCTCCAGCGCGGCGGCCGCGGCGCGCAGCACGCGCGCCCTCGCGGAGGCCGCCGCCGCGTGCAGGCGCTCGGCGGCCGCGGCCTCGCGCGAGCCGAAGAGCGCCCGCGGCTGCAGCAGCAGCACCGGCGCCGCGGCCCCGCGGAAGAGCGCCGGGGCCGGTCCAGGGTGGGCGGCGGCGTCGGCCTGGCCTTCCGAAGAGCGGAGGAGGAGGAGGCCTGGCCGTCCGGAGAGAGAGAGAGAGAGACAGAGAGATGGGACGCACAGAGACATACTAGTACTGTATGTCATTCTCGGAGGCGCGCGTCCGACCCGATCATATAGCATACCCATCTTGTAGTGTATCGTTCCCGAGCGGTGTGGCCAAAATGCGCCCGCCACCACGCATATGCTTCAAGATTTCTCGGTGCGCGCGTCCCCCCTGGGGGGGCGACGCACACAGAGCATTGGTATGTTAGGGTGGCGCCGACGAGAGAGAGAGAGAGGCCAGGCCAGGCCAGGCCCATCCCTGGCCAGGCCATGGTTGAGAAGAACGGCGGCTGGAGAACGAGGGGGCCAAAGCTCCTCGGGAGGGCGGCTGGAGAACGAGGGGGCCAAATGAGACAGAAGTGGCCGCCCGCAGTGGCGGGCTGGTCAGGCGCAGAGCGGCGGGCCCAGGCCCATCCACATGGCCCGCGAGAGGCGCAGGAGCGGTGCACGTGCGCCCCCCTGGCCTGTGCCAGGGAGGCACGTGCACGGCTCCTGGGCCCCGGGTGGGGCTGCACAGGATCGGTGTCCGTGCTAAGCTCTCTCTTCGCCCGAGCCTCGCCGCCGCCGCTGTCGTCGTCGATGGCCGCCTTCGTGGGCCGTCGTCGTCGTCGTCGTCGTCGTCGTCGTCGTCGTCGTCGTCGTCGTCATATCGTCGTCGTCGTCGTCGTCGTCGTCGTCGTCGTCGTCGTCATATTGTCGTCGTCGTCGTCGCCGCCGTCGTCGTCGTCGTCATATTGTCGTCGTCGTCGTCGTCGTCGTCGTCGTCGTCATATCATCGTCGTCGTCGTCGTCGTCGTGGTATCGTCGTCGTCGTCATATCGTCGTCGTCATATCGTCGTCGTCGTCGTCGTCGTCGTCGTCGTCGTCCGTCGTCCATCGTCTCGGGCGGGGGAGTGGGAGGGTAGGGGGAAAACTAGGAGGGAGGGAGGGAGGGAGGGACCGAGATAAAAAAGGAAGAGGGAGTATAAGTACGAGGACAAGGACCCCAGGCTCCAATGCCTCCGCCGAGAAACGAGAGAGGCACGACAGTGGGGGAAAACGCGGCTGACCCATAGCTGCGTGGATGTCACCGCTGAGGCGAACAAGCGAACGCCCATACGCGGGTGACACGCGGCCTGTAAACTCGGAAGGGCTGTGGATCTGAGCCCAGTGGACTCCCAAGTGACCTAGCCAGTGCACCGGGCAATGAACACAGGTGGCTGTCGCGAGATTCCCCCCCCCCACACACACACACACACACACACACACACACACACACACACACACACACACACACACACACACACACACACACACACACACACACACACACACACACACACACACACACACACACACACACACACACACACACACACACACACACACACACACACACACACACACACACACACACATCAAACAATAAGCGAAAGGGCCCTCGGCGACCATACGGTGGCCACGGAGAAGCTCATAGGACGCAGGGTCGGCACCACTGGACCCAGTCGGCACCTGGGATCTTAACGGTACTCCCCTCAAGGGATCGCTGCCCGCAGCATGATCCTGATGGCCAACCTCGGGTCCCAAGACCCTGTCCGCCGCACGCAGTGCTATTGCGCTGGCGTCCTCGCGAGCAGTCGGCAGCGGAGCAGCAGCAGCGGAAGAGGAGGAGGTCGGGTAGAGGTGGCGTGCCCTGGCACGGGCCACCAATTTCTGCAAGGAGGATGGCGCACACTCCGTGCGCTCCACGCGCCTCCGAGCGGCCTCAAAGGAGGCCGAGGCGAGGCAGACCCCGCACTGTCAGCTCGCGGCCTCGCGAACCAGGAGGTGGCGCAGCGGGGGCGGGTGGCCTCGTCCTCTTGGGCACCAGATCGCTGGCGTCCTCCATCGCGGTGCTGCCCGCCGTCATGGGCCACGCGGAAAAGCAAGCCTCCTCTTCTGGATGCGGCACAGGTCACGCCGCGTGCGCGGCAGCACGTGGCCCTGGGCGCCCAGCTCCGCGAAGAAGTCGGCACAGGCGTTGCCGTAGAAATCGTTGACGTCGTGCCGGCCACCGCCGAACAGGCCGAGCAGGGCTGAACCTAAACGGTGATGTTCGTTTCCGTTTTGTGTTCGTGCTCCCTCGCGTTTGTCTCGACTCCGCCTTCACCGCGAAACGAAGTCGAAACGAAAACGGCCCACGAAATCATCGAAAACACCGTTTAGGCTCGGCCCTGAGGCAGAGGTCGGCGCCCTGGCCCCAGGTGGCCCCAGGGCGGGGCTGCTTCCCTGCGATCGGGAAGACCCTGCGCCAGATCCCCGCGCGCCAGCCGCGCGAGCCGGCGAGGCTCCCGCGCCGCCCGCCGCTCTCCGCGGCGAGGGCCGCGAGCAAGAGAGTGGCCAGGAAGGCCCGGCGCTCGGCCCGCCCACCGCCTGTCGTCGCCCGGGCAAGGCGCCGCAGATGGCACGGATGGGCAAGCTCTCGGTGCTCATGGGGACCGCCGACCAGCCGCGCCTGCGACGCGCGGGCCCAGACCGTCGTGGCCAGGGCCGCCACTGCACTGCAGGCCACCGTGCTTCGCCACCTGGCGCGGAGGCTCCCGTCGCCACAGAAGTGGACCTCCGCCCCCGTCGCAGGCTGAGGGAAGTCGGGGACGAGTGGGAAGCCAACCACCAAGCCAACACGGTCGTAGCCCTGGTCCCCGAGGCCAGCGGAGACCCCGTTCATCATGCGCTCGCGCACCTTCGCCCCCTGCGCGCCGAGTCAGCCTCTGAGGGCCTCGAGCTGGCCCCCGTCGACGTCGGTCGTCGTCGTCTTCGTCGTCGTCGTCGACGTCGTCGTCGCCGTCGTCGCCCTGCGCGGACATGTGCGGGCAACCAAACAACTGATGGCCTTGCGTGCAGACGACCTGGCCAGGGCAGAACTGGCAGTGTGGGCCTGCGAGGTGGCCCATCTCGTGCCGCTTGGCCAGGTCCCAGGAGGCCCTGGCCCAGAGTTTGCGAAGCTGGCCCGCGCGCGCACCAACCAGCGCCGCCCGCGGGGACGCCAGCACACGCCGCATGGCAAGTGGCCGCAGCGTGGCCCCAGCTGGTGTCGAGTCATGATGGCTCAGGATCTGGCGCCCTTGCCAGCAGTGGACGCCGTCCCTCACGAGGGGGGCGGCGTCCTGTGGAGGCGTCTGCAGCAGCTCCGTCATGTCGCCCAGGCCCGTGACGAGGATAAGGCTCGACTGCATCGTCCAGTCAATCCTGAAGACGCTAATCCAGGCAGCCGCCGAAGGCCCACGCAGGCCCGCCCGCGTGGGCTTGCTGTCCAGCCAGGAGCGCTCGACGGCCCGCCAAGCGCGCTGCAGGCGCACGAGCGGCAAGCGGCCGTCCGAACAGACATCGCAACACTTGGCCTCTGGCAATATCGTGAGGTCGAGCCTTGGGCCCATGCACTGGTCGCGCCGCGCGGCCGGGTGGAGCGTGACCGAGTGGGCCCCTGCCCCACCTCTGCACACCGCGGGGCATGGCCGCCGTGTGGCGGAGCTTGGCGGGGTGCTCGTCGCTGACGCCGCCGACCGCTGCCCCTGGCGCTGCCGTCGGGAGCAGTCCCGTTCGCCACAGTCAGGGCCGGGCCCGCAGCCCAGCCGCCCGCTGAAGGCCTGCACGCGCGGC
>CAUYUJ010018538.1:708575-826075 GCA_963575745.1 Prorocentrum cordatum
GCGCATGTCGATATCGTTCGAACGTCCTCTGCGCGCATCTGCGGGGGACGGGGGGCACGAATCGTGTTAACTACTACCATGCGGGCCACTCTCGCGCGTCTGCCGCGCGCGCATTTCGAACTCCAAAACCTTCATCACCGACGCGACGACGCCGTCATCGTCGCCGGCGTAATCAGCATCGGCGCCGTCACTGGCTGCCCCGTCGTCGCTGTCAACATCGTCATCAACATCGCTACTATCATCTTCGTGTCTACCGTTGTCGACGTGGCCATGATACCTCGCCCGCCCAAGTCACCGACTCGCACTGCAGTGCCCGCTGGGATGTGCCGAGCGGCCAGCGCCACCGCGATCGCGTCGGTCGCGCCAAACTAGCTGGCCGCTGCGCGCGCGAGCGTGCGCAGTCTAGCGCGGCCGCAGAGATGCACCAGCCAACACCAAACACTCATCACAATCGTCGCCGCATGCCTTTTGCAAACCAAGTTGCGGGTGGGTGGGTGGGATGTTTGCGCGAGCTGTGATGTGGACAACTCATTGCGAACAGAAGTTAAAAGCACCGCATAGATTGCGCCACATAGATTGCACCTCATAGGTTGCACTACCTATATTGCACCACCTATAGGATACATCATCGACTGCGCAACATAGATGGCACGTCATATCGCAGATGGCACGTCATATCGCACCCAGCATCGATTGCGCCACTTACATTGCACCACATAGATCGCACAACCTGTGCTGCACACCATCGAGAGCACAATCTAGGCTGCACGAACAAAACCAACGTGCCACACACCTATACTTGCAAACATCTGTGTCTGTATATCTATACGTAGCACCCCGCAGTTGCGGATAAGAGTGAGGGGGCGGGCGCGGGCGACGCGGGCGTCGTCGAGCTGGCGGACCTCGTGGCCCCCACCTTCCCTGTCGATGGCGCTCTCCTCCTCCTCCTCCTCCTCTTCCTCCTCCTCCTCCTCCTCATCGTCATCGTGCTCCTCCTCCTCCTCCTCCTCTTCTTCCTCGTCCTCCCTCTCCCCCCTCGTCCTTCCATCATCGTCCTCCCATTGTCGTCCTCCCCCTCATCGGCCTCATCATCGTCCTCCCATTGTCGTCCATCATCATCATCCTCCCCTCCTCCCCCTCCTCGTCCTCCTCCTCCCCCTCCTCCCCCTCCTCCCCCTCCTCGTCCTCCTGCTCGTCCTCCTCCTCCTCCTCTTTCTCCGCATTATCCTACCATCCTCTCTTCTTCCGCGTCCTCCTCGTCCCCTGTTTACTCATCCTGCCTCCCCCTCTTCCCCCAAGATAACGGCAACGCAATCCTTTTTGTCCACTTTATGCTCCCCGACTTCTCTGATCAAGGCAACTCGCCAGGGCAAAGTTGCTGGACGGGCTGGCGTGGATGCGCGGGGCTTGAAGAGGTCGTTGCGGGCTCAGATGGCATGCAAAAAATCCGCCGCCGCGTTTGTGCGGCATTGGTTTGTTCAATGAACGTGGTTTGGGTCGCGGGTGGGTCGCGGGCTCTCCACCTCCACCTGGAAGGAATGCAAAAGCAGCCCGCCGCAGGCGCCCAAACATTTGGTTTGTACACAGAACGTGGTTTGGGTCGCGGGTGGGCCGCGGGTTCTCCGCCGGGAACGACTGCAAAAGATGCCCGCCGCAGGCGCCGAAAACATTGGTTTGTACCCTGAACATGGTCGAAGGTGGGCCGCGGGCTCTCCACCTGAAACGAATGCAAAAGATGCCTGCCGCAGGCGCCGAAAAATGTGGTTTGTACCCTGAACGTGGTTTGGGTCGCGGGTTGGTCGCGAGTTGGTCGCGGGCTCTCCACCTGGAAGGAATGCAAAAAAGCCCGCCGCAGGCGCCGAAAATGGTGGTTTGTACCTTGAACGTGGTTTGGGTCGGGGTGGGTCGCGGGTGGGTCGCGGGGTGGGTGGGTCGCGGGTGGGTCGCGGGTGGGTCGCGGGTGGGTCGCGGGTGGGTCGCGGGGTGGGTGGGCCGCGGGCGGGTCGCGGGGTGGGTCGCGGGTGGGTCGCGGGGTGGGTCGCGGGGTGGGTCGCGGGGTGGGTCGCGCGGGTGGGGGGTGGGTCGCGGGGTGGGTCGCGGGTGGGTCGCGGGGTGGGTCGCGCGTGGGTCGGGGTCGCGGGTGGGCGGGTGGGTCGCGGGGGGTCGCGGTCGCGGGGTGGGACGACGACAACAAACAACAACAACAACAACAACAACAACAACAACAACAACAACAACAACAAACAACAACCATTTTAAGGCTGTACGCTCTTATTGCCCGCGGTCATTCAACACGTATACCCTACACCCTCGATGCCCGCCCTCTTCGTCTTCGATCACACCCCTTTCGGGGGGATTATTTCTCTTTGCTGGGGCCGGCGGGCTTAGACGCACGGGCAAACCGGAACGGGCGGACAATCCTTCGGGGGCGTACATCTCTCTGCCCGCCATTGGAATTGGCGCGGGCCCTGCAAGAGGAGGAGGGGAAGAACGAGGGAGAGTGGGAGGAAGGGGAGGGGGAAGGACGAAGGAAGAGGGAAGATACCACGTTGTGAAGGCGTCCTTGGCGCGTGCGTGGTTCCTGAGCGCCGAAACGCAATTCCAGAATAATTTGTGAGGACGTCGCACGCGAGAGCGCAGTCCTGAGTACATTGTGAGGAAATCTCAGGCGGAAGCGGGGGCCCTGACTAAGTTGCGAGGAAGTCTCAAGCGGGAGCGCCGTTCCTGAGCAAATTGCACGGAAGTCTCAGGCGGGAGCGGGGGTCCTCACTAAATTGCGAGGAAGTCTCAGGCGGGAGCGCCGTTCCTGAGTCAATTGCGCGGAAATGTCAGGCAGGAGCGGGGGTCCTGAGTAAAATTCGAAGAAGTCTCAGGCGGGAGCGCCGTTCCCACGTAAATTGCACGGAAGTCTCAGGCGGGAGCGGGGGTCTTGATTACATTGCGAAGAAGTCTCAGACGGGAGCGCCTTTCCTGAGTAAATTGCGCGGAAGTCTCAGGCGGGAGCGGGGGTCCTGAGTAAAAATCGAGGAAGTCTCAGGCGGGAGCCGTTGTTGTTGTAGCCCGGGGACCAGGGGCACAGTTTGATCAGGAAGACTTTCCTTGAGGAAAAACAAGGTGCGAGCCCCAGGGGTGGCACTTCAATCGAAAAAAATCAATGTGCACCGGTGGGGGGGGATCAACAATAATTATTCAAGAATGAGAGTTCAACAACAACAACAACAACAAGAATAATAATAATAAGAAGAAGAAGAAGAAGAAAAAGAAGAAGAATAAGAAGAAGAAGAAGAAGAATCCGCACCGCGGAATCCCACTTCAGCCACGCACCCAGGGACAGTGAATGACCGTTCGGCCCCCTCACTCTGATATATGTATATATGCTGCACATCATAGACGGTGCACCATGGAATGCGCCACACACATTGCACCGCATAGGTGAAGCACATGGATTGCACCACATATTTTGCACCACCTATACTGCACACAATAGAGAACACGACGCTGATTGCCCAACATAGATTCCGCCAACTTTATGGCACCACACATGTTGCACCGCATATGTTGCACCATATCGATTGCACAGCATCTACTACACCACATCGATCGCCGCCAGACCGACGCGCAGGCCCAGACGACGGGCGGCGACGAGGCGGCGACGGGGTGGCGACGGCGACTACATAGCAGCCAGACCGACGCGCAGGCCCAATTCCCTGAGAGCAACCAGTAAGGACCCCTAAGTGCAAGCACTGTTTGGGGACTCTATGTATGAATCACATATCTATAATTTCCTAGCAGAATTCTGATGACGATGCAGATGGCGATGACGACGACGCGCCCGTGGGGGGCGGGTGACTGCATCGCCTCGGGCACAAGCGAGGCGCAACGATGATGTGCCCGATGTCGAATCTGGCTTGACCGCTTGACCGCCGTGGTGTCTCTGTAGCCTCATGTCGGGCATATCCTCCTATAGCCGGATTTCGGAAGAAACATTAAACTTGCCACACACGAATCAAAACAACAACGTGAGAATGCCTCATGCACAGAGACATGCCCGACTTAACAGTGGCCCCGCCGCAGACTCCTCGTCCTCCGCGTCGTCGGCCGCGGCGGCGCTCAGGGCCGCGGCGGCCCGGCTGGCCTGCGCGCCGCTACGCCCCCCCGTGGACCTCCATGCGGGGAGGGCCCTCTGCCACCGGAGGCCTCCCGTGCGTGGTCGGCGTCGCGCCGCATCGCCGATGCATCTTTGGACGCCCGAAATGGGCACGGAAAGAGTGGGCACAATGCCCAACAGCAAATGCTGTCGCGAACCAGCAGCGGCCGCTGTTTGGCAGGCGGCCTTCTGTCTCAAGTGGACACAATCCGCGGCGACGCCGACGGCGAATCCTCTTCAAAATGAACAAAAACTGCTGTCGGTCTTTGTACCCATTCTTTCCGTCCCCATGTCGGTCGTCCCGAGCATCGGCGACACCTCCGCAACGCCGGCGGTGCATCGGAGACGTCGGCGTGGAGGACATTGGGCTCCACATCGAGCCGCATCGCCGATGCAACGGCGATGCGGGGCGATCCCCCGACCCCGCCTGCTCGGGCTCTCTCTGGGAGGCCGGGAGCCCTCTGGCACATTCCATGGAGCGATCGATCGATCACCAAATCCACCTCGCCCGCCCAGAAGGACGCTGCCAAGGCTCTGGATGCAGGGATGGGGGCCCTTCCTGCTCCTGCCCCCCTGGCGGAGCGCCCAGGGCGGGAGGCGGGGTGGGCGAGCCTCCTCAGAGTGTCTCGGGACAGGGGGCCACGTGCGAACCCTGCCCCTACCCTTACCAGCCTGGAACATATCCCGATCCCCATGCTGGGCACCTCCTCACCTCGATGCCGATCTGAAGGATTCCCTCAGTTTCTGAGGGCCTATCCCTAAGATTGTCCTCGCTTTTTGCTCGCCCATCTTAGGGATAGGGATGCGTTTGAGGCTGGTAATACCCCCCACGATTTCTGAGGGGGAGGCTGGGGTTCACCTCGTTCGGGAGCTCCCGAGCGGAGGGAACCCCACCCTCCCCCTCAGACATCGTGGGGGGTAGGGGCAGGGATCGCACGTGGCCCCCGACGGGAGGCCTCTGGCCTTCTGACGAGCTTCCGGAGCCTGCGCTGCTGCCACAGAAGGCCACTCACTCACAACCAGCCTCAAACGCATCCCTATCCCTAAGATGGGCGAGCAAAAAGCGAGGACAATCTTAGGGATAGGCCCTCAGAAACTGAGGGAATCCTCAAGATCGGCATCGAGGTGAGGAGGTGCCCAGAATAGGGATAGGGATATGTTCCAGGCTGGTAAACTCAGAGGCCGGAAGGCTTCCGAGAGGCCCCGCCGCCTGCCGAGAGGCCTGCCCGCTCTGACCTGTCTGTTCTTATGCCATCAAGCGCTCGACGATGCCAAATCCCTGGCGGAGAGGTCAGCACAGTTTCAGACCCAGCCGTGTGTGCGTGCGCGTGTGCCCCCCCGGGGCAAGGCTTCGCTGGGCACACGCGCAGAGGGCCAACGCTTACGGATCAGGCGAACACGATTCACTCAAAATGGTCTCTCTGGGTCAGCCCAAGCATGTGCGCCGTGCAGAGAGGGCCCTCCCACTCCTGCCACAGGGCAGGATCAGTCAGATTCGAATCGGGAATTCGGATCGAATTGGGATGTGCGTCGGATTGGGCTGGATCGGTTGCGCCAAGGTGCGCCACGACAGCGCCCTGCGAAGATTGGGTCGCGTGGGATCGTCGGAATGTCACAATCGAACAGGGTCGGGCCGATCAGACTCAGCATCGCATCAGATCGACCGGCTCGATGTGGACCCTGAGAAGAGGAGCCCCATCATCAAAGGGGCCCCAGGACACACAAATAAATACACACAAATAAAAAGATCCCCCATATGTTCCCATATTTTCTGGGTTTTTGTATTCCCCCCCACTTCCCATATTTTCCCATATTTTCCTGGGGATCGTCGATGAATTGTGTCTGTGTGTTTCTTTCCCTCCTGAATCAGCACCAACACTTGGGCGCGGTTGGTGCGTGTCGTGACGACCTGCGCGCTGGCTTCTGCCACTGATGGCCTCCAACCCCGAGCCCCCGCGCGCGGGGTCGCCGCCGCGACGACACGACACGAACCCGCCGTACAGGGAAGGCGCTGGAGCAAGGACCGCGTTGGCTTCAGAAGGGGCTCTGGTTAAGTCGGGCGCGTCCCGCTACAGGGGGATCTTCGACGAAAAACTAAAAATATTCAAAAGATACTCCAATTCTTTGTAACAAAAAAGAACTCGAAACATAGTCCCCGTACATTTTTTTTGACCATTTCTGAAAATTCCTCCTGTAAAGGGACGGCCCCGACTTGAGGCTCTGGTTTTTGTGGCCGGTCCTTGAATCTGGATCGGAGAGCCTGACCTCGTGGCCGAGGCTCTCCGCGGCTGCTCCGGACATCTGCGTTCCTCGTGGTAGCACGATGACAGTCGTGTCAGGTCGGGCACGTCCTCCTGGAGGCGGATTTTGGAAGAAAAATCTGGGATAGTCAAGCATCTCAAGATCGTCAACAATTAAACAAAATCGTCCCCTGATTCTTGTCCTACTATTCTGGAACACTCCTCCTGTAGAGGGACATGCCCGCCCCAACAGAGGTGCACATCGCCAACACCGCTTGGATGGCGCGCACTTCGCTGATTCAGCCTTGCGGGATGCGGATACGCAGGACGTCCTGGTATACTTTACATGGAACCACAACCACCACCCCCGACCCCCTCGTTGAGGCCCCTCCGGTGGGGTCAGGGCTGAATGAGGCCGGAGGGCTGCACCGCACCGCGCACCGCCAAAGCATCACTGGCACACCAGCAACGCCGTGGCGGAGAAAGTCTGACTCCAGATCGCGCCGCGGGGCCGATGCATCGGCCACGCGGCGCGACCCTTCGGGGGCAGGCTACTTGAGACGACGGCGGCTCTTCCGTCCGTCGCAAATCTGCTCGAAGTCGGTCCCCAGACCCCCTCTCGGGGTCCATACTAACCCCGTCTTCACAGCGGGCCCAGCGAGGACGTCGAGAAGCCTCCGGCAGATCCACAGTGGACGTACAACGCCAGGGAAGGTCGCCGCTCTGGACTGGCCCTCCTCTGGATCCTCCGGCCCCCTGTGCTCTAGACACATCTCGGGACGCCCAAGCCTTGGCCGCCCCGGCCCGCCATGGGTTGCCGGTGGTCATCCTCGCCGCTGCCATCGGCAGCCTCCCTAGCCGATGATGGGGCCTTGGCAATATCGGTCTGAACCTGATTAAAGCTGTGGGGGGGAGGGGCCCTACAAACGTGGGTAGCCCACGCCGTCCCACACTCCGAACTAACATCATCGGCCAGCTCGAAGCTTCGGGGCCTCGGCGGTGGCCGTCCTCCCCGCCGCCTTCCTCGCCATCGGGGGGACAACATGTGGGACAGGGCCAGGAGGTGGGGCCCTGGAGGGACAAACTCTCACGCTGGGTTCGATCCGTCGCCCAACCCCCCCTAAGCTGAACCCCCCCCCCCAAGGCGTGCCCTCAACACCAGGCTGGGGTGCGGTGATGACAATGCCAGAATGCCAGAGCAGATGCAGCGCAAAAGTTGGGAACAATCGATCAATGCTCTGGCCAAGCAAATACTGGTGGTCATTCTCCCTCCTCTTACTCCTCTTTCGCCTGGGCCTCCTCCTTCAGGCACTGACGGTGATGGCGGTTCTGATGTGACATCTGGCGCCCTAGATGCTTCCTCCTCCTGCCCCTCCTCCTGTCCTCCCTCCCTTCCTCATCCGTGACTCATCCCTCGACTCCTCCCTCCTCGCTCCTTCTCCTACTCCTGCCCCACCACCACCACCACCGCCAACCACAGATCGGCCGCAGGGAGGTAAGGATCAGGAAGAAGAGGGAGGTTGATGAGAAGCGAGGCGGGGAAGAGGGGGAGGAGGGAGAGAAGGAGGAGAAGGGAGCTGATGAGGATGAGGACGAGGAGAAAGTCCCAGACCGGCATCCAACCCCGTGCTCATCCTCCTCGTTCCACCCCTCCCGCCCTCCTCCTCCTCCTCCGACCGCGATCCATGCACCTGTCAGGCGTCCACCTAGGGGCCACTGCCGAAACATCGGCAGCCGCCCTTCTCCTCCCTCCTCCTCCCTCCTGCTGCTCCTCCTCCTCCTCCTGCTCCTCCTCCTCCTCCCCTTCCAGACTCCTCCTCCTCCTCCTGCTCCTCCTCCTCCTCCTCCTGCTCCTCCTCCTCCTCCTCCTCCTCCTCCTCCTCCTCCCCCCCCTCCTCCTCCTCCCCCTCCTCCTCTTCCTTCTCCATCCCTTGTCCTTATATATCACTCCTCCCTGTCGCAGATCCAGACGTGACCGTAGGCCGGGCTGGGCGTTCAGCCGGAGGCCTCCCCACCGTCTCTGCTCCAGAGGATGGAGGGCGGGCCACTCTCAAAATGGAGCTCTCGCCTCGCGCACGCTCGTCTTAACAGAAGTCTGCAGCAGCTTCAAGGGTGGAGGGCGGGCCGTCTTCAGGATGGAAGTCTCGCCCTGGCGCCGCGCACACTCGCCTCCAGAAGCTTGCAAAGTATGGAGTCTGGCTCCTTTTCAAAATGTGGCTCTCGCCTCATCGCCGCGCACGTTCGTCTTAACGTTCGCAGCATTTTCAAAGACTCGTAGGCTTGGGAATGGTGTTCTGGATTGTCAGGACGCGACAATCAAGACGCGACAATCACGTGGGCTCGCGGTGCGAGAATCCCAAGAACGGTGTTCTGGCACGACTCAGGAGTGTCAGGACGCAACCCGTCACGTTGATTCGCGGCGTTGATATCCCAGGAACTGTTTTCTGGCACGATCTGGGATTCAAAAATGATTCAGACAATTGCGGGGTGTTAGAAACCTAACATATTCATGACACCGGAGAGTATGATCGACCCACGAACCCAGAAAGGAATGTAGAACTGTAATGCATGGCAACGTTTTCAAAAACACCTGATTGGGTGACGGGCACATGCAATGCTGAGTGTATCGATCTTGATGGACCGTGCCGAAGGCTGTGCTGTGCTGCGCCGTGCTGAATTGCGATGCGCCATGCCGCGGTTGTGCTCTATAGCGTCGTGGATCGAGTCCTCCTTTACATCCGAGTCCTGACCGAACTGATCTGGATCTTAAGCTCGAGCTGCCTGAACACAGATTTGCTGCCCCAGAGCTAATTGACAGGGGAACATGCCAGGAGGACGCGCTGCGGAACGTCTCAAGGGACGCGCCATGCGACGTGCCAGGGGACGTGCCATGGGGTCGCACCGCGGGACGTGCCGAGGGGACGCGCTACGGAACGTGACAATGGATGTGCCACGGGATGTGCCAGGGGACGCGCCACGCGACATGCCAGGGGGACTCGCCAAGGGGCGCCCCACCGAACGTGCCAAATTGTTATGCTGAATGTATCAATATTGATGTACCGTGCTGAGATCTGTGCTGTGCTGCGCCGTGCTGAATTGCGACGTGCCATGCCGCGGTTGTGCTCTATAGCCTCGTGGATCGAGTCCTCCTTTACATCCGAGTCCTGACCGAACTGATCTGGATCTTAAGCTCGAGCTGCCTGAACACAGATTAGCTGCCCCAGAGCTAATTGACAGGGGGACATGCCAGGAGGACGCGCTGCGGAACGTCTCAAGGGACGCGCCAAGCGACGTGCCAGGGGACGTGCCATGGGGACGCACCGCGGGACGTGCCAAGGGGACGCGCTACGGAACGTGCTGGGGACAAGCGTTTCGCTCGAGACATCCTGTCAAAATCCTCATGCTAGACATCCGACTGAGCGACCTGGACACGTGAAAACAAGCGTTTCGCTCAACACATCATCAACACATTCTCATGCTAGACATCCGCCTGCACGAACTGGACACGTGAAAGCAAGTGGTTCGCTCGAGACATCCTTAACACATCTTCATGTGAGACGTCCGCCTGGGTGATCTGGGCACGTGAAAACAGGCGTTTCGCTGGAGACGTTTTCAACACCTCCTCATTCTAGACATCCGCCTGGGCGACCTGTACACGTGAAAGCAAACGTCTCGCAAACAAGCATTTCGCCTGAGACATCCTCTGAATTCTGGCCCCCCTACGAGGCCCCCGCTCGAGACATCCCCGAATTTTGCAAAAGTAGCGTCTCGCTCGAGACATCTTCAACAACTTCTGAAAAACAAGCGTTTCGCTCGAGACACCCTGTCAAAATCCAAGGATATCTTGGAACAACAAGCGTTTCGCTCGAGACATCCTCAACAAATTCTGAAAAACAAGCGTTTCGCTCGAGACATCCTCAAAAATAATTCAACCGGCCCTCTTCGATTTTGTTATTTATCGCAAATAATTCCGCCGGCCCCCTTCAAATTAAAACCAGGGGTAAACCAACTAAAAGAGAATCCTGGGCCGACGCCTTTCTGTGAAACATGATCGACCCACGAACCCGGAAAGAAATATAGAACTGTAACATGTGGCAGCGTTTTCAAAGACACCTGATTGGATGACGGGCGAATGCAATGCTGAGTGTATCGATCTTGATGTACCCTGCCGAGGGCTGCGCTGTGCTGCACCGTGCTGAATTGCGATGTGCCATGCCGCGAATGTGCTCTATAGCGTCATGGATCGAGTCCTCCTTTGCATCCGAGTCCTGACCGAACTGATCTGGATCTTAAGCTCGAGCTGCCTGAACACATGGTAGCTGCCCCAGCTGATGGACAGGGGAGTATGTCAGGAGGACGCGCCACGAAACGTCCCAAGGGATGCGCCAGGCGACGTGCCAGGGGACGTGCCATGGGGTCGCGCCGCGGGACGTGCCAAGGGGACGCGCTACGGAACGTGCCAATGAATGTGCCACGGGATGTGCCAGGGGACGCGCCACGCGACGTGCCAGGGAGACTCGCCAAGGGACGCGCCACGGAACGTGCCAAGGAACGTGCCAAGTTGCAATGCTGAGTGTATCGATCTCGATGTACCGTGCCGAAATATGTGCTGTGCTGTGCCGTGCTGAATTGCGATGCGCCATGCCGCGATTGTGCTCAATAGCCTCGTGGATCGAGTCCTCCTTTGCATCCGAGTCCTGACCGAACTGATCTGGAACTTAAGCTCGAGCTGCCTGAACACATAGTAGCTGCCCCAGAGCTAATTGACAAGGGGACATGCCAGGAGGACGCGACGCGGAACGTCTCAAGGGACCCGCCAAGCGACGTGCCAAGGGACGTGCCATGGGGATGCACCGCGGGACGTGCCAAGGGGACGCGCTACGGAACGTGCTGGGGACAAGCGTTTCGCTCGAGACATCCTGCCAACATCCTCAGAATTCCTGCGCGCGGGACGCGGCACGCGCGAGACATCCTCGGAATTCTTGCGAGCGGGACGTGAAAACAACCATTTCGCCTGAGACATCCTCTGAATTCTGGACCCCCACGGGGCCCCCCACGAAGCCCCCGCTCGAGACATCCCCCAATTTTGCAAAACCAGCGTTTCGCTCGAAACGTCTTCAACAAAGTATGAAAGACAAGCATTTCGCTCTAGACATCCTGCCAAAATTCAAAGAAATCCTGGAACATGATCGACCCACGAACCCGGAAAGGAATATAGAAATGTAACGCATGGCAACGTTTTCAAAGACACCTGATTGGGTGACGGGCAAATGCAATGCTGAGTGTATCGATCTTGATGTACCGTGCCGAGGACTGTGCTGTGCTGCACCGTGCTGAATTGCGATGCGCCATGCCGCGGTTGTGCTCTATAGCGTCGTGGATCGAGTCTTCCTTTGCATCCGAGTCCTGACCGAACTGATCTGGATCTGAAGCTCGAGCTGCCTGAACACATAGTAGCTGTCCCAGAGCTAATTGACAGGGGGACATGCCAGGAGGACGCGCCGCGAAACGTCCCAAGGGACGCGCCAGGCGACGTGCCAAGGGACGTGCCATGGGGTTGCACCGTAGGACGTGCCAAGGGGACGCGCTACGGGACATCCTCAAAGTTCCTGCGCGCGGGACGCGGCACGCGCGAGACATCCTTGGAATTCCTGCGAGCGGGACACGAAAACAACCATTTCGCCTGAGACATCCTCTGAATTCTGGCCCCCCGCGAAGCCCCCGCTCGAGACATCCCCAAATGTTGCAAAACCAGCGTTTCGCTAGAGACATCCTCAACAAATTATGAAAACAAGCGCTTCGCTTGAGGAATCCTACCAAAATTCTAAGAAATATTAGCAAAACAAACGAATTAGTCGAGACATCCACAACATTCCTACGCGCGGGCGCAACACGCGCGAGACATCCTCGGAATTCCTGCGAGCGGGACACGAAAACAAGCATTTCGCCTGAGACATCCTCTGAGTTCTGGCTCCCCACGAAGCCCTCGCTCAAGACATCCCAAAATTTTGCAAAACCAGCGTTTCGCTTGAGACATCAACTACAAATTATGAAGAACAAGCGTTTAGCTCGAGACATCCTGCCAACATTCTCAAACATCATTTCAAAACAAACGAATTAGTATATACATCCTCAAAATTCACGCGCGCGGGACTCGGCCCGCGCGAGACATCCTTGGAAATCCTGCGAGCGGGACACGAAAACAAGCATTTCGCCTGAGACGTCCTCTGAATTCTGGCCCCCCACGAAGCCCTCGCTCGAGACATCTCCAAATTGTGGAACAAAAAAACATGATGGACCCACGAACCCGGAAAGGGATATAGACATGTGCAGCATGGTCACGTTTTCACGATACCCAACTGGGCGACACCCCACGAAACATCCCACGAGACACCCCGCGAAACATCCCACGAGACACCTCACGAAACATTCCACGAGACACCTCACGAAACATTCCACGAGACACCCCGTGAAACATTCCACGAGACACCCCGTGAACAGGCAACCACTCAACCAGACACACCACGAAACACTCCACGGGGGTGCGACTGGGTGTGGTCGTGCTTGGGTGTGGTCGTGCTGTGGTGTGGTCGTGCTGGGGAGTGGTCGTGCTGAGGAGTGGTCGTGCTGGGGCGTGGTCGTGCTGGGGCGTGGTCGTGCTGGGGTGAGGTCGTGCTGTGGTGAGGTCGTGCTGGGGTGTGGTCGTGTTGGGGTGTGGTCTTGCTGGGGTGGGGTCGTGCTGGGGTGGCGTCGTGCTGGGGTGTGGTCGTGCTGGGGTGTGGTCGTGCTCGGGTGGGGTCGTGCTGGGGCGTGGTCGTGCTGGGGTGTGGTCGTGCTGGGTTGTGGTCGTGCTGGGGTGTGGTCGTGCTACGGTGGGGTCGTGCATTTCGCTCAAGACATCTTTCCGAAATTCAGCGAAATCCTAGAATAACAAACGAATTAGTCGAGACATCCTCGAAATTCCTGCGCGCGGGGCGCTTTTCCGCGTCGCGGTCGGCTCTGCAAAACCAGCGTTTCGCTCGAGACATCCTCGACAAATTCTGAAAACAAGCGTTTCGCTCGAGACATCCCCAACTCTGCAAAACCAGCGTCTCGCTCGAGACATCCTCAACAAATTCTGGAAAACAAGCGTTTCGCTCGAGACATCCTCAAAAATAAGTTCACCGGCCTCCTTCGACCTCGATATTTATCAGGGAACAATTTCGCCGGCCTCCTTCAAGTTGGGCACCGGGGACATGTTTACATACTAAAAGAGAACCCTGGGCCTTTGCCCTTTCCGGGAACATGATGGACCCACGAAACATTCCACGAGACACCCCACGAACAGGCAACCACTCAACCAAAGCACATCGCGGACGAGGACGACGACGGCATTCCACGAGACACCCCACGAAACATTCCACGGGAGTGCGACTGGGTGTGGTCGTGCTGTGGTGTGGTCGTGCTGGGGTGTGGTCGTGCTGAGGAGTGGTCGTGCTGGGGTGTGGTCGTGCTGGGGTGTGGTCGTGCTGGGGGGTGGTCGTGCTGGGGGGTGGTCGTGCTGATGGGGTGGCCGTGCTGGGGGGTGGTCGTGCTGGGGCGTGGTCGTGCTGGGGCGTGGTCGTGCTGGGGTGTGGTCGTGCTGTGGTGAGGTCGCGCTGTGGTGAGGTCGTGCTGGGGTGTGGTCGTGCTGGGGTGTGGTCTTGCTGGGGTGGGGTCGTGCTTGGGTGGGGTCGCGCTGTGGTGAGGTCGTGCTGGGGTGTGGTCGTGCTGGGGTGGGCTCGTGCTGGGGCGGGGTCGTGCTGGGGAGTCGTGCTGGGGTGTGGTCGTGCTTGGGTGGGGTCGTGCTGGTGTGTGGTCGTGCTGGGGTGTGGTCGTGCTGGGGTGGGCTCGTGCTGGGGTGGGGTCGTGCTGGGGTGTGGTCGTGCTGGGGTGTGGTCGTGCTGGGGTGTGGTCGTGCTGAGGCGTGGTCGTGCTGGGGCGGGGTCGTGCTGGGGCGGGGTGTGCTGTGTGGTCGTGCTGGGGCATGGTCGTGCTGGGGTGTGGTCGTGCTGAGGCGGCCCGCACCCTGTGATTTATCGATCGGGATTTAAACATGATGGACCCACGAACCCGGAAAGGGATATAGACATGTGGAGCATGGACACGTTTTCATGATACCCAACTGGGCAACACCTCACGAAACATCCCACGAGACACCTCACGAAACAGCCCACGAGACACCTCACGAAACATTCCACGAGACACCTCACGAAACATTTCACGAGACACCCCGCGAAACATTCCACGAGACACCCCACGAAACATTCCACGACGACAGGCAACCACTCACCCAAGGCGGTGTGGTCGTGCTGGGGAGTGGTCGTGCTGGGGTGTCGTGCTGGGGGGTGGTCGTGCTGGGGGGTGGTCGGTGCGTGCTGGGGGGTGGTCGTGCTGGGGCGTGGTCGTGCTGGGGCGTGGTCGTGCTGGGGCGTGGTCGTGCTGGGGCGTGGTCGTGCTGGGGCGTGGTCGTGCTGGGGTGTGGTCGTGCTGTGGTAAGGTCGTGCTGGGGTGCGGTCGTGCTGGGGTGTGGTCTTGCTGGGGTGGGGTCGTGCTGGGGTGTGATCGTGCTGGGGTGGGGTCGTGCTGGGGTGTGGTCGTGCTGGGGTGTGGTCGTGCTAGGGTGGGGTCGTGCTGGGGTGGGGTCGTGCTGGGGAGTGGTCGTGCTGGGGTGTGGTCGTGCTGGGGTGTGGTCATGCTGGGGCGTGGTCGTGCTGGGGTGGGGTCGTGCTGGGGTGGGGTCGTGCTGGGGTGGGTTCGTGCTGGGGTGCTCCGCACCCTGTGATTTATCGATCGGGTCGTGCTGGGGTGTGGTCGTGCTGGGGTGTGGTCGTGCTGGGGTGTGGTCGTGCTGGGGAGTGGTCGTGCTGGGGTGTGGTCGTGCTGGGGGGTGGTCGTGCTGGGGGGTGGTCGTGCTGGGGTGGTGGTCGTGCTGGGGGGTGGTCGTGCTGGGGCGTGGTCGTGCTGGGGCGTGGTCGTGCTGGGGCGTGGTCGTGCTGGGGGGGGGGGGGGGGGGGGGGGTGGCGTGGTCCTTGCTGGGCGCGCCCCTCGTGCTGGTGCGTGTCGTTCGGGTGGTGAGTCGTGCTGGGGTGTGGTCGTGCTGGGTGTGGTCTTGGCTTGGGTAGGGTCGTGCTGGGGTCGGGTCGTGCTGGGGTGTGGTCGTGCTGGGGTATGGTCGTGCTGGGGGGGGTCGGGCGGGGTGGGGTCGTGCTGGGGTCTGGTCGTGCTGGGGTGTGGTCGTGCTGGGGTATGGTCGTGCTAGGGTGGGGTCGTGCATTTCGCTCGAGACATCCTGCCAAAATTCCAGGAAATCGTACAAAAACTAACAAATTAGTCGAAACATCATCGAAATTCCTTCGCGCGGGGCGCTTTTCCGCGTCGCGGTCGGCTCTGCAAAACAAGCGTTTCGCTCGAGACATCCTCGGCAAACTCTGCGGAGCAAGCGTTTCGCTCGAGACATCCTCAACACACGAAAAAGTGGCCCGCACCCTGTGATTATCGATCGGGATTTCAAAAACAAGCGTTTCGCTCGAGACATCCTCAAATTTTAATTCGCCGGCCTCCTTCGACCTCGTTATTTATCAGGGAAAAAATTCGCCGGCCTCCCTCAAGTTGGCACCGGGGGACAGGTTTACCCACTAAAAGAGAACCCTGGGCCGGAGCCCTTTCCGGGAAACATGATGGACCCACGAACCCGGAAAGGGATAAAGACATGTGCAGCATGGTCACGTTTTCACGATACCCAACTGGGCGACATCTCACGAAAATCCCACGAGACACCCCGCGAAACATCCCACGAGACACCTCACGAAACATTCCACGAGACACCTCACGAAACATTCCACGAGACACCCCGTGAAACATTCCACGAGACACCCCACGAACAGGCAACCACTCAACCAGACACCCCACGAAACATTCCACGGGGGTGCGACTGGGTGTGGTCGTGCTGGGGTGTGGTCGTGCTGGAGTATGGTCGTGTTGGGGTGTGGTCGTGCTGGGGTGTGGTCGTGCTGGGGGTGGTCGTGCTGGGGGGGGTCGTGCTAGGGGGGTGGTCGTGCTGGGGGGTGGTCGTGCTGGGGCGTGGTCGTGCTGGGGCGTGGTCGTGCTGGGGCGTGGTCGTGCTGGGGTGTGGTCGTGCTGTGGTGAGGTCGTGCTGGGGTGTGGTCGTGCTGGGTGATGGTCTTGCTGGGGTGGGGTCGTGTTGGGGTGGGGTAATGCTGGGGTGTGGTCGTGCTGGGGTTTGGTCGTGCTGGGGTGGGGTCGTGCTGGGTTGGGGTCGTGCTTGGGGTGTGGTCGTGCCTGGGTGTGTTTCGTGCTGGGGTGTGGTCGTTGGCTAGGGTGGGGTTGTGCTGGGTTGGGTCTTGCTGGTGGTGTGGTTCGTGCTGGGGTTGGTCGTGCTTGGTTGTTCGTGCTGGGGCGTGGTCGTGCTGGGGTGGGGTCGTGCTGGGGTGGGTCGTGCCTGGGGTGTGGTCGTGCTGGGGGGGAGGGAGTGGTCCGCACCTGTGATTTATCGATCGGTGCGTGCTGGGGGGTGCGTGTGCTGGGGGTGGTCCGTGCTGGGGTGTGGTCGTGCTGGGTGTGGTTCGTGCTGGCGGCCGTGGTCGTGCTGGGGTGTGGTCGTGCTGGGGGGTGGTCGTGCTGGGGGGTGGTCGTGCTGTGGTGAGGTCGTGCTGGGGTGTGGTCGTGCTGGGGTGTGGTCTTGCTGGGGTAGGGTCGTGCTGGGGTCGGGTCGTGCTGGGGTGTGGTCGTGCTGGGGTATGTCGTGCTGGGGTGGGGTCGTGCTGGGGTGGGGTCGTGCTGGGGTCTGGTCGTGCTGGGGTGTGGTCGTGCTGGGGTATGGTCGTGCTAGGGTGGGGTCGTGCATTTCGCTCGAGACATCCTGCCAAAATTCCAGGAAATCGTACAAAAGCAAACGAATTAGTCGAGACTCATCGAAATTCCTTCGCGCGGGGCGCTTTTCCGCGTCGCGGTCGGCTCTGCAAAACAAGCGTTTCGCTCGAGACATCCTCGGCAAACTCTGCGGAGCAAGCGTTTCGCTCGAGACATCCTCAACTCTGCAAAACCAGCGCCTCGCTCGAGACATCCTCAAGAAATTCTGAAAAACAAGCGTTTCGCTCGAGACTTCCTCAAATTTTAATTCGCCGGCCTCCTTCGACCTCGTTATTTATCAGGGAAAAAATTCGCCGGCCTCCCTCAAGTTGGCACCGGGGGACAGGTTTACCTACTAAAAGAGAACCCTGGGCCTATGCCCTTTCCGGGAAAAGAAGTGTTTCGCCTGAGACATCCTCAAATTTTAATCCGCCGGCCTCCTTCGACCTCGATATTTATCAAGGAAAGAATCCGCCAGCCTCCTTCAAGTTGGGCACGGGGGACTATGTTTACATACTAAAAGAGAACCCTGGGCCCACGCCCTTTCCGGGAATTACGCTGCGCCCGCGCTCCCAGGGCCGCGATCCCTTGTAAATTACACTGCGTCCGCGCTCCCAGGGCTACGATCCCTCGTAAATTACACTGCACCCGCGCTCCCAGGGCCACGATCCCTCGTAAATTACGCTACGTCAGCGCTCCCAGGGCCACGATCCCTCGTAAGGGCTCCTGGGCCCTCCTGGGTCTTCCTTGGACCTCTTGGGCCCTCCTGGGCTCTCCTGGAGCCTCCTGGAGCTTCTCCTGTGCCCCCTGGTGCCTCTTGGAGCCTCCTGGGTCCTCCTGGGCCCTCCTGGGCTCTCCTGGGCCCTCCTGGGCTCTCCTGGGCTCTCCTGGAGCCTCCTGGGCCCTCCTGGGCGAAGTCAAGGTCTGAAAACACATGGGACTTGCCACATTTCTGAAATTCGGTGCCACCCCTCACGCAGGTCGGCGGGGTCAGGATCCGAAAACACATGGGATTTGCCACATTTCTGAAATTCGGTGCCACCCCTCACGCAGATCGGCGGGGTCAGGGTCCAAAAACACATGGGATTTGCCACATTTCTGGAATTCCGCGCCACCCCTCACGCAGATCGGCGGGGTCAGGGTCCAAAAACACATGGGATTTGATACATTTCTGGTATTCCGTGCCACACCTCATGCAGATCGGCGGGGTCAGGGTCAAAAAACACATGGGATTTCTGCTATTTCCGAACTTATGCAACTTCAAGAATCCAGAACTCCGTTCCCAGCGCCGTTCCGGAGGCCGCGGTACCTCGTTATTTATCGAGCGAACGCGTTTACCTTGTTTTTTATCGTTTAAAGTCGATGTCGGAAAAAAGTGGACTTCACCTGTGAAATATCAAGGTTTCCTGAAAGGCAGTAAAATTCCAAGAGCATGATCTGCGTGAGGGGTGGCGAAGAATGGCCTTCGTCCTCACAATTGAAATCCGCCGGCCCCTTTCGACTCGTAATTTTATCGCACAAGAATTCCGGGGCCGGCCCCTTCAAGTCTGACTTTTTCGACCACCACGAACCCCCCCGCAGGTAGACTGGTAACACATGTCAACACCGTCCTTTTCAAAGACACTGATTGGGTGACGGGCAATGCATGCTGAAGGTATCGATCTTGATGTACCCTTGCCGTTTCTGTGCTGTGCTGGCGCCGTGCCGAATTGTTTGCGATGTGCCTGGCGTCGATTGTGCTCAATAGCCTCGTGGATCGAGTCCTCCTTTGCAATCCGAGTCCTGACCAACTGATCTGGATCATTAAAAAAAAGAAAATGAAAAAAAAAAAAAAAAAAAAAAAAAAAAAAAAAACAAAAAAAAAAAAAAAAAAACACAAAAAAAAAAAAAAAAAAGCTCGTAGCTGCCTGAACACATATTAGCTGCCCCAGGAAAAAGTTAATGGACAATGGGAAACATTACCCCCAGAACCCCCGCGAAACGTCCCATGGGATGCGCCAGGCGACGTGCCAGGGGACGTGCCATGGGGTCGCACCGCGGGACGTGCCAAGGGAACGCGCTACGGAACGTGCCAATGGATGTGCCACGGGATGTGCCAGGGGACGCGCCACGCGACGTGCCAGGGGGACTCGCCAAGGGACGCCCCACGGAACGTGTCAAGGAACGTGCCAAATTGCAATGCTGAATGTATCGATCTTGATGTACCGTGCCGAAATCTGTGCTGTGCTGCGCCGTGCTGAATTGCGATGTGCCATGGCGCGATTGTGCTCTATAGCCTCGTGGATCGAGTCCTCCTTTGCATCCGAGTCCTGTCCGAACTGATCTGGGTCTTACGCTCGAGCTGCCTGAACACATAGTAGCTGCCCCAGAGCTAATGGACAACGGGACATGCCAGGAGGACGCGACGCGGAACGTCTCAAGGGACGCGCCAAGCGACGTGCCAAGGGACGTGCCATGGGAACGCACCGCGGGACGTGCCAAGGGGACGCGCTACGGAACGTGCTGGGGACAAGCGCTTCGCTCGAGACATCCTTTCAAAATCATCAGAATTCCTACGCGCGGGACGCGGCACGCGCGAGACATCCTCGGAATCCCTGCGAGCGGGACGTGAAAACAAGCATTTCGCCTGAGACATCCTCTGAGTTCTGGCCCCCCACGAGGCCCCCGCTCGAGACATCCCCCAAGTTTGCAAAACCAGCGTTTCGCTCGAGACATCCTAAACAACTTATGACAAACAAGCGTTCGTTCGAGACAACCTGTCAAAATCCCAGGAAATCCAAGCAAAACAAGCGAATTAGTCAAGACATCCTTAAAATTCATACGCGCGGGACGCAACACGCGCGAGACATCATCGGAATTCCTGCGAGCGGGACGTGAAAACAAGCATTTCGCCTGAGACATCCTCTGAATTCTGGCCACCCACGAGGCCCCCGCTCGAGACACCCTCAAAGTTTGCAAAGCCAGCGTTTCGCTCGACACATCCTCAACAACTTATGAAAAAAAACATGATGGACCCACGAACCCGGAAAGGGATATAGACATGTGGAGCATGGACACGTTTTCATGATACCCAACTGGGCAACACCTCACGAAACCTCCCACGAGACACCTCACGAAACAGCCCACGAGACACCTCACGAAACATTCCACGAGACACCTCACGAAACATTTCACGAGACACCCCGCGAAACATTCCACGAGACACCCCACGAAACATTCCACGACGACAGGCAACCACTCAACCAAGGCGGTGTGGTCGTGCTGGGGAGTGGTCGTGCTGGGGTGTGGTCGTGCTTGGGGGTGGTCGTGCTGGGGGGTGGTCGTGCTGGGGGGGTGGTCGTGCTGGGGGGTGGTCGTGCTGGGGCGTGGTCGTGCTGGGGCGTGGTCGTGCTGGGGAGTGGTCGTGCTGGGGCGTGGTCGTGCTGGGGCGTGATCGAGCTGGGGAGTGGTCGTGCTATGGTGAGGTCGTGCTGGAGTGTGGTCGTGCTGGTATGTGGTCTGGCTGGGGTGGGGCCGGTGCTGGGTGGGGTCGTGCTGGGGTTGGGGTCCTGCTGGGGTGTGGTCGTGCTGGGTGTGGTCGTGCTGGGGTGGGGTCGTGCTGGGGTGTGGTCGTGCTGGGGTGTGGTCGTGCTGGGGCGTGGTCGTGCTGGGCGTGGTCGTGCTGGGGTGGGGTCCGTGCTGGGGTGGGGTCTTGCTGTGGTGAGGTCGTGCTGGGGTGGTGGTCGTGCTGGGGTGGGGCCGTGCTGGGGTGGGGTCGTGCTGGGGTGGGGTCCTGCTGGGGTGTGGTCGTGCTGGGGTGGGTGTCGTGCTGGGGTGGGGTCGTGCTGGGGTGTGGTCGTTCTGGGGTGTGATCGTGCTGGGGTGTGGTCGTGCTAGGGTGGGGTCGTGCTGGGGTGGGGTCGTGCTGGGGTGTGGTCGTGCTAGGGAGTGGTCGTGCTGGGGTGTGGTCGTGCTGGGGGGTGGTCGTGCTGGGGTGTGGTCGTGCTGGGGGGGTGGTCGTGCTGGGGGGTGGTTGTGCTGCGTGGTCGTGCATGTGGTGAGGTCGGGATTTCAAAAACAAGCGTTTCGCTCGAGACATCCTCAAATTTTAATTCGCCGGCCTCAAAAACAAGCGTTTCGCTCGAGACATCCTCTAATTTTAATTCTCGGGCTCGTTATTTATCAGGGAAAAATTCGCCGGCCTCCTTCGACCTCGTTATTTATCAGGGAAAAAATTCGCCGGCAATTCGCCGGCCTCCTTCAAGCAGGCACCGGGGGACTAAGTTTACAAACTAAAAGAGAACCCTGGGCTTAAGCCCTTTCCGGGAAAAACAAGCGTTTCGCTGGAGTCATCCTGTCAAAATTCCAAGACATCCTCGCTAAACAAACGAATTAGTCGAGACATCCTCAAAATTCCTGCGCGCGGGACGCGGCACGCGCGAGATATCCTCGGAATTCCTGCGAGCGGTACGTGGAAACAAGCATTTCGCCTGAGACATCCTCTGAATTCTGGCCCCCCACGAAGCCCCCGCTCGAGACATCCTCCAATTTTGCTAAGCCAGCGTTTCGCTCGACACATCCTCAACTTATAAAAAAACAAGCGTTTCGCGCGAGACATCCCGTCAAAATCCAAAACAATCATGGCAAAACGCACGAACTAGTCGAGACATCCTCAAAATTCCTGCGCGCGGGACGCGGCACGCGCGAGACATCCTCGGAATTCCTGCGCGCGGGGCGCTTTTCCGCGTCGCGGTCGAAGCTCCAGACCCCGTTATTTGTCGAGGATTCTGCGAAAAACGCTCCGCACCTTCTTTTTTACGACGGAAGACGGGGGTCTGCGGACCTAGTTGTTTATAGAGGATCCGAGATGGGGGGCGCACTTTCCTCGAGCGGGCACGCACGAAACGCACTTTTTCAAAATTACACTACACCCGCGCTCCCAGGGCCACGATCCCTCGTAAATTACGCTACGTCAGCGCTCCCAGGGCCACGATCCCTCGTAAGGGCTCCTGGGCCCTCCTGGGTCTTCCTTGGACCTCTTGGGCCCTCCTGGGCTCTCCTGGAGCCTCCTGGAGCTTCTCCTGGGCCCTCCTTGGGCCCCCTGGTGCCTCTTGGAGCCTCCTGGGTCCTCCTGGGCCCTCCTGGGCTCTCCTGGGCCCTCCTGGGCTCTCCTGGGCTCTCCTGGAGCCTCCTGGGCCCTCCTGGGCGAAGTCAAGGTCCGAAAACACATGGGACTTGCCACATTTCTGAAATTCGGTGCCACCCCTCACGCAGGTCGGCGGGGTCAGGATCCGAAAACACATGGGATTTGCCACATTTCTGGAATTCCGTGCCACCCCTCACGCAGATCGGCGGGGTCAGGGTCCAAAAACACATGGGATTTGCCACATTTCTGGAATTCCGCGCCACCCCTCACGCAGATCGGCGGGGTCAGGGTCCAAAAACACATGGGATTTGATACATTTCTGGCATTCCGTGCCACACCTCACGCAGATCGGCGGGGTCAGGGTCAAAAAACACATGGGATTTCTGCGATTTCCGAACTTATGCAACTTCAAGAATCCAAAACTCCGTTCCCAGCGCCGTTCCGGAGGCCGCGGTACCTCGTTATTTATCGAGCGAACGCGTTTACCTAGTTTTTTATCGTTTAAAGTCGATGTCGGAAAAAAGTGGACTTCACATGTAAAATCCGCCGATCCGGCGTGTGAGCTTCAAGGAGTCTCAGCTACAGCCTCGAGGCTGAGCCTCAGCCTCTGGGGGGGTTGCCGGGGTGGCTCTGCCGGGGAAGGGGGGGTGGGGTGGGGGGGGGGGTGCGAGTTTCCGGCGGATGCGTTTTTTGACACCCCTCACAAGGATCGTGGCCTCCGAGGGGGTTCCGAACTCGAGTACCACCCCTCCCGCACCAAGAGGCTCCGAGGAGGCCTCCAAGAGGCCCCAAGGGGCGCAGAAGAGGCCCCCCAGAAGCCCCAAGAGGCGCCCAAGAGGCCCCCAGAAGTCCCAGCCAACCACGAGATCCCAACCAGCATCCATGAGGCCTCTGACCCACCACCCACGCACGGTGGCGGGATAGGCCGACGGCCACTGGATCCGCCGCCCCCTGCTTGCAGGGGTGCACGGCGTGCTGGATACTTCAGGTTTTGGTTTTGGTTCTTTTTCTAAAAGAACTCCCCAGTGGGCTTCGGCCCGTCCCGCCGGCCACCCGTAAATTGCCGAAAATCCGTCTGTCAATGCCCAAAAACGCCGTTTCGCTCGGGACATCCTCAAAAAATCGCGAAGATGGCCCAAGATGGCCTCCAAGTCCGCCCGAGATGGTCCAAGACGGCCTCCAAAACGGCCCAAGAGAGTCCAAGACGGCCCAAGACGGCCCAAGAGGCCCCCCAGAGGCCTCCCAGACGGCCCAAGAGGCCTCCAAGAGGTCCTCCAGGAGAGTCCGAAGAGGCCAAAATCATTGATTTTCCATTGGTTTTTGAAGGATTTTGGCATTTGCGCCTTTTCGGCTCTCCGACGGCTCAAGACGGCCCAAGAAGCCCCCAAGATCGCCCAAGAGGCCCCCAAGAGAGCCCCATGATGGCCCAAGTGGCCTCCAAGATGGCCCCTAGAGGGCCCCACGAGGGCCCAAGAGGCCTCCAACACGCCCAAGATGGCCTCCCAGACGCCCAAGATGGCCTCCAAGACGGCCCTGGAGCATTCCAAGCGGGCCCCAAGTCGGCCCATAGAGGCCCCCCAAACGGCTTCCGACGGCTTCAGACGTGCCAGGAACCCACCAAGATGGCCGAAGTTGGCTCGAAGCTGGCCCGAGACGGCCCAAAAAGCCCCAAAGATCGCCCAAAGCTTGCCCAAGAGGCCTCCAAGACGGCCAAGATGACCTTCAAGATGCCCACGTGTTCCCCGAAGGCTTTCCAAACCGATTCGGGGAACACGTGGTCCGATAGCTTGGCAGGTCTGGCCTCAACGTTCGGCCACATAGGCGCTTCCAAAAAGGCAGGGGGCGGCGGTGATTCGCCGTAGGCGTCTTCGATAAAGAGAGGAAGGACAAGGGCGAAGAAGGATCACATCAGTCGGAGCGCCCCGGATCGGCGGCACTGGCCGAAGGCCACTACAATATCGAGGTTTCCTTAAAGGCAGTAAAATTCCAAGAGCACGATCTGCGTGAGGGGTGGCGAAAAATTGCCTTCGTCCTCACAAGTGAAATCCGCCGGCCCCCTTCGACTTCGTAATTTATCGCACAAGAATTCTGCCGGCCCCCTTCAAGTAAAAACCGTGGGGAATACCATCTAAAAGAGAACCCTGGGCTCGAGCCCTTTCGGGGAAAAACCGGGGGGAAGACCATCTAAAAGAGAACCCTGGGCCCACGCCCTTTCTGGGAAAAACAAACGAATTAATCGAGACATCCTCGAAATTCCTGCGCGCGGGACGCGGCACGCGCGAAACATCATCGGAATTCCTGCGCGCGGGGCGCTTTTCCGCGTCGCGGTCGGCTCTGCAAAACCAGCGATTCGCTCGAGACATCCTCAACAAATTCTGAAAACAAGCGTTTCGCTCGAGACATCCCCAACTCTGCAAATCCAGCGTTTCGCTCGAGACATCCTCAACAAATTCTGAAAAACAAGCGTTTCGCTAGGGACATCCTCAAAAATAATTCCGCCGGCCCTCTTCCCGCACGTAATTTATCGCAAAATAATTTCGCCGGCCCTCTTCCCGTCGAAACCGGGGGTAAACCCACTAAAAGAGAACCCTGGGCTCGAGCCCTTTCCGGGAAACATGATGGACCCACGAACCCGGAAAGGGATATAGACATGTGGAGCATGGGCACGTTTTCACGATACCCAACGGGGCAACACCTCACGAAACATCCCACGAGACACCTCACGAAACATCCCACGAGACACCTCACGAAACATTCCGCGAGACACCTCACGAAACATTCCAGGAGACACCCCGCGAAACATTCCACGAGACACCCCACGAAACATTCCACGACGACAGGCAACCACTCAACCAAGGCGGTGTGGTCGTGCTGGGGAGTGGTCGTGCTGGGGTGTGGTCGTGCTGGGGGGTGGTCGTGCTGGGGGGTGGTCGTGCTGGGGGGGTGGTCGTGCTGGGGGGTGGTTGTGCTGGGGCGTGGTCGTGCTGGGGCGTGGTCGTGCTGGGGCGTGGTCGTGCTGGGGTGTGGTCGTGCTGTGGTGAGGTCGTGCTGGGGTGTGGTCGTGCTGGGGTGTGGTCTTGCTAGGGTGGGGTCGTGCTGGGGTGGGGTGCTGGGGTGTGGTCGTGCTGGGTGGGTGCTCGTGCTGGGGTGGGGTCGTGCTGGGGTGTGGTCGTGCTGGGGTGTGGTCGTGCTGGGGTGTGGTCGTGCTGGGGGGTGGTCGTGCTGGGGTGTGGTCGTGCTGGGGGGGTGGTCGTGCTGGGGGGTGGTCGTGCTGGGGCGTGGTCGTGCTGGGGCGTGGTCGTGCTGGGGCGTGGTCGTGCTGGGGTGTGGTCGTGCTGTGGTGAGGTCGTGCTGGGGTGTGGTCGTGCTGGGGTGTGGTCTTGCTGGGGTAGGGTCGTGCTGGGGTCGGGTCGTGCTGGGGTGTGGTCGTGCTGGGGTATGGTCGTGCTGGGGTGGGGTCGTGCTGGGGTGGGGTCGTGCTGGGGTCTGGTCGTGCTGGGGTGTGGTCGTGCTGGGGTATGGTCGTGCTAGGGTGGGGTCGTGCATTTCGCTCGAGACATCCTGCCAAAATTCCAGGAAATCGTACAAAAACAAAGGAATTAGTCGAGACATCATCGAAATTCCTTCGCGCGGGGCGCTTTTCCGCGTCGCGGTCGGCTCTGCAAAACAAGCGTTTCGCTCGAGACATCCTCGGCAAACTCTGCGGAGCAAGCGTTTCGCTCGAGACATCCTCAACACACGAAAAAGTGGCCCGCACCCTGTGATTTATCGATCGGGATTTCAAAAACAAGCGTTTCGCTCGAGACATCCTCAAATTTTAATTCGCCGGCCTCCTTCGACCTCGTTATTTATCAGGGAAAAAATTCGCCGGCCTCCCTCAAGTTGGCACCGGGGGACAGGTTTACCTACTAAAAGAGAACCCTGGGCCCGCCCTTTCCGGGAAAAACATGATGGACCCACGAACCCGGAAAGGGATATAGACATGTGGAGCATGGACACGTTTTCACGATACCCAACTGGGCAACACCTCACGAAACATCCCACGAGACACTTCACGAAACATCCCACGAGACACCTCACGAAACATTCCACGAGACACCTCACGAAACATTCCACGAGACACCCCGCGAAACATTCCACGAGACACCCCACGAAACATTCCACGACGACAGGCAACCACTCAACCAAGGCGGTGTGGTCGTGCTGGGGAGTGGTCGTGCTGGGGTGTGGTCGTGCTGGGGGGTGGTCGTGCTGGGGGGTGGGTGCTGGTGGGGGGGTGGTCGTGCTGGGGTGTGGTCGTGCTGGGGCGTGGTCGTGCTGGGGCGTGGTCGTGCTGGGGCGTGGTCGTGCTGGGGTGTGGTCGTGCTGTGGTGAGGTCGTGCTGGGGTGTGGTCGTGCTGGGGTGTGGTCTTGCTGGGGTGGGGTCGTGCTGGGGTGGGGTCCTGCTGGGGTGTGGTCGTGCTGGGGTGTGGTCGTGCTGGGGTGGGGTCGTGCTTGGGTGGGGTCGTGCTGGGGTGTGGTCGTTCTGGGGTGTGGTCGTGCTGGGGTGTGGTCGTGCTAGGGTGGGGTCGTGCTGGGGTGGGGTCGTGCTGGGGTGTGGTCGTGCTGGGGTGTGGTCGTGCTGGGGTGTGGTCGTGCTGGGGCGTGGTCGTGCTGGGGTGGGGTCGTGCTGGGGTGGGGTCGTGCTGGGGTGTGGTCGTGCTGGGGTGGTCCGCACCCTGTGATTTATCGATCGGGTCGTGCTGGGGTGTGGTCGTGCTGGTGCTGGGGTGTGGTCGTGCTGGGGTGTGGTCGTGCTGGGGTGTGGTCGTGCTGGGGTGTGGTCGTGCTGGGGTGTGGTCGTGCTGGGGCGTGGTCGTGCGTGCTGGGGGTGTGGTCTGCTGGGGGTGTGGTCGTGCTGAGGTGTCCCGCACCCTGTGATTTATCGATCGGGATTTCAAAAACAAGCGTTTCGCCTGAGACATCCTCAAATTTTAATCCGCCGGCCTCCTCCGACCTCGATATTTATCAGGGAAAGAATCCGCCGGCCTCCTTCAAGTCGGGCACCGGGGACATGTTTACATACTAAAAGAGAACCCTGGGCCCACGCCTTT
Source organism: Prorocentrum cordatum (assembly GCA_963575745.1). Taxonomy (NCBI): domain Eukaryota; class Dinophyceae; order Prorocentrales; family Prorocentraceae; genus Prorocentrum; species Prorocentrum cordatum. Next base: position 736,071 of record CAUYUJ010018538.1, read on the forward strand.
TCCGGGAACAATCATAATCGTTTTAGGGCTCTGGGGCTATGAGGCTGTAGGGTGTACTGGCATTTGGGTGGAACCGCATGCGAACCCTGTCGCTGGAGTCTTTTGATGAGCTCCCTATGGGGCCAAGAACCGTGCGAGGGATGTGCCAAAATATGCGGGGAACCGCATGTGAACCCCTGCCACTGGGACTTTCCCTGGAGCTCCCCATGGGGCCACTAAACGTGTGCGGGGTGTGCTGAAATGGGTGTGGAACCGCTTGCGAACCCTACCACTGGGGCCTTCGGTGGACCTCCCGAAACGTGCGATTGGCGCTCGATTTTCCACTGGGGCTTTCGCGTGGAACTCCCCATGGGGCCACGAAGCGTGTGAGGGGTGTGCCGAAATCGGAGTGGAACCGTTTGTGAACCCTGCCACTGGGGCCTGCGGTGGAACTTCCGATGGGCCCCCGAAACATGTGAGCGGTGTGCCGAAATTGGGGGGGGAACCGCATGTGAGCCTCTTACTTGGGCTTTCGGTGGAGGGGGCCACGAAGCGTGCGAAGGGCGTGCCGAAATAGGAGTGGAACCGCATGCCAACCCTGCCATTAGGGCCCTTCGGTGGAGCTCCCTATAGGGTCACGAAGCGTGTGATGGGTGTGCCGACATTGGCGTGGAAACGATTGCAAACGCTGCCGTTGGAACCTTGGCTGGAGCGGGATGATGATGATGATGATGATGATGATGATGATGATGATGATGATGATGATGATGATGATGATGCAGATGATCATGATGATGATGATGCTGATGATGAAGATGCTGCTGCTGATGATGATGATGCTGATGGGGAGGATGATGCTGCTGATGATGATACTTATGATGCTGCTGCAGCAGATGCTGCTGATGATGATGATGTTGACGATGCTGATGTTAATGATGCTGTTGTTGCTGGTGCTGGTGATGACGATGACGACCACGACGACGACGCCGACGACGACGTCGATGATGACTGAGGCTGATGCTGATGCTGATGCTGATGATGATGCTGATGCTGATGATGACGATGATGATGATGATGATGATGATGATGATGATGATGATTGTGGTGTTGAAGATGCTGATGGTGATGCTGATATGAGCATGATGCTGATGATGGTTATGCTGATGGTGGTGATGTTGCTGATGATAGCGGCATGCGGAGAGCAGGACCAGGCTGGGAGGAGAGGGGAGGAACAAGGAAGGACGGAGTGACGAGGGGCCTTCTCTTCACAACGAGGACCCAACACCACAGGTTGGTTGGTAACACATTATTGTGGGGACCTGTGATGGAAGAACTTAAAAGGAGGGTGTATGGCAACATCGTCGGTGCGTTTTAGGTTTGCATCGTCCTCTTCCTCCTCCCCCTCCTCCATCTCTCACTCCCACTCCCCCCCTGCTCCCCCATCCCATTCCACCAATAGGCGGGCGCTCGCTCGCCGCGAACTCGCGGCGGGCCGCCGCCGGGTCGCAGGTGCGCGAGGCCAGCAGCAGCTCCTCGGGGCCCCCAGCTCACGGAAGGGGAGGGGGAGGGGAGAACGGGGGGGGGCGGAGGCAGAAGGGGAAGAGGAGGGGGGAGGGAGGGAAGGAGGGCGGGGAGGATAAGCAGGAGGAGGAGGAGGACATGGCAGCATCCTGTCCAGATTCGAATGCTATCAGCGTCAGCATCAGGAAGAGAGGAATGAGGAGGACGAGGAGGACGAGGAAGACGAGGAGGGGGGAAGAGGAAGAAAAGGAGGAGGAAAAAGGAGGGAGGAGCCAGTCAGTCAGTCAACCTGTCAGTCAGTCAGTATGTTTGTTTGTCTGCCTGTCTCTGTTTCTGTCTGTCTGTCTGTCTGTTTATTTGTCTGTCTGTCTGTCTGTCTGTCTGTCTGTATGTCCGTCTGTCTGTCCTGATCATTCGAACACCACGCGTCACTCAGCTAACACAACTGTCTTGGGGCCGCGATTCTTCTCGCCTGATGCAATTCACTTGGAGCGATCACGCCCTTCAGAAGCCAGAAAATGATCCTGGCGAACGACCCAGCCTTGGGGTGGCGGCCGCGAAACGCGTGAGGGGTGTGCCGAATTGTGTGGGGAACCGCATGCGAACCCTACCACAAAGACACAAAAACTATCTGTGGAGCCCCCATACGGGGCCAGGGGCCGTGCGAAGGGTGCGCCGAAATGAGCGGGGAACCGCATGCGAACGTTGCCCCGCGGGGCCTTCGGCGGAGCTCCCTATGGGGGCCACGAAGCGCGCGGGAAGTGCCGAAACGGACGGGGAACCGCATGCGAGCCCTGCTAGTAGTGTCTTCGGTGGAGCCACGGAAAAAAAAGGGGGGGGGTGCTGGACTGGGCGGGGAACCGCGTGTTAAGCCTGCCAAGGAGGCCTTCTGTGGAGCTTCCACGAAACGTGTGACGGGTGTGCCGAAGTGGAGGGGGAACTGCAAGCGAACCCTGCCACTGGGGCCTTTCGTTTTACATCAAAGCGCGGAATTCGCTGCGCGCCCCGTCCGCGCGAGGCGCCAGGATCTCCGGCGTCACCAGGGGAGCCCCCGCGGAGCACCCTCCTGGCCGTTCCGACCCCCCAAACAAGGGCCAGGCCACCAAAGCCCCTCCCCTGTGTCCCGCCCGCCGCTGGGCCGAGGCTTACGCCTGCTCGACCGAGCAGCTGAGGTTTGCAATGTCACCTGGGGAGCCCACGCGGAGCGCCGCCCTGGCCGCGCCGACCCGTGAAAGGGCCACCCCACCGTAGCCACTCCCTCAGGGCCCTTGGCGGGACGCCCTACACGGCGCCTTCAGGCTTCCAGCTCACGGACTCCAGCATCCGCCGAAGGTCCGCGCTGAGCTGAGGCTCGTAGCCAGGCGCTTGGCGGAGGAGGCCGTCGGCGAGCTCGACGCACGCGCCAAGGCCGTCCGCCGAGGCCGCAACTCTGCCAGCAGCAGGCGCCGCCACCGCAGGTGCCGTGTCCAGCTCCGCCGCCACCTTCGCCCGAGCGCGCCGCGGCCCGCGCCGCCGCTGCGCAGCAGTGCCAGCCAGGCCGTCGCTCTCGAGGTCGCCGCCGAAGTCCAGCGCAGCAGCGGCCTCGCCGCTCTCCAGGGCCTCCTCCGCGGCCGCAGCGCCGCGTCGACGTCGATGTCGTCGCGGTCGTCGAGGCCGTCGCACAAGGGGGCCGCGCCAGCAGCCGCCCCTGCAAGCGCCGCGGCGGCACTCGCCGCCGCCTGCGCCCTCCAGGGAGCCTCCGCGCCATCCCCCAGGAGCCCCAGCCCGCCACCGCGAGCGCGCTCCTGTGCGCGCCGAGCTGAGCATCGTTCGCGTCGACGGCGGCGCCGCTCGCGCTTCGTCGCCGACGCCGCCCCGCGCCTCTCATCCTCGTCGTTCGTGCTCACACCGCCCGGCAAACCAGCGCCATCGCTCACACCGCCCGACAAACCAGCGACCGCGGCGGCCGCCGCGGCCACGGCCGCCCGCGCGCCTGCGCCGAGGGCACGACGCGGTGCTCCAGCAAGGTGCGCAACGTCCGCGGCGCGGATGGCTCCTCTATCGGAGGCCTGGAAATTGGCACCAACACCAAGACAGGGGGTTACCTCCACAGGGGGGAGGTGATCCTAGATTTTCGGTGTTGGTGGCAATAGTTCGGCCATCTTGGAAGCCAGAATATTCCCACCATCGCAGAGATCGGGTCAATCTCTAGGCCCGCGACTCTAGGCGCCGCCATCCCTGGTCGGCGGCGGCGACGGCCGCGCGGTCGTCTGAGCCAGAATGCCGCTGGGCCTCCGGTGGAGCTCCCTTATGGGGCCACGGACCGTCTGAGGGGTGTGCCGAAGTGGGCGGGGAACAGCATGCGAACCCTGCCACAGAGGCTTTCGGTGGAGGTCCCTTTGAGGCCACGAGAAGTGTGAGGGGTGTGCCGGACTGGGCGGGGAACCGCGTGTTAAGCCTGCCACGGAGGCCTTCTGTGGAGCTCCCTATGGGGCCACGAAGCGTGTGAGGGGTGTCTCCGACTGAGCGGGGAACCGCGTGCGAACCCTGCAACTGGGGCCTTGGTTGGAGCTCCCTATGGGGCCACGAAGCGTGTCAGGGGGGTGCCTGCCCGTGAAGCATGCAGGCACGACGATCGCATAATCGCCCGTGTGACGTAGGCACGGGCCAAATTTATAGATTTGCACGGCCTTCGGGCCCCTTCGGGCCGATCGGGTGTAGAGAGTTTGTGTGTGTATGCCATTTTTGGCTTCTTCGATCGTTGGCCGACAAACCGACGCAGTGTACCCATCGAGTCCCTCCGAGCATGGAGGCCCGAACTCAAACAACAAAAAACACCCCGTGAGGGCCCCGCGAGATCGGGCCACCGAGAGGGCCGCCGGCCATGCACGGGAAAAGGGGGACGGTGGAGGGCGGAGGTGCGGAAAGGGGGGGGACGGGGGAGGGCGGAAGAAGCGTCGTCGTCGTCGTCGTCGCCGCCGCCGCCGCCGCCGCCGCCGCCGCCCTCGTCGTCGCCCGCGCCGCCGCCGCCGCCGTCAACGTCATTAGTCGACGCAGTGAGGGCGGAGGAGCCGCAGCGGCCGGATCGGCACGAGGGAAGGCGGCCCACCCGCGCGCGGCGGCGGCCGTCCCTGGCGGCGTCGCTGCTGTGAGGCACCTGGGCCAGGGCCCGCCCACGCGGCTGCCGGGCCCCTCGCCTCCGAGGTCGTCGTGCGCTCGTCGAGGTCGACAACTTCGTCCACGTCGTCCAGGTCGTCGTCGTCGTCGTCGTCGTCGTCGTCGTCGTCGTCGTCGTCGTCGTCGATGTTGTCGTCGAGGTCGTCGTCTACGCCGTCCACGTCGTCGTCGTCGTGGTCGTCTCCGCCGCCGCCGCCGTCGTCGTCGTCATCGTCGTCGTCGTGGTCGAGTTCGTCGCCGCCGCCGTCGTCGCCGTCCTCATCGTCGCCCTCGTCGCCGCCGCATCCCGAGAGGCGGGAAGATGGAAATCTCGGCCCTCAGGGAAATCCGCTAATCAGAGCACGTCACCACCGGGTGCCTTCGCCCTCTGAGAGTGTGTAACAAGAGGTGCCATCACGGGGCACACACTGTGGAAGGCCTGAAACCACCTACCTCTGCAATGGGATGGGGGGGAAGCTTCGAATTGCGGCTTTTGAACCTCAGAAGAGCAGCCACATACCAGACTCATCTATCACACGCTCTGGCCTGCGGGTACAGTCCAGCCACGCGGAGCGCCGTCAGAGAAATCCGCTAATTCAGATTGATCGCCACCTGGTGAATGTACCCACCGTCTGAGAGTGTGTAACACTGGAGTCTCATCACGGGCGCCTGCGGTCCCACGCAAGAAGAACTCAATGCGTGCTGCAGGCTAGACAACCCAAGGAATCGATGGTCAGCAGAGCACTACTGGAGCATGGGTTGCGCGCGTTGCGGGACATGAAGGCACATGGAAACTTGCAACCTCCTGTCGAAGTCTTGGAACCTGTAGGCCATAGGATGGAGATCTCGGCCCTCAGAGAAATCCGCTAATCAGAGCACGTCACCACCGGGTGCTTTCGCCCTCTGAGAGTGTGTAACAAGAGGTGCCATCACCGGGCACACACTGTGGAAGGCATGACACCACCTACCTCTGCAATGGGATAGAGGGAAGCTTCGAATTGCGGCTCTTGAACCTCAGAAGAGCAACCACATTGCGAGGCGGCGATTTATCCATATCCACCGCCTGAGAACCGACGTCCTGGTGCCCCAGCGGGCGGTGGATATGGTTATATAGTTCGGCCCCCGGGGGCCCGAGTATGTCCATATCCACCGCCTGCCGAGGCTCCGAAAACTGACCCTCCAGGCGGTGGATATGTATAAATTTCCGCCTCGAACACATACCAGACTCATCTATCACACGCTCTGGCCTGCGCGTACAGTCCAGCAACGCGGAGCGCCGTCAGAGAAATCCGCTAATTCAGATTGATCGCCATCTGGTGAATGTACCCACCGTCTGAGAGTGTGTAACAATGGAGACTCATCACGGGCGCCTGCGGTCCCACGCAAGAAGAACTCAATGCGTGCTGCAGGCTAGACGACCCAAGGAATCGATGGTCAACAGAGCACTACTGGGGCATGGGTTGCGCGCTTTGCCGCACATGCAGGCACATGAAAACTTGCGACCTCCTGTCGAAGTCTTGGAACCTGTGGCCCAGAGGATGGAGATCTCGGCCCTCAGAGAAATCCGCTAATGAGAGCACGTCACCACTGGGTGCCTTCGCCCTCTGAGAGTGTGTAACAAGAGGTACCATCACCGGGCACACACTGTGGAAGGCATGACACCACCTACCTCTGCAATTGGATGGGGGGGAGGCTTCGAATTGCGGCTTTTGAACCTCAGAAGAGCAGCCACATACCAGACTCATCTATTACACGCTCTGGCCTGCGGGTACAGTCCAGCAACGCGGAGCGCCGTCAGAGAAATCCGCTAATTCAGCTTGATCGCCACCTGGTGAATGTACCCACCGTCTGAGAGTGTGTAACACTGGAGTCTCATCACGGGCGCCTGCGGTCCCACGCAAGAAGAACTCAATGCGTGCTGCAGGCTAGACGACCCAAGGAATCGATGGTCAACAGAGCACTACTGGGGCATGGGTTGCGCGCTTTGCCGCGCATGAAGGCACATGAAAACTTGCAACCGCCTGGCGAAGAAGAGCTCAATGCGTGCTGCAGGCTAGACGACCCAAGCAATCGATGTATTCACGCTCTGAGAATGTGTGAGAAAAGGTGCCATCACAGGGCACTCACTCAACAAGGCATGACTGAACCAACAGTCGTAACGCAATGGACGGAAGCTTCGAATGGCGGGCTTGTGTTCGCACACGACTGAAAAACATCATACAAGTCTCTCCAACGCTCTCGCCTGCGGGTCTAATCCAACAACGCGGAGCGCCGTCAGAGAAATCCGCTAATTCAAATGGATCGCCACCTGGTGAATGTATCCACTGTCTGAGAGTGTGTAACAATGGAGTCTCATCACGGGCGCTCGCATTCCCGAGCGAGACCAACATTATGCATGCTGCAGGCCATCCGACCAAAGGGATCGATGGTCAGAATAGCACAACTGCAGCATGGGGAACGTAGAATCGCAGGATGATTTCTACTGCAAATAACGCCACGCGGACAATCTGCGACATCCTGCCAACGCCTTGGAACATGAAAGACGGAACTGTCAACCCTCAGAGAAATCCGCTAATCAAATCACGCCACCACCAAGTGCCTTCACCATCTGAGAAGGTGTGACAAAAGGTACCGTCACTGAGCACGCACTGTACAAGGCATGACACCTACCTCTGCAATGCGTTCGTTAAAAACTTCGAACGGCTGGCTTCTATTCGGAAGCACAGCCACATAACAGACTCATCTCTCACACGCTCTGGCCTGCGGGTCTAATCCAACAACGCGGACCGCCGTCAGAGAAATCCGCAAATTCAGATTGATCGCCACCTGGTGAATGTATCCACCGTCTGGGTATGTAACAATAGGGTCTCATCACGGGCGCTTGCATTCCCTCGCGAGACCCACATTTTGCGTGCTACAGGCTCGAGGGCCCAAGGAATCGATGATCAGCTGAGCACTACTGCAGCATGGGGTGCGCAGGATCGCAGGCCGAACATTTGCGACCTCCTGCCGGTGCCTTGGGCCTTGAAGCATGAAAGATAAAATCATCAACCATCAAAAAATTCTGAACACGCCACCACAAGGTGCCTTCACCCGCTAAGCGTGTGTAGCACAGGGTGCCATCACCAGGCATGCACATGTTCCACCAACCTCTGCAATGCTCATTTCTCGCACGCTCTGGCCCAACGCGGAGCGCCGTCAGAGAAGTCCGCTAATTCAGATTGATCACCACCTGGTGAATGTTTCCACCCTCTGAGAGCGCGTCACAATGGAATTTCATCACGTCACGGGCACCTGCAATCCCACGCAAGACATGCATGATGCGTGCTGCAGACAGGACGACCATCCGCCGGCCCTCTGGGGAGCCAACGGGCTGCGAGGACTAGGCTGCCCTGTTCCCGGCGACACATGCAGTGCCCAACATAGTCATCGATCTTATCTCTTCTGGCCGATGACTGAAGTCCGCGCGAAGATGCAAGCACAGAGGGCCCAGCTCCCCTTCCAGAATAGGGTTCTCAGAATTGCTTGGGCTGCCCTGGGGTACGACATACCAGAAATCTGCGCTCTCGAGGCCAACTTGCAACGGACGCACCCACAAGACGGTCGAAGAGGGCCCCGAGTCGCTGAGCGATCGCTCCAAGACGCCCCCAGACGGCCCAAGAGGCCTCAGAGACGCCCCAAGAAGCCTACAAGAGGCCTCCAAAGAGGACCTCAAAAAGCGAAAATGATTAATTTTCCACAGCAGTTGTTTGAAAGATTCTGGCGTTCTCGCCGTTTCGGCTTCCCGACGCTCCCAGACGGCCCTAGAGGCCCCCAAGGCCGCCCCAAAACGGCCCAAGAGGCTTCCAAGAGGACCCCAAAACTGCCCACGAGAACCCTAAGACTGCCAACGAGGTGCCCAAAACGCCCAAGAAGGGAGCCCCAGAGAGGGACGACGAAGCGAAAACCCGAGCCTTCCGCCCCAAGAGGCCCGCCAGGAGGCCCCAAGAGGCGCCCAGGAGGCCCCCAACGGGCCTCAAGAGGCCCCCAAGAGGCGCACAAGAGAACGCAAGAGGCCTCGACACGGCCCCCAAGAGGTCTCCAAAGTGCCTTCAAGAGGCCCCCCCACGAGATCCCAACGAACATCCAATCGGCGTCATACCCACAACCAAGGCACGCTGGCGGGATGGGCCGAAGTCCATCAAATCCGCCGCCCCCTGTTGGCTTGCCATAGGGGTGGCTGGCGCGCCAGACTTCAGGTGTTTGGTTCTTTTAGCATTCGGGGCTTCGGCCGATGCCGCCAGCCACCCGAAAAAAGCTGGGTTCGAGGTGGTTGCAAAGGTATGTTCTGCTCCAGATGGCCCCCAGATGGCCCAAGATGGCCTCCAAGACGGCCAAGATGGCTTCTAAGCTCGCCCACGATCGTGCAAGGTAGCCTGCAAGACGACCCAATAATGTCCAAGATGTCGCCAAGTTCGCCCAAGAAGCCTCCAAGACGGCCCAAGACGGCTGCAGAGGCCCCCCAAGAGGCCTCCAAGACGGCCCAAGAGGCCCCCATAAGGCCCTCCAGGAGGGCCCGAAGAGGCCGAGATCGTTGATGTTTTTTTGCTTCGGAATAAAAACTGAGGTGGGAAGGTGTTTCTTTTCGACCTTCGGACGGCCCAACACGCTCCCCCTCCCCCCCCAGATCGCCCAAGAGGCATCCAAAATGGCCCCAGGACGGCACACGAAGCCAACGAGCCGGCTCAGATGGGGGCCCGCGAAGGCCCAGGAGGCCCTCCATGACTGCCAAGATGGCCTCCGAAAGGTCCCGAACACGCCTCCAACGGGCCCCAAGACGGTCCACAGAGGCCTCTAAAACGCCTCCCGACGGCATCAGACGGCCCAGGAAAACCCTAAGACGGCCAAAAGGGCCGCCCCGAACAACCCCAAGAGGCCCCCCAAAAGGCCGAAGGAGGCCCCAAACATGCCTCCAAGAGGTTCCCACGAAGTTCCCAGGCGACCCAAAGTATGCCCCAAGAGGCTGCCCATAGATCTATTCCTCTTGCTTCTCTTCCTCCATTTCCTCCGCCTCCTCTCCTCCTCTTCCTCCTCCTCTTCCTCCTCCTCCTCCTGTTCCTGCTCCTGCTCCTGCTCCTGCTTCTGCTCCTGCTCGTGCTACTGCTCCTGCTCCTGCTCCTGCACCTGCTCGTGCTCCTCCTCCTCCTCCTCCTCCTCCTCCTCCTCCCTCATGTTCCCCCTCCTCCTCCTCCTCCTCCTCCTTCTCCTGCTCCTCGTCCTCCTCCTCCTCATTTTCCCCCTCCGCCTACTTTTCTCCCTCCTCCACCTCGTTCTCTCTTCCTCCCTCACCAGCCTCCTCCTCCTCATCATCTTCTTATTGATAGTAGTATTCGTATGATTAGGATTATTATTGTTATTCCTCCTCCTCCTCGTCGACCTTTCTCGACTTTCTTCTCCTCCTGGTCCGCTGTCTCACATGTTCCCCGAAAAAGGTTTCAACGACGGCTGCGGGAAAACCATAGTCCGATAGCTTGGCCAAGCCCTAGCCTTTAGCCCAATGTTCGGCCACATAGGCGCTTCCAAAGAGGCAGGAGGCAGCGGTGACTCGCCGTGGGCGTCTTCGAATTACACAAAGCTCCCGAAGACACAATCGCCGGTAAAAGGCGGCACACGTGCGTTCCCGATGCCACAATCGCTCAATTACCCTGCGACGTACCCAATCTCATCTGCGCGAAGTGAGAGGAGGAGCGGATGCAGAATCGTATGGCCGACGACAACACGGGATCTGTCATTCGTTGTGTAAGTTCGTCGGGAAACGCGCGCGCGTTGCACGATTCACAAGACAACACGAGCTCGCCCGCCAGATGTCCCGCTTCCTTGTGTCAGCAGGTGCGCCGCCAGGTCTTCGGGCAGCCCGCGGGAAGGACATCAAGGCTCCTCGCCATCCGCGTAGGGCGACGCTCTGCTGGACCCCCATCAGCAGCCCTCTAAGGTGGCGACGGTTTCGCAGTTCGAAGCCCGACACGGACGGCGAGGTCGAATCTGAATACGCGTAGCACGTCACGCCGGTGGACCCCCAGCAACCTTCGAAACTGCCGACGGTTTCGCAATTCGAAACCACGCATGGGGGGGCGAGGTCGAAATTGAATCCGAGTCGCTGAAGCTTCCAGCAGCCCTCGTAAGTGGCGACGGTTTTGCAGTTCGCAGCCGACGCATGTGGCGAGGTCTAGTCTGCATCTGAGTAGCACGTCACTCCGCTGGACCCCCCTACCAGCCTTCGAAAGTGGCGACGGGTCTCGCAGATCGCAGCCCCCAGAGATGGCGGGGTCGAATCTGAATCTGCGTAGCACGTCACTTCGCTGGACACCCCAGCCTCCCTCGAAAGTGGCGGCGTCGCAGCTTGCAGCCCCACAAGGATGGCAAGGCCCAATCGAAATCTGCGAAGCATGTCACTCCGCTGGACACCCCACCAGTCTTCGAAAGTGGCGACGGTTTCGCAGTTCGCGTCCCCCAGGGATGGCAGGTTCTCATCTGAATCTGCGTAGCACGTTACTCCGCTGGACCCTCCAGCAGCCCTCAAACGCGGCGACGGTTTCTTAGATCGCAGCCCCCCAGGGATGGCGAGGTCTAGTCTGAATCTGCATAGCACGCTACTCCGCTGGAAGCCCCCACCAGCCCTCGCAGGATACACGGAGTCGAAGTTCGCAGCCTCCAGGGATGGCGAGGTCTACTGTGAAGTTACGCAGCATGTCACTCCGCTGGACCCCCAGCCGCCCTCGACAATAGCGACGGTTTCACAGTTTGCAGCCCCCAAGGGATGGACAGGTCGAATCTAAATCTGCGTAAGACCCCCCCTATGCTGGGCCCCTCCCCAGCAGCCCTCGAACGTGGCGACGGATTCGCAGATCGAAGCCCCTCAGGGATGGCGAAGCCTAATCTGAATCTGCGTAAGACGTCACTCCTCTGGAGCCCCCAACAATCCTCGAAAGTGGCGAAAAAATCGCAGATCGCGGCCCCTCCCCTCAGAGATGGCGAGGTTCCGCCCTGCATAGCACCGCACCAAGCTTGCTCTGCCAGCGACTCCTGAAAGTGGCGACGCTTTCGCAGATCGCAGCCCCGCAGGGATGGCGAGGTCAAATCTGCATCTGGGTAGGGCTGCCCCCCCCCCGGGGCAGCCCTCGAGAGTTGCGACCGTTTCGCAGCTCGCAGCCCCCCAGGGATGGCGAGGTCTACCCTGAACCTGGCTAGGGCCGCCATTGTGGTGGCGGGCCACCCAACCAGCCTTCGAAACTGGCGACCGGCTCGCAGGTCGCAGCCCCCCAGGGATGGCGACGTCTCACCCGAATCTGCGCAGGGCCCCGCCATACTGCCCCCCGCAGAGGCCATCGGAAGTGGCAACCGTTTCGCAGATCGCAGCCCCCCATGGATGGCGAAGTCTGATATGAATCTGGGCGGGGGCCATGATGCCGCCCCCAACTCCAGCAGTCATCGGAAGTCGCGACAGCTTCGCAGATCAACCCCCAAGGGATGGCGAGGTCTAATCTGAAACCGTGTAGGGCCCATGATGCTGCCCTCCCCCCCGCAACCCTCGATTGTGGCGACAGTTTCGCTGATCTCAGATCCACAGAGATGGCGGGGTTTTATCTGAATAAGGGTGGTGTCCCACTGTGCTGCCCCCCAGCAGCCCTCGATTGTGGCGACGGCCGGCTTCGAAGATTGCAGCCCCCAAGGTATGGCGAGGTATAATCTGAATCTGGGTAGTGCCTGACTATGCTTCCCCCCCCAGCAGCAGATCGCAGCACCCCCCTCCCCGAATTGCGTGGTCTAATCTGGATACGGGAAGGGTTCCACTGCGCCGACCCCCACCCCAGCCCCAGCAACCTTCGACAATCACAACAATTTCGCAGATCGCCCTCCCCCCCCCAGATCTGGGATGGCGAGGGATCCGGATCTGGGTCGGGCCCATGATGGTCCCCCCCCCCCTTCCCAGCAACCCTCGTCTGTGGCGGCAGTGTTTTGCATATCGCAGCCCGTGGGTAGGGTCCCACTATGCTGCCCCACAGGCAGGCAGCTCTCGAAAGTGGCGACGGCTTCGAAGATCGCAGGCCCCTGTGCTGCCCCCCCCTCCAGCAACCCTCGAAAGTGGGTGGCGACGGTTTCGTAGATCGCAGCCCCCCATGAATGGCGAGGTCGAATCTGAATATGGGAAGGGCCCCAGCATGTGACCCCTCCCGTGGCAGCCCTCGATTGTGGCGACATTTTCGCAGATCGCAGCGCCCAAGGGATGGCCAAGAAAGGGAGAGGAGAGAGAGAGAGAGAGGAAAACAAAAAACAAATACTCGACGCGGGGCTCCCCATATGTGCATCTCATTCTCTCGGTACGTCTTTCTATTGATATCTGTCAATGAGCGCCTGTGTGAGAGGGCGAACCGCTCGCTCGAGACCACAGTCTGCAAGCATGAGTGAGACCAATAGCAAATCTGGGAGCGACTGATTCTGAGTGTGAGTTGATCTGGGTGCGATTGAGCCTGGATTTGATTGGGTATGCGTGTGAATAAATATGAGCGCGAGTGCGTCTGTGTGCGAGTGGGTCTGAGTATGGACGAATCTGAGTGTGAGCCAGTCTGTGATTGAGCGGATCGTAGCATGATGAGTCTGAGCATGAGTGAGTCTGGGCTTGAGTGGGTCTGAATGTGAGAAAAAAGTGTATGTTAATGAATCTGAGTGCGAGTGAGCCGGGTGTGATTGGGTATGGATGTGAGGCAGTCTGAGCGGGAGTCGGTCTGCGTTTGAGCGGACCGAAGAATGATGAGTCTGAGCAGGAGCGATTCTGATTATGAGTGGCTCTGAGCGTGAGTCTGAATGTGAGTAAGTGTAAGTATGGATGTGAGCGAGTCTAAGTGCGAGTGAGCGTGCATGTGACTGAGTCTGAGTGTGGGTGAGTATGAATGCAAAAGGGTGAAGGAGAGCGGAGAGAGAAGGAGAGTGAGGCGGAAACGTTTGAGTAAAACCTAAAGCCTTGGAACATCGAACCTCGATCGTCTGGCCCTGGCTACTCGAGTTGCCCACGTCCCCCTCCTCCTCCTCCTCCTCCTCCTCCTCCTCCTCCTCATCATCATCATCATCATCATCAGCATCCCCTTCCTGCTTCTGCTCCTACCGTGTTCATGCTGTCCTCCTTCTCCTCCTCCTCCTCCTCCTCGTCCTCTTCCTCCTCCTCCTCGCTTCCTCCCCCTCTTCCTCCTTTTCCTCCTCCTCTTCCTCCTCCTCCTCTTCCTCCTCCTCCTCCTCCTCCTCCTCCTCCCCCTCCTCCTTGGGAGTGCTGAAACCAGCAAATCGCCTGAGACATCCTCCCAAAACTGCTCCGAAAACGACAGATGCCCAGCATCATAACGGCCAAACCGCCTGATACATCCCCGCAAACTGGACGCGAACGTCCTCCAAATCTGTTCCGAAAGCGAAACATGTTGGAAGAGAAAATGGCCAAACCGCCTGAGACATCCCCACTAAATGCCGCGAAAGGGGCCGAGTGAAAACCCCCCCCGCCGCTCGCCCCCCTTAAAGTGCTGAAACCAGCGAATCGCCCGAGACATCCTCCAAATCTGCTCCGAAAGCGAAACATGTTGGAAGAGAAAATGGCCAAACCGCCTGAGACATCCCCACTAAATCCCGCGAAAGGGGCCGAGGGAAATACCCCCCCGCCGCTCTCCTTAGAGTGCTGAAACCAGCGAATCGCCTGAGACATCCTCCAAATCTGCTCCGAAAGCAAAACATGTTGGAAGAGAAAATGGCCAAACCGCATGAAACATCCCCACAAAATCCCGCGAAAGGGGCCGAGGGAAATACCCCCCCGCCGCTCCCTGTAGGAGTGCTGAAACCAGCGAATCGCTTGAGACATCCTCCGAATCTGCTCCGAAAGCGAAACGTATTGGAAGAGACAATGGCCAAACCGCCTGAGACATCCCCACAAAATCCTGCGAAAGGGGCCGAGGGAACTACCCCCCCGCCGCTCCCCTTAGGAGTGCTGAAGCCACATTATCGCCTGACACATCCTCAACATCAGTGCGTGTGTCATCCGATGAGTGGACCTGAGTGAGTGTAGCGAATGTATGAGTACACGTACGAGTGAACCTGAGTGATGAGTGAGTCTGAATGATGAGTGAGTCTGAGTGATGAGTGAGTCGGAGAGATGAGTCTGAGTCACGCCTGAGTCCGAGTGATGAGTGAGTCTGAGTGATGAGTGAATATGAGTGATGAGTGGGTATGAGTGGTGAGTGAGTCTGAGTGACTGAGTGAGTCTGAGTGATGAGTGAGTCTGCGTGATGAGTGAGTCTGAATGGGTCTGAGTGCGAAGAAAGGTGTGTCCTCGTCTGTGTTCTCCTCCGGCGCGGTCCGCCAATAACAAGAATCCCATACTTAGGATATGGGGAAAAAAGGTATAGAGCGAGAGAGAGAGAGTATAGAGCGAGAGAGAGAGAGGGAGAGACAGGTATAACGAGAGAGAGAGAGAGAAAGAGAGAGAGAGAGAGATAGAAAAAAAATAAATAAAACAAAAAAAACAAAGGAAAGACGGGGAGGCGGGAAGGAGGAGGTCGAGACCACAGTGCCGTAGGTACGAAAAGCCAAGGACGGTGAGGCAAGAGGCACACCAGCAGGCAGGTGCAAGCCGGGCAGCAAGCAGGAGAGAAGAGGAGAAGGGGAAAGAGGGGGAGGAGGAGGAGGAGGAGGAGGAGGAGGAGGAGGAGGAGGAGGAGGAGGAGGAAGAGGAGGCACACGGGAGGGCGGCGACAACAGAAGGCAGGAGGAGGGAAGCGGGAGAAGCGGCTCGCGAGCAGCGCTCCATTCGAAAAGAGAACCCAACCAAGGAGGGCTGGGAATAACGTGCAAGGGGTTCGTGGGTCCCGCGACCACAGCGTCTGATACTTTCTGGCGCGTCCGCGCTACCGAAGCCACGGCCCATGGTGAAACACAATGGGTTCGCGCCCACGATGCCGCAAACCCGGGCAGATTACAACGGAATCAGGCTGCTGAGACCACAGTCCCTTGCACACCACGGAACGTTCGCGCTCCGAGGCCGCGAGGCCTCCCCCCCCCACGGAGGCTGCCCCAGAGCGCCAGTCCCCCTGAGCAGGCAACTGGGGCATTCTGCATGGGGACACCTGTTCGGGGGGCGCTTTTCGGCTTCAGGCTTTTCGGGGACCATCCTGGAGAATAACCAGGGGCGCGCGCTCACGAGGCCATCGTCGCAGAGTGATTACTACAGGCGCGCGCAACCAGGCAGCCATCACCAACTGCCAAGCCAGAATCCATCCAGCGCTTTGGGCGATGGTGGTCTAACGACTTCTATCCTCTTCCAAGCACCCTCTTCCCTTCGGGGAGGGGTACCCTTCCCCTCCCATCCCTGAAGTGTTCTCCGGGTTTCGCGAAAGGGTTCGAGAGTCCAAGATGGCCCAATATGGCTCCAAGAGGGCCTTCTATGTTCCTGGATGGCCCCCAAGGCGGCTCAACAGCACCGAAGATGGTTCACGATGGTTTCCGACGTACCTCTCAAGAGACCCGACGAGGGCCACAAAACGGCTCCAAGTGCTCTCGCAGCCCCCACAGGACCCCTGAGAGGCCAACATCCTTCGAAACACTAGGAACATCAATGGTGTTTGCCTTCTCACCTTTCGCTTCGGATGCGCTTTGAGGACTTGAATGACCGCAAGATGGCCCAAGAGAAGCCCAAGAGGGGCCCAAGAGGCCCCCCAGACGGCCCCAAGAGCGCCCAGGAACGGCCCAAGAGCGCCCCAAGAGGGCCCCAAGAGGCGATGATGATGGCCCCAGCGGGTGGTGCCGAAATTTAGGACCCCCCTTCTTTTGATCGAAAGCCCCCAAGATGGCCCCAAGAGGCCCTCCAGGGCTCCTAAAAGAGCCCACGACGGCCCCCCAGGAGCGCCCCAAGAGCGTCCCACGGGGGCCCAAAGATGCGGTTTGCCTCTCCCTCCTCCTCCTCCTCCTCCTCCTCCTCCTCCTCCTCCTCCTCCTCTTCCTCCTCTGCCTTTTCCTCCTCCTCCTCCTCCTCCTCCTCCTCCTCCTCCTCCTCCTTTGCCTCATCCTCCTCACATTGTCCCCCCGCGGACCCAAGGGATGGCCCGGGCCCGAAAAGGCCCCAAAGGCCATCCCATTGTTCCCAGAGATCCCTCTGTGCATCCTAGTTGGAGCTTTGTTCCATTAGATGTGTTTTTCTCTTTGTCCATTTCCCCGTGAGCTCTCATGGGCAACGTTTCTAGACGGGCTAATGGGGATATGTTTTTAGTCAGCGGCCGCAGGCGAAGGCGCCGACGGCGTGTCCAGTCAGAGCGGGGCGCTCAAAGACGAATTAACCTAAAGCCAATGGGCCGAAGCCTCACGCAGCACCTCGGCGGCCAGGCCGGCGAATGGAGGCAGGCAGCGGACGGCGGCTGCCAGGGGAGCTAATGGGGTTACTTTTTTGTCGGCGGCCGCGCGACAAAGGTCAGCCGGCAACAGGCGTGTCCGAGACGGCGGAACAGGCAAATTCCACGCTAGGCGTGCAATGCACGTACACGGAGCAAACTGCCCCGCATTCACAGGGACGCACCTAGCGCACGGATGTGCAAGCTGCGGAGTAAGTCGCCCTTGCGGCGCCAAGCTCCGAGCAACTGCCCAGACGGACAACTATGTACCAGCCTGGGACGCCAGCTGCACGTAGTGGGAACGAAAGCCGACGACGCCGAAGGCTGACCCACTCGGCGCGCGGCCATCGGAACCTACCACTGACTGTAGACGAACTAATGGGGTTACGCGAAGCGTGAAGAATTTAGACAGCAAACCAATCAGCCGAATTGCCGACCAACCTACCGATCAAGCGGCCGGGGCAGAGGGCGAAACCATTCAGCTAATCGACGGTCAGCATAGCACTACTGAGGCAAGACGATGTCTGCTGCAATGAAGCAGAAGAAACATTTGCGACCTCCTGCCAATTCCGTGGACCGTTTAGGCCACACGATAGAACTCTGAGCCCCCAGAGTAATCCGCTATTCTGAGCACGCCATCACCAGGTGTCTTCACCCGCTGAGTACATAACAGAAGCTACCAATCCTGGGCACGCACTGTACAAGGCATGACTCAACCAACCTCTGTAATGCAATGGATGGAAGTTTCGCATGGTGGGCTCCCATTCGGAAGCGTAACAACACCACATACTTGTCCCTCAAACGCTGCGGCCTGCGGGCCTGCGACGCGAACCGCCGCCAGAGAAATCTGCTAAGTCGGATGGATCACCACCTGGTGAACATATCCACCCTCTGAGCGTGTGTAACAATGGAATATCATCACGGGCGGCTGCAGCCCCCCACAAGCAAGGCATCATGCTCGCTGCACGCGGAATCGACCTTGGGGTGCTCAAGCGCCACGCATGCTACATCGCCATCAGCATGCGGCTCTGAAAACAGAGAGGCCAAATTAAGCAAAGAGGGACACCGCCTGAGACATCCCCACAATCTGGGCGCGAACGAATAAATGTCCGCAGCCCTGGCGGCTCCTTCCTGGGGTGATCGAATGTCACGCCTGCTACATCGCGATGAGTATGAGACTCTGAAGACAGAGCGGTCTAGTCAACCCAACAAGCAAACCGTCTGAGACGTCCCCACACTATGGGCGCGAACTTGTGAATGTCTCGACCCTGGCGGCTCCTCCCTTGGGTGTTCACGCGCCACACCTGCTGCATCGCGATGAACATGCGGCTCTGAGAACAGAGTGGTCTAATCAACTAAACGGGCACACCGCCTGAGACATCCCCACAGTCTGGACGCGAACGGGGCAACTGTCCCCACCCCAGGCGGCTCCTCCCTGGGGTGTTCAAGTGTCACCCCTGGTACATCGTGATGAGCATGGGGCTCTGAAAACAGAGAGGTCTGGTCAACCCAACAGGCAAACCGCCTGAGACATCCCCACAATCTGGGTGCGAACGGGGCACTTGTCCACACATCTGGCGGTTCCTCGTCGGGCTACTCAAATGCCGCGCCTGCTCATCGCGATGACCATTGGACTCTGACTGCGTTGGTTCACTATGAAAGGACCCCACACCCTTTGGGAGGGGGCCTAAGTTAGGAAGGCCAGCATTAGGGATAGGTTTTTTCCCAACCATCCTGTGGTGTTGGGTCCTCGTTTTGAAGAGACGGTGCCCCGCGTCTCCTCTCCTCTCCTCCTCCTCCCCCTCCTCCTCGCTCCTCCCCCTCTTCCCTGCGTTTCACCCACCCAGTACAGCGTTTCGTAGCCCCATAGGAGCTCCGCCGAAGGCCCCATTACCCGCGCCCGCATGCGTCACCCACACCCAATTCGGCACACCCCTCACACGTTTCGTGGCTCCATAGGGAGCTCCACCGAAGGCCCCAGTGCCCGCGCCCGCATGCGTCACCCACACCCATTTCGGCACACCCCTCACACGCTTCGTGGCTCCATAGGGAGCTCCACCGAAGGCCCCAGTGCCCGCGCCCGCATGCGTCACCCACACCCATTTCGGCACACCCCTCACACGTTTCGTGGCTCCATAGGGAGCTCCACCGAAGGCCCCAGTGCCCGCGCCCGCATGCGTCACCCACACCCATTTCGGCACACCCCTCACACGTTTGGCGTCCATAATGCGTCACCCACCCCACCCATGCGTCACCCACACCCATTTCGGCACACCCCTCACACGTTTCGTGGCTCCATAGGGAGCTCCACCGAAGGCCCCAGTGCCCGCGCCCGCATGCGTCACCACACCCATTTCGGCACACCCCTCACACGCTTCGTGGCTCCATAGGGAGCTCCACCGAAGGCCCCAGTGCCCGCGCCCGCATGCGTCACCCACACCCATTTCGGCACACCCCTCACACGTTTCGTGGCTCCATAGGGAGCTCCACCGAAGGCCCCAGTGCCCGCGCCGCATGCGTCACCCACACCCATTTCGGCACACCCCTCACACGTTTCGTGGCTCCATAGGGAGCTCCACCGAAGGCCCCAGTGCCCGCGCCCGCATGCGTCACCCACACCCATTTCGGCACACCCCTCACACGTTTCGTGGCTCCATAGGGAGCTCCACCGAAGGCCCCAGTGCCCGCGCCCGCATGCGTCACCCACACCCATTTCGGCACACCCCTCACACGTTTCGTGGCTCCATAGGGAGCTCCACCGAAGGCCCCAGTGCCCGCGCCCGCATGCGTCACCCACACCCATTTCGGCACACCCCTCACACGCTTCGTGGCTCCATAGGGAGCTCCACCGAAGGCCCCAGTGCCCGCGCCCGCATGCGTCACCCACACCCATTTCGGCACACCCCTCACACGCTTCTTGGCCCCATAGAGAGCTCCACCGAAGGCCCCAGTGGGTGTGCCCGCATGCATCCCGCACACCCATTTCGGCACACCCCTCGTACGTTGTTTCGTAGCCCCGTAGGGGGCTCCACCGAGAAGATATTCACAATTGCAGTATTCACAATTGCATATGGTTGGGTCCTTCGCCAGGATAATTTTCTGCAGATGTATCATATTAAACCGCCTAGAAGTATTATTCCTAATGCGAAGACGTGGACCTCAGTGACGCCACGTCTTCTTCATTGTGCTGTTACTTAGTAGGGTTAGGGGTAAGTGTGTTCTCGATGCTGCAATAATGAGTTGTGTTGTATTGATATGAGTATGACTTGAATCAGCCTGAGTACGTACGAGTCTGAATATAGGTGTTTTTGAATCAGACGGAGTCTGAATATCAGTGAAAATGAGCATGGGTGAGTCTGAAAATGAATGTGTTAAGAGTGTCACTGAATTTGAATATAAATGTATTTGCGTGTAAATGAATATGAGCATGAGTGATCGAAGTGTGATAAGAGAAAGAGAGAGAGAGAGAGAGAGAGAGAGAGAAGGGGAAGCGGGAGTGAGTAAGGAAGTGAAGGCGTCTCAGCAACCACAAGAACCCCACAGTTAGGATAGAGGGGCCCGCGGACTCTTCGCTCGAACGCTCTGGCCTGCGGGTCTAGCCCAACGACGCGGACAACCGTCAGAAAAACCCGCTAGTTCGAATGGATCGCCACCTGGTGAACTTATCCACCCTCTGAAAGTGTGTAACAATGGAATCTCACCACAGACGGTTGCACGCCCAAGCAACAAAAAGACAGAATGCGTCATGCACGCAAGCTCGGCCCAAACTTTCCGTGGTCTTTGTAGAACCGGTGCAACATGGGGTGCGCAAGACCGCGAGTCAAAATTTCTGAAAATAATGCGCATGAGCATTTGCCACCTCCGGCCAATGCCAGAGAAAGTGTAGGTTACAAAAAAGAAATCCTCAGCCCAAAGAGAAGTCTGATGATCAGAGCACGTCCCCACCAAGTGTCTTCACCTTCTGAGAAAGTGCAACGAAAGATACCATCACCGGGCACGCGCTGCACAGGGGATGACTCACCCAACCCCGCTAACGCAATGGATGAAAGCTTTGAACGGCGGGTTTCTATTCGGAAACGAAACCAATTAACATATTCATCTCTCAAATGCTGTCCTGCGGGTCTAACCTAGCAGCGTAGACTGCGGCCAGAGAAATCCGTACTTCAAATTCATCGCCACCTGTTGGATTGATCCACCCTCTGAGAGTGCGCAACAATGGAATGTCATCACGGGCGCTTGTAATACCACGCAATGAAAGACTGCATGCGCACTGCACGCCAAGACAGCCCAAGTAATCTGGGGTCTGCATAGCATTGCTGAAGCACGGGGTTCGCAGGATCGCACGCCAGTCTCAGCTGCACATCACCCAGAAACGATGCTCGGCGTGCCCCAAAACTTGTATTAGGTCGGGCATGTCCCCCTACAGGCGGTTTTTGGAGGAACAAAAAAAGTCCAATAATATTCCAGAATGGTCAAACATAATCAAACGATTGTCCCCATTCTATGTTTTACACTATTGTATCATCTTCCTCCTGTAGAGGGACAGGCCCGACTTAGGCTTGTAGGCCACACTTTGGACCTCTCAGCTATCAACACAAATCTGCTGGTCTGGGGTCACCGCCAGGTGGCTTCACCTCTCGAGAGTATGCAGCAACAGTCGAGACACAAGCACGCGCTGCACAAGCCGCGTGACTCAACCAGTCCACGATTTGCGACGAATGTGACAACACAGATTTGGTGTTAAGCCACCAAGAGGCCCCAAAGAGCGACCAAGAGGCCCCCAAGACGTCCAAAGAGACCACCCAAAGCCCCCAAGAGTCACCTCAGGAGAGTCCAAGAGGCGAGGCTTCTAGCCAACTGGGGCTCCCCGAAATATCCAAATGATGCCGCGCTCTGCCGATAAAAACAACTCTTATGGGCAATGTTCCTGGATGGCTTAGTGGTGGTACGGAACACGTTCAATTAGCCTGGCGAAAAAGCCAACCATATGCAATTGAAAATACCACAATTGTGAGCGCCTTCTGAGGTGGAAATCCCCATGGGGCAACGCCCGCATGCGGGCTGCGACGCTGGGGCCTTCAGTGGAAATCCCTGAGGGACCACGAAACGTGTGAGGAGTGTGCCGGAAAGGGAGTGTCGCCCAGATGCGGCCCGTGTTCTCCCATATGGTTATCTGGTATGGTTTCCTGTATGATATCTCGTAGTCTCCTGTATCTACAACACATTCCGATTATCTCTTCACTCTTTGATGAAACTGTTTAGGCCACCAGCTTGCAATACACTCGGAGTGTGTGTGTCAAGTGCCTCCTCACGGACGGTGGCAATCCCACGCAAAAAAGACAACATGCAATCTGCAGGCCAGAGTTCCCAAGTAGTCGATTGTCTCGCAATCACTACGCAAACATGGGGCGCAAAAGATCGCATGCCGAACTCTGCTCCAAATGCTAAATTTGAACCATGTACAACTTTCTGCCCGTAAATTGCTTGAACCGTGTGGGCCAGTCGGTAGAATTCTGAATCCCTCGGACAAGTCAGCAAATCATAGCACGTCGCCACCAAGCGTCTTCACCCTCTGAGAGTGCGCAACAAAAGGTACCAACACCGTGCACTGCACAAGGCATTACTCAACAATCCTCTGTAGTGCGATGGATGGAGATTTCGAATGGCGGAACCCTCCTCGAAAGCGTAAACAAACAACATCTTCATCTCTCAGACGATCCGGCCAAAAGGTCCGGTCAAGCAAAGCGGACCGCCGTCAGAGAAATCCGCTAATTCAAATCGATTATCACCTGGTGCACATATCCACCCTCTGAGACTGTGTAACAATGGAGTCTCATCGCGGGCGGTCGCAGTCCCATGCAAGAAGTGCGTTTGCGGGCCAGAGGACCCAACTACTCGATTGTCTGCGCATCGCGACTGAAGCACTGAAGCATGGGGAACGAAGGATCGCATGCCGAACTGTGCTGCAAATTCACATGTGCGACATCCTGCCCGTGCCGTGAAACGTGTATGTCACACGATTGAACTCTCAGCCCTCAACGCTTCACAAAAAATGATGCAAACCACCTCTGAAATGCAACGCATGAAAATTCGGACGGTGGGCTCGTAGTCGGAAGCGTATACAAACAACATACTCATCCTGCAAACGAGCGACCCTGTCAATGGGTCTAGTCGAAAAATGCGGACCAACATCAATGCAGGTCAGAGTTCTGAAACGCCGGCTGGGTGCGTGCGATACCCCAGCGTCGATGGGGCCCGCAGGGGTGGGGTTCGGAGTTGGTCGCAGACCATTTCCACGCTGGGCGTTGTGCAGGCGTGTATATCCCTGTTACGAAGAGAAGCCCAGGGAGGCGATCTTGTAGCAATCTCACTCGACACTTCTTGAAGGCTGCTTGTGCGCAGCCCCAAAGCTTGCCGACGACGGCAACGTCGTCGTCGCCGCGCCAGTCCTGGTGCCTGGCAAGGCAACTCCCAAATCCGCCCCCAAATCCGGGGTCAGCGGAAGGAGGAAAGGGTGGGGGGGTCGGCTCCAACTGAGCGACGAAAATAAACCGGCTTTACGCGAGTTGACATAGCGATCTTACACGGTGGCTTACGCAGGCTGCCAGTGCGGAGCGCTAAATATGAAGCGGGGGTGGTCACACGCGACCGCGCAGTCGACCTCGTTTTGTTCCGTCGCTCAAATGGCTCCCAAACCCCGGCCAACCAGAGTGGGCTGGCCGGCCCGAGACTTCCTCGCATTTTATTCAAGAATCGCGCTCTCGCTGGGGACTTCCTTACGATTTACTCAGGAATCGCTTCTCCTGCGCTCTGGAGTCGCGCTCTCGCTGGAGACCTGCTTACAAACTACTGAAGAATAGTGCCCTTGCGTTGGACTTTCTTGCAATTTGATCCAGCGCCGCGCTCCCGACACCCAGGCACCCAAGAGTCGCGTTCACGCTTAGGACTCCTTCACAGATTACCTAGGACTCGGGATCTCGCTGCCCTTCGTGGCCCCGTTGCAGCCCTTCGTGGCCCCCTCGCTATGTTTCGTGGCCCCGTTGTAGCCCTTCGTGGCCCCCTCGCTTTGTTTCGTGGCCCCGTTGCAACCCCTCGTGGCCTCCTCGTTGCCCTTCGTGGCCCCGTTGCAGCCCTTCGTGGCCCCCTCGCTTTGTTTCGCGGCCCCGTTGCAGCCCTTCGTGGCCCACTCGCTGCCCTTCGTGGCCCCGTTGCAGCCCTTCGTGGCCCCGTTGCAACCCTTCGTGGCCCCTTCGCTGCCCTTCGTGGCCCCGTTGCAGCCCTTCGTGGCCCCCTCGTTTGGTTTCGTGGCCTCATATATGTATGCCCTTTGTGGCCCCCGCTCGTTCGCGCACGTGGTGGCCCCATATGCATGCCCTTCGTGGCCCCGCTGTCCCCCTTCGTGGCCCCCTCGCTGCCCTTCGTGTCCCCGTTGCTGCCGTCAGTGGCCCCGTCCATACCCTCCGCGGCCAACCAGGAGCGCCGACCCCCCCCGCGAATTCTGACGTCGAGATATTTGCACAACGTAGCCCACCCAAAGATCTGCACCCATTCCCGGAGACTGGCTTTTCACCCTGAGCCGTGTCTTGATGGCCCAGGGGCCTGGCAAGGGCCCAGAAACTTCATATCCCACCAACCTTCTCGCCGTATGTGGTTTAACGATGTTGGCCGTTTCTCTGCCCAAACCCTTCCTTCCCCTGCCCTGCTTGGGGGAAGCGTTTAAGGTTAGAGCGCCCAAAATGGCCCAAGGTGGTTCCAAGAGGATCTCAGAAAACCCACGATGGTTCAACATACCTCGAAATGGCTCAATATAGCCTCCGACAAACATCCAAGAGGCCTCAAGACAGCCCCAAGACAGTTGCAGTGCCCTCCGAGCCCTCCAAGGAACCCCCCAAGAGGCCAAAGCGGCACCAAAACCGAAGGGAAATCAATGTGTTCTGCCTTCTCGCCTATTCGCTACGGATGGGTTTTTGAGCCTTACGATGGCCCCATGACGGCCCAACAGAGCCCCAAGAGGGGCCGGATAGGGCCCCAAAAGAAGGCCCAACCAGCGCCCAAGAGCGCCCCCAGACGGCCCCAAGACGCCAAGCTTGAGCCTCCTATTGGGGGCCTGAAATTAGGACAACCCTTTCGTTTGAACTTTGAACAGTGTGCCCGAGAACACACTTCCAAGGCGGCTGTTGCACTGCATGCTTATACATTCCCTGGTCGAGGCAACTCGCCGTGCGATCTGTTCCTGGATGGGCTGGTGGGGATACTTTTGGGTACGCGGGCTCGCGAAGCGGGTCGAAAGCCGGGCAAAGCTAGGGCGGGCCGCGCCGGAGCAACAGGGAAAAACATCACGGAGCAACGGGACACAACTCGGGCCTCTGGCGGCCGGGTAGGACGATCCGAGAACCTCTGGGAAGCTCTCGACGAGGGGCAGCTGCTGGTAGACACCACGAAGACTACCCAGAGCAGAACAACGCCGAAAACTTCTGACCGCCGATTCGGACATCCGCCGATCTGTTTCTGCACCTGCGGCCGCAAATTCGCCCTGGGACCTACCTTTGATAGCCACGGCGCCCCATCAGCCCCGGAAGCCAACATCGAAGAAAAACTACGGGATGGGAAACACATAGATCGTAGCAGAACTGGGACCCTCGGTCATCGCACCCCTCGCTGGCGACCCAGTCGTTCGCTCCCCGCCGGGCCGGGCACTGGGCCCCGGGAGGCCCAGCCGCGTGTCCGCGACTGCGCTGGAGAGCAGGCGAGTCCAGCTGGGGCCCCACCAGAAACAGGTCCTTGGCTCCAGCTGGACTTGCTCCAGCTGGACTTCGCTGAGTCACCAATTAAAGGGCACCTGACCCTGTGGGAGGTGACCTACGTCAGGAGGGCCAGAACCACTAGGGATAGGGGCCCCTTTTTTGCAGGTGCGCCAGGCCAAGCCGCTTCGACGAATTATCCCTAGTGTGACGTCGGGGACCTCAGTGAGGCCACGTCTCCGACGTGTTGTTAGGATTAGGGGTTCTTTTGTTCTCAATGGCTTCGCCTCTAGGCAGGAGTGACCCCATTAGGCAAGAGTCACCTTTTTGGTGCGCGGCTCCAGGGGGCCACGTGGGGGCCAGACCCACGAGCGCAAGCCACTGCCACGGGGGACCCCTGCCCCTGTGGGCTCGCACCTGAAGGACACCGTTGGAGCTCGACCACAAGAAACCTCGCAAAAAAAAAAACAACACTGAGATCCCAGGACGTGCACTGATTCTTGGTGTGGAAGCGTCTGGCTTTGCATAGCAGCACCAGCGAAACCTGAGACACACAGGGCACCCTGGAGGAAAGCAGGGCGTTTCTTGGCATGGGTTTCCGCTGCAGCCCGAGTCGTGACGCCCCCCTGGCCATCGCTCGGACGTCCATTCCCTGTGTTTTTGTCGGTCTCGTGCGCGTTTTTTTTCGCAGGATGATCCAGGATGCTCCTTAATGATCCCCGCCGAGAGAAATAGAGGAACAACAACTATGCACATACACCGATTCTAGCCAGGCCCATCCTGAGCCCAGGATCGGTGCCTACGCCCTCCTGCCTTGGCCGGGAAGGCACATGCACCGATCCTGGGTCGAGGATGGGCCTTGCCAGGATCGGTGCGTGTGCATACAGTACGGGCGCGGCCGCAAGAAACCCTCGCAAGAAACCCAACCCTGAAAACCTGCGCGCGCGGTGCACCTGAGGGGAAACCTGGAGCACCCTGAACGCAGCAGCTCCGTCAACGGCTGCGGGAAGTCGCCGCGCAGCGCGCGGAGCGAGGAAACCCAGGATGCCCTGACGAAGAGCACATGGCTTCCTGATGCGCGCCCCCTCTGTAGCTCTCTTCGCCCAAGAAAAAGTGCACACGTCCGAGCGACGCCAGGCCCCAGGCCTCGCCCCCACGGGGCCCGCGCACCGGGTCCAGGAGGCCCAGCCACCAGGCGCCCAGCAGGCCCGGGTCCGCGCCCGCGCGGGCGGCGCAGGGCGCCAGGCGCCTCTGGGGCGCGAGCGGCGGCCACGGAGGGGACCACTCCATCCTCTTCGTCCTCCGTCCTCCTGCTCCTCCCTCGCCTCCCTCGCCTCCTCCTCCTCCTCCTCCGCCTCCGCCTCCGCCTCCGCCTCCTCCTCCTCCTCCTCCTCCTCCTCCTCCTCCTTCTCCTCCGCCTCAGCCTCCGCCCGCGCGTCCTCCTTCTCGGTGACCTCGGTGACCGATGCGCGCCTGGTCACTCCACGAGCATCCGGCGCACAACTACAGAGAGCACATCACAAGACTGGCCCAGTCGGGAGGGAAGCATGCACAAGGGAGGGGGGGGGCGGGAGGGCGAAAACGGGCAGGGACGAAAGGGGAAAAGACTGGCCGAGCCTGTGAGTGCTGCCTGGGACCTCACCCCTCAAGAGCTAGCTTCGACCTCTCCGAGCTCTTCTTGGGGTTGGTACAGGGATTGCGGAGCTTCTCGCTACCCCTACAGGAAGCGAAAAATCCAAAACTCCACCGTCCTCCTCCTCCTCATCGTCCTCTTCCTCGCTCCTCCTCCTCCTCCTGATCCTCCTCCTCCTCCTCCTCCTCCTCCTCCTCCTCCTCCTCCTCCCGTGCTCCTCCTCCTCCTCCTCCCGTGCTCATCCTCAACCCCCTATTCTCCTCTTCTTCGTCGTGCGCCAGTCTCCTCCTCCCTTGCTCATCCTCGACCCCCTATCCTCGTCTTCTTCGTCCTCCGTCCGTCTCATCCTCCTCCTCCTCCTCCTCCACCTCCTCCCTCTTCTCCCTTCTCCGCTCCTCTCCTCCCTCCTCTCCTCCTCTTCCTCCTCTCTCCCTCCTCCTCTGCTCCTCCTCCTCCTCCTCTTCCTCCTCCTCCCTCCTCCTCCTCCTCCTCCTGCTCCTCCTCCCTGCTCCTCCTCCTGCTCCTCCTCCTCCTCCTCCTGCTCCTCCCTCATCCTCCTCTCATCTCTCCTCCCTCCTCCTCCTCCTCCCCTCTCCTCCCTCCTCCTCCTCCTCCTCCTCTCCTCCTCCTCCTCCTCCTCCTCCTCCTCTCCTCCTCCTCCTCCCCCTCCTCCCCCCCCCCCCTCCTCCTCCCCCTTCGCTAATCCTTTGCGATTGGTCAAGGGACCTGTGTCTGCAGTGATCGCCACGTTGCTTGATGCTGTCTGGAAGCCATCCTCAGCTACTTCCTGGTGGCGCCCAGAGCATGGTGGATTTGCTGAGTGGAAAATCTCCACATCATCTCTGGATGGTTTTTCTGGTGATGAGATGGATGTTGGCGGAATGCTTGAAGAAGTTATGCTTGATTTTCACGCTCAGCTTTGGTCTCGAGCTTCGGAGCATGAGGGAGCTGAAGATCTCGCTGGAGGGGCTGATCTCTATTGGGTTCGCCGAGAGTTCGTGAAGTTCTCGCAGATCGGGGACCACGACCAGGCTGGCCAGACACTATGTGTGGCTGCTGGAGCGCAGTGGCCGCGTGTGCGCCAGTTCCCGACGGGCACGGAGGAGCAGCAGCAGCGGTGCCCCAGGTGTCTGAAGGCGCCTGAGACTCTGAGGCACAGAGTTTGGGAGTGTGAGTGTAATAAGGATCATGAGGATTATTCCTTGTCCGCTCCCCTAGTGTCTCAAGCACTCGTTAATAGCGATATGAACCCTGCCTTGTGGTTTAGAGGTGTTCCCCCGACCAACCATAATCACCCTGAGTTTGTGGACCCACCCAACGCGGAGGGTTTAGAATCTCTCGGCTCGACGTCCCTGGCCGATCTGTCCTCTGTCGGTCCTGACCCCCTGGTCGTTTTTGGGGACGGCTCGGGAGGACGGTCTTCCTCCGACCCTCGGCGCCGCCGTTGTGGCGCGGCTGTTGTTTCTGTCAGGAGAACCCCAGGGACGTCGACGTGGGAAGTGGTCGGGGGCGTTTCTGGAATTTTAGTGGGAAGAACCCAAACGGTCCCCCGCTCTGAGTTGTTGGCTTTCGCCTTCTGCCTTGAGGGCACTACTGGCCCCGTTCATTATGTCACGGACCACTTTCCCTTGGTTACTGGTTGGGGGCGGGGTCGGGTTGGGGCGGTGGGCGGGCGGAATTGGGACTTGTGGCTCCGAATCAAGACCGCTCTTGCTTCACGAGGTGAAGGTTTAGTAACCTTGGAGTGGACGGCTTCCCACTTAGACACGGAGGCTGAGGGCCTGACGGCCCACCAAGTTTTCCTCAGGTCTGGAAATCAACTTGCGGACCGCGCGGCCTCAGAGGCCGCGGAGCGTTCCTGGCACCTTTCGGCCCGCACAGACCCTCGAACTGATTTTTGGGATGCTCAGGCCGCCCTGATTAGAAGGAGAACGCGTCGCGCCCTGATCGACTCGTCAGCGGCCGACCCCAGGAAGGCCCGCCCAGCTGTGGCGCCCTTGGAGAGAGCGAGGCAGGGTTCGAAGTTGGATCGGGCGCTTCGCGTCTCCCCTCACAAGTTTGTGACTTTCGGCAGCGCGTTTCGTTGCAGGAGTTGCGAGGTGCTGTGTGATAAGAATCACCTCTTAGAGGTCTCCAAGGCGCCATGCATCCCTGCTGTTGGGGTGGACTCCTTCCCCTCTGACGTTGTCGTGGTGGTCCCTGGCCCCGTCGCGGTGTCTGGAGCGGTCTTGCATCCATCCCACAAGCTTGCGTTTTGGGATTTGCATTGTCTGTACTTTTGTCAGTTTTGTGGCCGCACGGCGACTTCGGACAGGCGCCAGTTGGCGCTTGAATGTAACGCGCCCTCTCGCAAAGGCATTGACAATATGGCCAGACTTCGTCGTGGTTTGTACCCGAGTTACGCAGGCCCGTCCAAGGCGAGTGTCCTGCTTCGCCACGCACGGTTTTCTGCCGTGGCCGATCAGCGAGCTCGAGCGCGAGATCCCATGTCGGAGTTGGCTGTGACTCAGGGAGTCGGGGAGGCTTTGCCTGTTTCGGTGGACGAGGTCCCTCTCGTCCCTCTCCCTGTCGACCCGAGCAGCGATTACGATTAAAGGGGGTGCCTTAGGCACATGCGCTCCTGCTTGCTGCTCTCTCCCTCTCTTGCCCTGCCCGCCTCGTTGCACGACGGTGCTTGCCAAAACGTTCCAAAACGTTCCTCCTCCTCCTCCTCCTCCTCCGCCTGCGCCTCTGCCTCCGCCTCCGCCTCCGCCTCCGCCTCCTCCTCCTCCTCCTCCTCCTCCTCCTCCTCCTCCTCCTCATCCTCCTCCTCCTCCTCCCCCCCCCATCCTCATCCCCCTTCGCTACTCCCTCGCTCCTCCCTCACTGTCCCATCCGCCCTCCTCTCTGCGCGCGTGTGGGGGTGCGCGGGGACTGAGTGGGGAGGACGGAATTGCGCTTCGGTGAGCAACTCTGCGCTTGCCAGTCCACATGTAGCCGAAAGTGATGAACACCAACTCGGTTCCATGAAACTAGGAATTCGATGTTTCTATTGCCCGATTCGCTGCTAGACGAGACTCGAGGGTATACCTTCTTGAAGGGAGGATGAGGTACTCACCCTCCACCTTCCCATGGCGCACATGGTATCTTCAAACGTCCTCCCCACGCTCCCAGGGAGGGCGGGGGAAAGGATGGCAACGAGACAAGGGAAAAGGAGAGACCTCACCCTCTCTTGCATCGACGCTACCCCTCCTCCGCTCGCCCCGCCTCCCTCCCCCTCCTCCCCCCACACTCCTCCCCCTCATCCTCTGTCTCCTTCTCCTCCTCGTTCACCTCATCCTGCTCCTCATCCTCATCCTTTTCCTCCTCCTGCTCCTCCTGCTCCTCCTGCTCCTCCTCGTTCCTTGCTCCTCCTCATCCTCCTCCTCCTCCCTCCTCCCCGCCGTCCTCCCCCCCCTCCCGCTCATTCACCCAAGGCGACCACCGTCGGGCAGGCGCTCCTCGCCACGGACGGGCGCCGCCCGCGGCGACTCCGACGGCGAGTCCGCCGCCGCGTGCCCCCTCTGGCACGCTGAGGCGCGGCAGACTGCCAAATGCTCTCTGGCAGCGCCTCCCTTGGGCCGTCGAAACCTCTGCAGTCTACCAAGACAATCTCGAGGGAGGCAGCCAAGGCCGCCAAGATAGACCAAAATTGCCTCCAGAGGCAGCCAGCAGCTCTGAAGAACCGCCGAGCTCCCAAGAGGCCTCCACCAAAAAACTCATCCCAAGGACACTCTCCAAGAGGCTCTAGAGAGGCTGAAGGCATTGATTTCGCCTTTGGGCTTTCAACCTTGTTAGCTTTCCACACTCGTTATTCGAATATCGGTCATCTTGCCAGATTCGAAAGCTCGACAGGGGGAGCCACTCCGATCCTCAAGAGGGCCCCTCGACTGCCCATGACGGCCCCAAGGGGGCCTTCGGAGGGACCCAAGACGGCCATGAGACGACCCCACGACGGGCCAAGAGAGCCCGAACTGTAAAGATGGCTCCAAGACGGCCCACAAGAACCAAGATGGTCCAAGAGGGCCCAAGATGGCCCGAGACCCACGAGAGCGTGAGGGACCCCCAAAACTGAACCACAGTAGTCCAAGACAGCCCTCAGACGGCCCAAACTCGCCGACCCAGTGGGCGTGTGTGAGAGGCCCTTCGAGGCGAGGCTGGAGCCCAACTACGCCCGCCTCCTTTGAAGCGTGAGGAAGAGGCGACCCCCCCCACCCGTCAGGGCCCCCCCTTCCGGGAGAGGCCACCCCTTGGGACTCCCCCCGAGACCCCCCTACACCCCAGGACCCCCCCCCGCGGGACCCCCCCCCTGGGACAGCCTCCCCCCTCGGCGGGACAAAGGAAAGGGGCTCAACTTCAACATAATTACGACATTGTTCGATCCCCCTGGTTTGCTCGATCTCCTAAGGGGTTCCCGGGCTTTCCCCTTCGGCTTTCGCCTCTCAGACGCCCGCCCCGGCCCCAGCCCTGGCCTCGGGCCTGGCCCTGGCCGCGGCCCTGGGCCCAGCGGGGGGGGTCTGAATGTGATAGGGGTATATCATGTTGCTAGCAGTTGTATCGAGTCTGTTTCGTGTGCTTCATTCTCGCTCGCTGCTACCGCGATCATTGCAGTGCGCCGCCGCCACCTCGGATCAGGCGAGGGAGGGCGGGATTCCATTCTGGATGCGCCTGCGAGTTCGCAGGCAGTGGCGCGCTCTGGGGACGTGCCAGGAAAGATTGCGAGGGCAGCGGGTGCCCTCTTCATTTCCCTGATTGTGTTCCGACAATCAAGCGTCGATATTCTTAACATATTGACGATCCTGTTTTGGAGGAGTTCGAAGCCCTGAACTTCCTGGTCGTGGACCTCTTTCGGGCTCCTTGGGATTCAAATTGGTAGCGGAGCCTGTGGTTTCCGCCGCGGGCTTCCACCAGTCTCGCCGCCATGGCGTCGAGCGGCGCGGCCTCTACGACCTCCAGGGCGGAGGTGCCGACGTGGAACGGGGAGGCCGACAAGCTCTCCAGCTACCGCTTCCAGGTGCCCATGTTCGTGAAGAGCGCGCGCGTGGCCGACCGCTACGTCTGCGGACCCCAGCTGGTCCGAGCGCTCGGACCGCGCGTGAGGAGCGCCGTGGAGAGCTGCCCGAAGATCGACCTGGTGGACACAGTGGACGAAGACGGCCGCCTCACGGGCTGGAACACTGTGTTCGAGTACGTGCTGGACAAGCTGGACTACACGAGCTTGAGAGACACGGGCCTGCTGGCAGAGGAGTTCTTCATGAAGACATCTCGGAACGCTGGAAAGACGCTCCAGGACTAGGCGGCGCGGTTCGAGAAGAAGGAACGCGAGCTGCTCACACAGCTGCAGGCCATCGACGTGAACGTGCGGGAGGTGATCGCGAAGCCGCTTCGTGCATGGTGGTTCCTTCGGAAGTCGCGGCTCACTCCAGTGCTACGAGGAGAAGTGGCGGCGACCGCGGGAGGCGACTTCGACTTTGCGAAGACCTACCGGACGCTCCTGACGCGCTTCCCGGCGGACGCGCTGGCCGAGCTGGACGGCAAGACGAAGCGCGAGAAGGCCCCGTACGAGAACGACGCCAACGAGGACGACTGAGAGACTGGTGGTGATCCAGAAGACCTGTACGAGAAGGTCGAGCAGCTGATCAACATCGCGGAAGACGAGGACTTCGAAGAAAAAGAAGCAGAAGCTGCTGACCATAAGGCGGACAACGAGGTGCACGCCCAGTTTCGACTGGCAGGACGGAGCTTCAAGGACGCTCGAGATCTACTTCGACAAGTACGTGTGGCTCGGGACTTCTACCCGGTGGTGGTGCCCAAGAGCGAGCTGACGGATCAGCGGGCGGCACCGCCCCCTCGGCCTCATCCCGAGAGCCGACCGCGACCTCCTGGCAAGAGACGTGGGCGGGGTCAAGCCGATCGTCGCGCGCGATTCGAATCAGGCCGTGACATGGCCAAGATGAAGTGCATCCTGCGCCGTCAGTTCGGTCATCGCGCCAGGGATTGCCCGAACAAGAACAAGCTGACGACGAACACGAGTGGCGATAACCACAACACCCACAACGGCTTCATCCTGTCGGCCCTGGACGAGTACGTCTACTTGCTGGAGCGCGAGGGGATCTGGGCCATCCTGGACATCGGAGCGACCAGGAGCTTAGGCGGCATCGAGAGCGTGGAGAACCTGATGCACGAGATGCTGGATCAGCACGGGGTCGAGTTCGAGACGAAGGACGAGGTCTGCTCCTTCACCTTCGGGAACGGGCTTCGGAAGAGCTCCATGGGGTCGGTCACTGGCAAGGTGTTCGTGGGCCCCAACCTGTACCCCGTGAGCCTCTCGGTGATGTCGAATCGGGTCCCCGTCCTGCTGGGCATGGACATCCTGACTGACGGCCTGAAGGTAGTCGTGGACTGTGGACGGAACTGGCTGGGCTTGCCGACTCTTGGGAATAAGGTCTTCTAATGCGAGCGGCCCTCCAGCAAGCGCCTGGCGATCTACCTGTCGACGCCACAGTGGTGGCGAGAGGTTCCCTTACCCTTGACGCCAGCTCGCTCAACGGAGAATCCGATGGAGGCGGGCCTGGCCGTGCTGGACGAGAAGCCGGAGGAGCCCGGCACGGGCGGCGCTGGCGGTCTCGCCGCGCGCTAGGGACAGCACCCCCCGGTGGTGGCGGCGAGCGAGATTCCATCTCCATCGTCACCTTCATCATCGGGGGGGCCCAAACGTCATCCTCCAGAAGCCTCGAGAGGACCCTGTCGACAAGACCGTTCCGAGAAGCCTCCAGCATCGTCCGAGACCCCTTCATCACCGAGCCAAACCTCTAGTTCTACGAGAGTTGCGGAGACGAGTCGAACACGTACGTTACCGATGCCGACATCGAGCCGATCAAGACCGTCGTCGATTTCGAACGAGACCCGAACTTCACAGATGAAAACGCTATCTCCGAGCTGTTGTCACTGTAGGTGTTTTACGGGATCAACGGGAACTCTTGGGACCAGATGCAGTGGGCCTCCTACGTCAGAGCTACTTGGGAGCCCAAGGGGAACCTTGCCATCCAAGCAGAGCCTGAGAAAGGTCCAAGAGATAACCAAGTCCGAGCCTCAGCCTCGTGTGGCCCAAGAGTGTTGCGCTCCCACGGGTGTGGACTGCCGTTCAGTTTCCATTTCATAGCCTACATATTCGAGCCACAACGGTTCCAACTCCGTGGATGTCATGCAGCAAATCTTCTTCGGCGCCCTCATCGGGACAGCCGCCGCCGCCAGCGTCGCGGCCAGCGTGGGCAGTCCCTCGGTCAAGGGCCCCACCAACGGAGGCGTCATCGGCGCCGGCGAGCTCGACGGCTACCTCAACAGCGGCGCCACCTCCGCCAACACCAGCACTGCCAAAGACACCTCCCATCAACAGTCCGTCAACTCCGACATCGACTTACGACCCAGCGGGGAAGCGTTCATGTTGTGGCGAGAGAGGGAGGACGAAGCGCGGATGCAGCTGCGTGGGGGGCAAGAGCCACTACTGCCTACGACTGGTGCCCATCTACGGACCGCCACCTCCTCCAGCAATGCTGGCTGCCGTGGCCAGCGCGCCACCGCCGCGGTTGCCAGCGCAGACGGGGACCTTCGCGCCGCCACCGCCGACACCGGCGCAACTGGCCCATCCGAGATCGAAGTGTTCATGCTGCGGGGCGCCCAATCGGACCAAGCGGGGTTGCAGCTGCACGGGCGGGAAGAGCCATCAGCGCCTCAAGATGGTGGAGCCCGAGGACCCGCAGGCGGTGGATATCAGGAGCCAAGCCGCGGCTATGCGCTGGAGGCGGCTCGCGACGAAGTTGGCCAAGACGGCCCCGAGGGCCCATGGGAGGTCCTGCCCAACGAGAAGGACACGATGCTGGACGATTCCGAGCTGCCGAAGGCCATGAAGCAGAGATCTCGCTGAAGCACCTGGACATGGCGGACCTTCAGAAGTTCTACCAGGTGAAGGAGAAGATCGATGAAGGGATCTACCAGAACGTGGCGACGGACATGCTCGGACTTACGAATGCTGCCCCGAAACGTCAGTTCTCGGACAAGCCGTGCTCTCCCAAGGTGGCCTGGTCGTACAATGTGGTTTGTCCAACGGCTACGACATGGCAGCCGCAACTGGACTACGACGAGCTGTGCATCTCCTGCGTCGGACCAGGCCCAGACGTCTGGTACTCAGCCCGCCGCGCACCGCGTGCCCGATTCAGAACCTCAACCATAAGACCGAGGACCAGCGGAAGCAGCTCATGAATAAGATGCGTCAGGCCCGTCGTATTCAGCGCAACTGCCTCTTGCTCTACGAGGAAGCCAAGAATATCCTAGATCGCCACATCGACCTGGAGCAGCCATGGAACAGCCGCAGCTGGAAGCAGTCACCATCTCTCAAGAAGATGCGGTCTGAGATGCACGAGACGATCACTCATGGGTGTGCCTATGGACTCCGAGACGTGCGTTCTGGGCCCCTGGGCTACTGATGAAGAAGGGCTGGCGCGTGTGCTCCACAGACTCGGAGTTCGCCGGGAAGCTGGGCCGTCACTGTTCTAACCGACCTGGACGTGCTGACAACCGCCGCCATCGTGCCATCGAGGACGGTCCCGTGGTCGCGCAGACGGCCTACTACCCGCCAGCGCTGTGTAAGGCCTGGGCGAAACACATCCTGAAGAAGAACGACAGCGTGCAGTTCGGCATGGAGATCTTCACGAGTCTTGAGCAGATCCCAGAGGAAGACGACACCGAGATGCCAGACGCCGAGGACGACACAGAGGACATCGAGATGGAGGACGCCGCGACGACGCTCAAGGGCTCGGGCCTCGACAGCGACCTCTCGAGAAAGGAGGCGCTCGAGATCGAACAACGGCTCTCTCGACTTCGCCGTAACCTCGGACATCCCAGCAACAGGACGCTCTACAATATCCTGAAGGCATCAGGAGCACCGACCCAGGTCCTCAAGTTAGCCCTGGAGTTCAAGTGTCACGGCTGTCATGTTGGGAAACTACCTAAGGCTATTCGAGTGGCCTCGGGAGTGGAGATCCCTGCGGTGCTTGAAGTACTGGTATCGGATGGTCTCGAGTGGCTATCTCCCGACCAGAGCTCACACTTCATGACGCTGAACCTGGGCGAAGGCTCTGGACTCACCAGCGTCACGTATCACGGCAAGAAGGGCGACCGGATCAGCAACCGCACAGCCAAGGAGGTGATCGGCACATGGGAGTCGTGGTGTACTCACTATCGCCGACCTTCTCTCCTACGTCTGGACGCCGAGGGCTGCCGCTGCTCTCAAGCTGTGGCCAAGTGGACATCGGACAACGGCATCGAGATGCGGGTCGCACCTGGTGAAGCCCACTGGCTGATGGGCAAGGTCGAGAGGAGGATCCAGCTGTTCAAGCGCCTGATGACCAAGATGGCCCACCACGATCCAGAGCGCTCAGTCGACGAACTAGTACCCTGGGCAGTCAGCGCCATCAACTCCATGGACACGGTCGGGAACCACTCCCCCTTCGAACACGTACTGGGAGTGTCGGGGATGTCCGCCTCGAACAACCCGTTTGCGATCATCGACGACGACTCTGGGGAGACCCAGGAGCAAAGACGGCTCCTCGCACGCAAGAGCTACCTGGAGTACGAATATGCTGAGCGGCGACGACATGCTGAGAACGCCCGGAACCGTGTCTACCAGCTGTGGAACCAAAGGGACTTGGTCTACTTCTGGCGAGACGGCAAAAGACGCGAGAACCGACCTGGGAAGGAAGGAGGCTGGTACGGACCCGCTCGAGCATTTGTTCAAGAGAAGCGTCGCGTGGACGGCAGGGCCCCGGTGACATCCGTTGTCTGGATCTCACATGGCAATACGCTCATTCGCTGTGCCCCCGAACAACTCCGAGCCGCATCGGAAGCTGAGAAGATGATCAACGAGCTGCAGAAGCAAGCCAACCTTGGGAAGACGATGACGGAGATTCTGGAGACCGCCAAGTCGGGGACGTTCGAGGACCTTCTTGACCATCAGCGCCCAGGACTCCGAGAATACGAACCTGACGATAGACAGGGCGAACCAGCTTCAGGAGAACCTGCCGCGCTACCACCTTCAGCGGGTACCGAGGCGAACGACGCGCCCGCCGCATCACAGGCGACGACGCCGAGATCTCCAGCTCAGCCTGAAGCCGAACCTGCAGCTCCACCGGAGGAAGGGCAATCCACAGTTCCTGCTGAAGCACCTCTTGCCGAAGAGCCACCTGCTCCACCTCCTGGTGAACCAGGGCCCGCGGCACCAGCAGCACGAGCAGCATCTGTTCCACCGAGACCGAGCGGGGCGTCTTCATCGTCAAAGGCATCGTCAGCACAACCACGACCTCGCTATCGAATGACTCACCGCGGCCCGGAGCTCGACCTGCACCGACCACCCGAGAAGCGGCGGAAGGGGAACGACACCAATGATGACATGGACCTCTACGTGGACCTGCAAAAGGACAAGTTGGATATCGTTCTCGGCAGCGACGAGCTCCAGACGGTCTACTTCGAGTACCTCTGCGAGGAGAACGGCAAGCAGGTCACCAAGACGATGGCGGTTCCGAACATGGCCGATAGCTTCCTGGCCAACCAGCGCCGCAAGGACAAAGTCGAGCTGACCTGGTCCAAGATGAACGCCGAGGAACGGAAAGAGTTCGAGGTGGTCATCGCGAAGGAGGTCGGAAACTGGCAACAACATCAGGGACTACGACCCGCGCCAGCCGAACGAGCGCAGGATGCTGCAGATACCATTCGAGCACGCTGGCTCTTCACAAGAAAGTCGGACGGGAAGGCTAAGGCGCGGCTCGTCCTCCTCGGCTACCAGGCGAAGGACCTCGGGAAGGAGCCCGCTGCCAGTCCAACGGCCTCCCGGCGGGCTCGCAACATCGTGCTGGCCGTGGCCACCGCGAACCACTGGAAGTTGATCAGAGGCGACGTGACATCGGCATTTCTTCAGGCGAACAAGCTCGAGAAGGACCTCTTCATTGAACCCGATCCCGCGCTACGACGCGCATTCAACGTCAAGGAAGGCGAGGTGCTCAAGGTCATGAAGCCAGGGTGCGGCATCGGCGAAGCCCCTCGTCACTGGCGGGGAACCGTGAAGGTCGATTTCGCAAAGTTGGGACTTCAAGCGTGCGAGTTGGAACCCTGTCTATGGCAAGTTCGGTTTCCGAAGACTACTCGACTCATTGGGTTGGCCGTGGCTCATGTGGACGACTTCGCCCTGGCTGGCGACAACAGCCACAGTCTCTGGACGAGCATCGTCAAGCAGATTCGCAAGCTCTACAAGTGGGGCACCTGGGAGGATATGAACGACGACTCCATCAAGAGCCTCGAGCAGTGCGGTGTCACCATCGAGGAGAACGACCAGGGCTTCATTCTTCATCAGCGCGCCTACGCGGACAAGATTCGAGAAGTTCAACCAGCTGATGGAGGCCGCCACCGTTCGACGGACACCCTGCGCGAGAGCGACCAGACCATCCTGCGGGCCTTCTGTGGAAGAGGCCTACTGGTTGGGCGTGAATACCATGCCCTTCGTGTTGTCGTGGGTGGCCGAGCTACAGGCCAAGACCCCAGGCGGGACTCACAACTTGTTCAGCGCGGCTAATAACATCGTGAAGATGATTAAGCAGCACCAGCACATGGGCCTCCAGATCTACAGGCACAACCTCGACGACCTTGCCGTGTTCACCTGGTGCGATGCAGCCTGGGCCAGTCGGCCCGACTGTCATTCTCAAGGAGGACTTCTGACGGCGATCGCAACTACACAGGCCATCGAGGGCGAAAAGGCGAAGTTCACAGTGCTCGACTGGGGCCCCAAGAAACTACGACGCGTGGCCCGCTCGAGTTTGGCTGCCGAAGTTCAAGAAGCTGGAGATGCTGAAGGAGAACAATGTATGGTGCGGATGGTCCTGTCGGAGCTGCTGTACAACCGCTCGCCGACGCAGGAGCGGGCCACCCTCCTGAAGGCCATCCCTGCGGTGCTCGTGACGGACTGTAAGGCGTTCTACGACGGCGTGGTGCGGCCCCAGTCGGCTGGACTGGGCCTGGAGGAGCGCCGGACCGCCATCGAGGCGCTGGCATTTCGGAACGCGCTCGACGAGGGCAACAGCGTGGCCAGGTGGGTCCACTCCCACGCGCAGATCGCGGACGGGCTCACCAAGGGCAATTGGCAGGCGCTCGGGGTGCTGAAGATGTTCCTCGAGAAGCAGGAATGGCGGCTGGTCTACGACGAGCACTTCATGAGCGCGCGGAAGCGCGCGGCGCTGGGCAAGGGCATCTTCGAGCCGACGGCGCCCGGAGACGCCCAGTCGGCCAAGGAGGTCATCGAGAAGCGACGCCAGCTTCGACAACAGCAACAGTGCGGACCACCACCAGCTGGACCAGCACCAGAGAGTACGACCGTCGCTCGGCCTCCAGAAGAGGTTTTCGTGAATGAGACCTGCTCCTGTTCTTGTTCAGTTTCGGGCCAGCAGGGCCCCAGGCACACTGCAACTTCTTTTCCCCCTGTCTGAATGTGATAGGGATATCTCATGTTGCTAGCAGTTGTATCGAGTCTGTTTCGTGTGCTTCATTCTCGCTCGCTGCTACCGTTATCATTGCAGTGTGCCGCCGCCACCTCGGATCAGGCGAGGGAGGGCGGGATTCCATTCTGGATGCGCCTGCGAGTTCGCAGGCAGTGGCGCGCTCTGGTGACGTGCCAGGAAAGATTGCGAGGGCAGCGGGTGCCCTC
This sequence comes from Prorocentrum cordatum, assembly GCA_963575745.1. Lineage (NCBI taxonomy): Eukaryota > Dinophyceae > Prorocentrales > Prorocentraceae > Prorocentrum > Prorocentrum cordatum. The sequence continues at coordinate 776,238 of CAUYUJ010018538.1, forward strand.
TTGTTTTCCCTGATTGTGCTCCGACAATCAAGCGTCGATATTCTTAACATATTGACGATCCTGTTTTGGAGGAGCTCGAGGCCCTGGACTTCCTGGTCGTGGACCTCTTTCGGGCTCCTTGGGATTCAAAGGGGGGGGTCCCGGGCGGGGGTCCCAGGGGCTGTGACCCCTCCCCCGCTGCCCTCGGTTTTGTCCTCCCAGGCGCCCGCCCCCCGATGACGCAGACGGCTCTTCTCCCCTTCCTCCTCCTCCTCCTCCTCCTCCTCCTCCTCCTCCTCCTCCTCCTCCTCCTCCTCCTCCTCCTCCTCCTCCTCCTCCTCCTCCTCCTCCCTCCTCCTCCTCCTCCTCCTCCTCCTCCTCCTCCTCCTCCTCCTCCTCCTCCTCCCCCCCCTCCTCCTCCTCCTCCTCCTCCTCCCGCCTCCTCCTCCTCCTCCTCCTCCTCCTCCTCCTCCTCCTCCTCCTCCTCCCTCCTCCTCCTCCTCCTCCTCCTCCTCCTCCTCCTCCTCCTCCTCCTCCCTCCTCCTCCTCCTCCTCCTCTCCTCCTCCTCTCCTCCTCCTCCTCCTCCTCCTCCTCCTCCTCCTCCTCCTCCGCCTCCTCCTCCCTCCTCCGCCTCATCCAGCGCCCGCCCCATGTCCCGAGCCTGCAGCAGGGTCATCAGCTGGTCGTTGTCATTGTCGTCGTGGTCGTCATCGTCGTCGTCGTCCTGGGTCGGTGGTACCGGTCATAAGGCCTTCACAATACGTACATTGCATGAGTTCCTCAAAAACAGGGCACGAGATGTGTCGCATGTCACGGCCTTCGGTGCTGGAAGCTTCGCCACCTAGAGTGCTGAGCTGGAGCCGTGGCGGGACTTGCCGCGGGCACCCCGATGTATGCTTCATCTCAGGGCAACGCAACCCGATGAAGCAAGCGTGCAAGCCCTTGGCAAGATCTGATGTTAGGCGTCGCCCCCACTATTTACATCCCCATTCGTTTTTCCTGGGCCCCAGGATTTCCGTCCCCGTCCCTGTTATCGTCCGCGGCGGCTACGACGGTGAATCCTGTTGAGAATGGGTTTGGACTGCCGTCGGTCTTCTCCTATCCTCTCCGTCCCCGTTTCGCTCCTCCCGGTGCCCCCGAGAGGGAGGAGAACGAGGGAGGACGGAGAAAGACGGAGGCGGGAGGACGGAGCGGGAGGACGGAGAATTGAGGAGGAAGCACGATCCAAGCGAGGGAGTCAAGCTGATGCCACGCCGACTCAACGAGGGAGACGACCCCCACAGGGGGACAAACGATGCAGGAGGAGGAGAATGGATGAGGCGGAAGAAGCATGGAACGAATGAGACGAGGAGGGTGGAGGAGGAGGGAGGACCCCCTCGACGGATTCTCTCTCTCTTGCTTTTTCCTCTCTCCCCCTCTCTCTCTCTCTCTCCCCCCCTTCCCCCGCACAACTTTGTAATAGGCGAGAGCGCGCCGGGTGCCGCAGGTCGGGTCGCGGCCCTCCGGCGCCTTCGCTCCGCCCCCGCGCGCGCGGAACCGCACGGCCGAAGAGGGAGGGGGAGAAGGCGGGGGGAACGGGGAGGGGAGGGTCAGAACAGGGGCGCGGAGGAGGAGGAGGAGGAGGAGGAGAAGGAGGAGGAGGACGAGGAGGAGGAGGGGGAGGAGGAGGAGGAGGGGGAGGGGGAGGAGGAGGAGGAGGAGGAGGAGGAGGAGGAGGAGGAGGAGGAGGAGGAGGAGGAGGGCAATCGTAATCCCAAGACGCATCATAGATTTTGCAATAAGCCCTTGCTCCAAATTCCCTCTTTCTGGCCCCTGCGAGAAAGTATTCTCATTGCCGGAAATGCCCCGTTGGAGGACAAACGTCTGAGAACCCTCAATCGTGACTGAACACCAATCCTTGGACTTCAACTCCACGAATCCACTTTACTGTTGCGTCCTGGCGGTCCTAATCGCACCGAACACCATTCCCTGGATTTCAGCACCGAGAGTCAACGTGACTGTGGCGCCGTGGCAACCCCAAGCCGCGCCGGAACACCTTTCCTGGGACGTCAACCATGAGAGCCGTTGAACTGCTGTAAATTTTGAAAGCGAGTGCGCGCAGCACTAAGTCGACAACGACATTTTGAAAACGGGGGGGGGAGGATGGGGGGCACGCGGCGCGTTATGGCTCAGAGGGTTCAACAAAACAAACACTCCCTCATTGGCGCGCGGAGAGCGCCACGGCGGCGCTGGAGGCGCCGCCAGAGGGACCAACGTCTATCAAAAAAATCCACGCGGAGCTCCGAGAGCTTACAGTAGGGGCCCGACCACAAGAAACCTTCCACAAGAAACCCAACCCTGAGACCCCAGGACGTCAATTGATTTTGGTGTGGGAACGTCACGCTTTCCATGGAAAAACCGTCGAAGCCCAAGAAACCCAGGGCACCCATGGACGCGAGCAGGGTGTTTCCTGGCATGGGCCTCCACTGTATGTGTATGCGCTTGTCTTCTCCTTCGATCCTCCTCGTGGCGGGGGAGGCGGACGAGGACGAAACAGAGGCCCGCTCAGCCGATGATGATACCGGCCTCTGCGAGGTCCTCTGGCGCCATCTCGATCTCCGCCGCAACGCCGGTGTCCACCTCTCGTGAGGCGCGGCGCGACGGGCTGCCTCTGTGCAGGTCTCCTTCCGTGCCTCTTCCTCTGGCTCTCCCTCCCTTTCTCGCTGTCCTCTCCCTCTCCTCGACGCCCGCCCCCCACCTCTTACCACACCTCTCGTTTGTGTTGGGTGGGTCCCTCTCTCTCGCTCTCTCTCCATCCCCCCCTCTCTGTAGACATATATATATATATACACGCAATGCATACATGCACACAGGAAGCTTTGCACGGCTTGTGCATGACGTCTGCAGGTCCACATACACATACGTACACACGCTTGGCAGGCGCGCATACACATGCTATGCAGTCTGAATGTTGTCGGCTCGTGTGTGTCTCTCTCTCTCTCTCTCTATCTCTCCCTCCCTCTCGTTCTGTCTCCGTGTTCTCCATTCCCACTCCTCCCCTCTCCATCCTTCCCCCCACCCTACATGAAGTAGCCCAGGACACACACATTAAATACACACAAATAACAAGATTCTCCATATGTTTCCATATGTTCTGGGTTTTTGTCTACCCCCCACTTCCCATATGTTCCCACATTTCCTGGGGGATCGACGATTAACTGTCTGTGTGCTTCTTTCCCTCCTGACTACAGTCCCTCCGCCGCTCGCCCTGCCGAGGCGGGGAACAGAGAGACAGAACCCGCGGCGAGGCCGCCCCCATGCCGGGCGTGCCTCGTGCCGCGCGCGACGTGCCTGCCAAGCTTCGGCCGCGAGCGAGGAAGAGGAGGAGGAGGAGGAGGAGGAGGAGGAGGAGGAGGAGGAGGAGGAGGAGGAGAGGACGAGGAGGCGGAGGAGGAGGAGTAGGAGGAGGAGGCGGAGGAGGAGTCGATGATCCTCCTCCTCCTCCTCCTCCTCCTCCTCCTCCCCCTCCTCCTCCGCCTCCTCCCCCTCCTGCGCGAGAGTGGCGCCGCCCCTGCCGCCCCCGTGGCGCGCCCACCTCGGTGGCCCTGGGGCCTCTCCGTCTGCCCCCGGGGAGGGCTCGGGGGCTGGCTCCTGGGCGCTGTCTCCCGCCTCCTTCGCCTCCTCCTCCTCGCCCTCCCGCGCGGGGACGACAGCGGGGGACCGGCTCGGGGGGGGCGGAGGACAGCGCTGATGGGCCAATTTTCCACCGCTACCACATGTAGGACGGGGGAGAAGGAAGGATGGGGAGGTCCTCCTCCCCCTCCTCCGCCTCCGCCTCCGCCTCCGCCTCCGCCTCCGTCTCCGCCTCCTCCTCCTCCTCTTCCTCCTCCTCCTCCTCCTCCTTCCTCCTTCTCCTGCATATGGTAGTGGTGGTGGGAGATGGGCCCATCAAGCGAGCTTGAATCGGCGTTAGATCGCCAATAGAGCGGCAATAGGTCCCCGACAGCAGAATCCGGACGGTCCTGGGCGGGGCGGGCTGGGCCCCTAGCGGCGATCAGTGGGCGATCGGGGGCCGATGCGTCCCCCATTGAGCCTATCCCCACCTAACGTTGCCCCTGACCCCCCCCCCCCAAAGACCACCTCCTGGCCCATCTCTGGAAGCTCCATCTCGAACTTGCCGAACTCGCCGTCGGACTTGACGTCTTGCCTCTGGTACACCTGGATGTAGCTCTCCGTCAACGCCACCATCTGCGGCAGCACAGCGGTGACCCGGAGGTCGTGGATCTCGAACCACTGGGCGACCGGCGCGTGGTACACCTGCGGCATTGGGCATGGGCGCGGTGGAAAGCATGGGATCCGAGGCGCATGCTCGAATACAGACCCAGATCTACAACGACATGACGTTTCAAACCGGCGATGTCTCGTAGACTTTGGTCTCCGAGGCCCCTTTTTCGGACCCCGTGACCATCAAACATGGATCCAAGGCGGGAAACTACCCCTGGCGAAGCGAGCGGGACCACTTGGGGCCGCGTATTGAAAAGTCAAATGGGCGGATGCCAGGGGAGATCCGCCGACGCGCGCTTGCATGGGGTGAGAAGGCGCGTGAGATGGAAGTATGGCATTCCAGCTGCCCCATATCCCATGTCCCCCCTCCCCAGAGACCCAAAATCCCGCTTAAGGAGGGGACCCCAACCTCCGACGCCTGCGGCGTGCCCAAGAAGATGCAATCCAAAGCGGCTCCAGGTGGGCTCCAGAATGTCCAAGAGGCCTCAAGAATGAGTGAAAAAGCTCATTGAGAGACATCGAGAAAGCCTAGATAAATAACAAAAGAAAGCCCAAACACCGCAAATCACTCAGAAAACAATCGGAAATGTCAGTGTCTTCTGCCATCTCGCCTTGTTGCGTCCAGCCGCCTCCGAGAAGGTCCCAGAATGCTCCCAGAGACCCCCAGACAGCCCAAGATCACCCCAAGATGGCCACAGAGGGCCACAGAAGCTTCCGGCGGGCCCACAAGACGGCGCCGAAATGGGTCCAAGACGGTCCAAGGCTGCCCCAAGGCGGCGCCAAGACTCCCTCACGCGGCCCTGAAACCCTGCAGAACACCCCCCAGTCCTCCAAGGGACGCCAGACACGCCCCGAGAGGCTCCGAGAGAGCCCCGAGGGGGCCCCAGGTGGCCGCGCAAAACCCACGCACGGCCCCGCGATGGCCACGGGGCGGGGCCAGATGCTCGGGCACGCCCGTCCAGCACGTCCGCGCAAAACTGAAGGGGCCCGGGGACACACAAAAACAAATACACACAGATAACGGGATCCCCCATATTGTCCCCACATTTTCGGGGTTTTCGTCTTCCCCCCCACTGCCCATATCTTCCCATGTTTTCCGGGGAATCGACGATTGAGGGTGTCTGCGCGTCTTTTTGTTCCACTCCTGCATCTAGAAATCTGCGCGCCCATCCCCTGCCGGGGGCCGGCACACGCAGCGCTCCCTCCTGCCGTTGGCACCACCAGAGTGGAACACCACGGTTGGCCATTCGAGGCCAAGGCTCTCACAGCCCCTCCCTCTCATGACTCGTGCTACAGCGATGTTCCTGCCCGTTTTCCTCATTACCACCTCCCCATCTTCCATGTAATCTCGCGGGATGCTCTACCCCCCCGCCCCCGACCCAGATGGACGATGAAACAGCAATTATTTGTCCACGTGCCGGCCCATACTTCGCGGTCGCCAGCGGGAGAAACGGATGGGCCCTGCCTGCCAGCCACAGCGCCTGGGAGCATCGGAGCGAGGTTCGAAACTGGTCGGGGTCTTAGCTGGGCCTGGGGCTCGAAAGAAAACTCCTCAAAATAGCTGCTAGCTGAAAGCAGAGTGCGAGCTTGCGCCGAAATGGTTACGGCGAAGCCTGGCCACCCAAGCCAACCCACCTACGTGCACCCTGCGACTGTTACTCGCACACTCCGTGCTCAATCTCCTAACCGGAGCAACCCGAGAGGTCCCTACAGACAATTGCGCGCTGAGAAAATGTTCACGGGAACTTCCCACTTGTCCTGCCCGCTACACCCCTCGCGCACAATGCGATGCCCCTCCCTGACGTCACATCGCTGCTCGTCGTCGTCGGTGTCGCAACTGTCCACAGCGACGAATTCTCCAGGCGAACAGCCCAGCCACGTGCGGGTGCAAAGCAAGCGGGAAAAGAAGGGGCAGCTCCCATCATGGGGCCACGAGACGTGCGAGCAGAGTGCCGACATGGGTGCGGGGCCGCCATGCGGACCCTGTCGCTGGGGCCTTCGGTGGAGCTCCCTACAGGGGCCACGAAGCGTGTGAGGGGCGTGCCGACATGGGTGCGGGGCCGCCATGCGGACCCTGCCGCTGAGGCCTTCGGCGGAGCTCCCCATGGGGCCACGAAACGTGTGAGAGGTGTTCCGAAATGAGCATGCGAAGGCAGATGCAGGACTGGGAGGAGGAAGGGGAGGAGGCAGGAGTGAGTGACGCAGGGCGCTATCTCTTCAACACGAGGGCCAACACAACAGGATGATTAGGACAAGCTATGCGCAGCCAGTTCCTCTAGGAGAATTAGGAGGGCAAAACGCTCGGGAAAGATTCCGAAAGAAGAGGATTTATGAATAATGACGACGCGGCCAAGAAACACAAGCAGAGAGCAGGCGTGAGCGGGTCGGAAAGGATCCCAGTTGCATCCCGATCGAAGGCCTGAACCTTGTACGTACCCTTCTCAGGCTTGCCGTCGTGGCACACGTTGGCGACCAGGTCATACCTGGAGCCAGAACCGTAGCAAAAGAGCGATCAGGATGGAAACGGGAGGAATGCTCGTGGGGCGCACAGAGAGAGCGCCCTTGACACTTCGCCCCCCCATCCGCCCTTCAATTTCCCCCTCCATTTCGCCCTCTCCCTCGGAGTGCAGAAGCAAGAGTGCGGGATAATATAGCAGGATAGTCCCCCCCCTGTGGGGGGCGGCGCTTGACAGCACTATACCTGTGTGCCTCACGCCTCAAAGGAGTTTGTACTACGCTGGGACCTGGCTCCACGAGGAGCCTGCCCCACCCCCCCCCCTGTGCTGCTCCCACACGGCGGGTCGGCGAGTCACGGCCAGGCGTTGGGGGAAGATGGGTGAGGAAGGATGGGGGAGGGCCTTGTGAAGAGACTCCCTAGTGAAAGCGCCGAATTGTGATGAAGCGGGACCGCTGCCAAGGGGAGCGACTAGACCGCTGTGGTCCTCCGTCTCCGCGGGGCCACTCGGGAACAGAGTTGCGAAAATACCCCGCTCGAAATCTCCGGTTGAGAACTCGCGAGTGGACTCCCGCGACGACGAAAACGGTGTCAGAAGGCGCACGGTTGAGGCACTAGATGTGCACCCGCTTGGGGGTCAGGTGATACAGGAGCCCTCGATCAGGGACAAGGCCTCTTTGCTGCCCTGGAACTCTCTCGGGTGTCCCGAAGCGGTGCGGCGGCAGACCGTGCGACGGCATCGAAATCCGAGCATACCTCACCGCACGGTCCGTCACCGATACGTTCTTGGGCCTTGGAGGCCCCCGTCGCACGAGGCAGCCTCGGAGAATGACACAAGTCACAAAACCGAGAGCTCACCCCGAATGTCTACTGACTCACCCAACGGTGTGGCCACTGCTCCGTCTTGGGACCCCCCCTCGGGCCCGTTCCCGACCAGAAGTGTGGTCGTTGTTTCAACACTCCGCCCTGCCGCTCCAGTGCAGGCAGACATTGGCCAAATCGTGTTTAGCCGAATCTGCGTCTCGCGGGTGCCTCCTCCCGCTACCCTCCAACTCTCGGGCGGTTCGGGTGCTACACAAGACGACTCGGGGGCCCAGACGCGAGAGGGGCGTCGGACAGCAGCCAAAAGCGGCCGCGGAGCCCGTCAGGGCGCATCAGCAAACAGTTCCTCGGGAGCCACCGCCGGGGTTCCTGCTGCTGCTGCTGCTGCTGCTGCTCCTCCTCCTCCTCCTCCTCCTCTTCCTCCTCTTCCTCCCCATTATCATTATCCTCCTCGTTTTCCTTCCCTTCCTTTTTCTCATGATCTTTGGCCATACGCCCGCTGGCTGCACGATGCCTCGTCTCCGGGTTCGCCGGCTGGCAGTCGGGGTGAATGTAGTCGCGCAGGTCGAGCCCCTTGAGAGGGAAGGTGACGATCGTCGGGTTCTTCTCGACGAAGAAATTGTTGTTTCTAAACCTCGGGCCGGCGATTCAGGTTGCGTCAGCGCTGTGGCATCTGTGACAAGCCTGGGCAATAGAGCCCGCCGCAGTGCCGCGACGGGCACCGAAAGGACTCCACAGTGGGCCCACACCCTGGAGTTATGGGTGCTCCCAGGCGCTGCCCCGCATGACTTGTTTGTCGGCGGCCAACATGCACTGTAAGACAACACGCTCTTCAATCATGTTGGGGCCCACGGAGAAGGGGAACACGAACTGGCCCCAGGGATGGGCGAAATACCGTCGATAGATGCTGGGCGCGGTGGGCTGTCGAGCCCCTTTCGGCGATCCATGGGCGATGAGGGCCGACGCTTCCCCTCTGAGCCTATCTCCTGGTGGCTTTCGGCTCGTAAGCCGAGCCTTCGGCGGGCGCGTTGGAAGATCTGCGCAAACTCCCGGGGCACTCTCGGCGAGGCGCAACCGCTGGAAGGCATGTCCGAAGGCTGGAAGCCCGAAAGCGGCCGAAAACCTCACACTTGGAATCCCCCTACAGTCGGGCCGCTGTCGCGAGGAACTCTGGATAAGGAACGAGACCACGTTTCTCACATAGGTTAAACTTCGAACTCCCATGGAGAACCCAAGGAAAACCTAAGACAACCTGCAAGTAAATCGGCAACCCGCCCAGGGGCAAGTGAAAAGGGCCAGGCCTACTGAGGCTCGAAAGCGTCCGAGCCTCCTGCAAAAATCTTCTACGCCTTCCCCGAAGGCCTGAGGGCTTCTGAGAAGGCCTCTTGAACAGGCCAGAGGGTTTCTGAGAAGTCCCCCCACCTTCTGAGAAGGCCTTCTCCTTCTCACGTCCCCCCCTCGCTCGCCGCCGAATAAAACCATCAAGGGACAACACCGAGCTCCTCCCGAACGAGCAGGGCTCCTTCTTCGGCGGCCCGACTCCAGCGCTGCCCCCCGAAACCCGGCTAGAATTCGAGCTGCCGACGCCCCGCTGGAAAGGGATGAACTGAACGAAGGGCAGCACGCACCAGCACTACCCCGGTGCGAGGCCCACGGGCACGCCCGATCAAAACGGCCAGGGAGGGCAGCGAGGAGGAGGAGGAGGAGGAGGAGAAGGAGGAGGAGCAGGAGGAGCAGGAGGAGGGGGGGAGGAGGAGGAGGGGGAGGAGGGGGGGGCGAGGAACGATAATGGATCAACGTGGAGCGAGCTGCGAGGAGCAGCCTGACCGAACGAACGAACGAACGAGAAGGAGGAGGAGGAGGAGGAGGAGGAGGAGGAGGAGGATTCGTTGCGAAAGCATTCGGGACCAGTTCATCGATCTGTCGCTGCGGCGCGACAGAAGCCACGCCTCGAAATACGGAGCGGAAACAGCTCGAGACGCACTTCCGAGGAGTTGGAAAAAGAAGCTGCACAGCACGGCGCAACCTCCAGGATTCAAAAGGCCATGGTCCTATGCGGTTATCACTGCCATCTCTCTCGACTTTCAGTCGTGGCCCTGCGGCGGCAACACAGCCGCGAGGCCGCGGGAAACGACTCGGCGCAGAGGTCCACGCGTCGACCCCGCTGGCACTTGCAGCACTTCAAGATTTGGATCCATTCCCCCGCCCACTACGACGACGACCACTCCCACCCACGTCCCTCTCCTCCGTACTCAAGAGTGACCAAAAATGGTTGGCAGGCTGGGCAATCACCCCTCTAGCCACCAGCTCACGATGTCGAGCACTCGAAGCAAAGGCCTCAGGGATGCTCACACGCGCTCGAGCGCCGCCGCGATCTGCGTCTCGAGGGGCCCCTTTCAGCGACGCTCCGACTAACTGCGCTGCCTTGCACTCCGCGAGCGCCATGTCCATCAGCGAACTCACCGCCTGCGCCTCTGAGTGTGGGCCCAGCGCTAGAGTCAGCTTGATGTTACCCTGCATCTTCTTGCTGCCTGGGCCCCGCGGAGCCTTCACTGTGTACTGCCTGACCAGGGACGCCATGAACTGCGGCGTCTGGTCCTTGAGATACTTCTGAAACAAACGTGTTGGCTGCCGCTTGCACCTGCTCCGATCCCTGAACCGTCATAACTCGGACCGTGAGGAAGAACACCGTGATAAACGAAGGCACTGGACTGGAGAGATCTACAAGGAGGAGGAGGAGGAGGAGGGCGGCGAGGAGGCAGAAGGAGGATTGATCGAAAGATCGAGTTCTCGGGCCAGTTCGGTGCCACTCCCCCTCGACTCGAGCTGAGTGGTATCCAACAATCTAGTATGACCTAGCTGTGTTGACTTCGTGGACAAGGGGTCGCTGGCGCCATGCGGCGCTCTGGCCCGGAGGAGGAGAGGAGGAAAAGGAGGAGGAGGAGGAGGCGGAGGCAAAAGAGCACTCGAAGAGAGAGTTTACCAGGATTACCGCCGTCAGAGGCGGACATGGACACTGAGAAGGGGAGCAGTAGGAAGGGGAGATGGGGAGGGGGACAGAAAGACGATCCTCAGGACGAGGAGGAACCGAATGAGGCGCAGCCAAGACCAGATCAACATCAGACCAGGACAAATCGGGGATGTCTGAGATCCGGCGGTTCTGGAAATTGTATCGGGCGAGCGCGGCCCCTTCTGAGAGCGTTCTGGAACGCTCTCGAACGCTTGGAAAGATTTGCCCCAGTCTGGGCCCTGCCCGACGATCCTTCGGACGAAACGAAGGAACAGCCGGGGGGGGCATGTCAATCAACTGTGAGCCCGACCCCCGTCTTGCAGCCAGCCGAGCAAGGATCGCTTCTCCCAAATCCAGGAGCCGCTTCACGATCAGCACGATGTAGGGCGGAATTCGGCGCAGGCTGTACCTCCTGCGAGGACATGGCTGTTCAAAAGCTATCAGTCAGCCCACTAGCCCTCTGGGGGTTGGAGGTTAGAAAAATAGTTCCCCGCAAACCTTTCCCCTTCGGGAGAGGCTTACCCATCCCCCATGCGCATCGTCGCAACACTTCATATATCTAGATCTACCTCAATCTAAACATATATTTACATATGCATGCACAGAGAAGAACCAGCACGCGCGCTTCACGCGCGCACTCATGTTCTAGCTAGGCTGGATTGTCGAACTCTCGGGGATCCTTATTTCATGATACTTCTTCTCGGCCCGCGACCACCTCGGCAGTCTGGGAGAGCCTTAGGGCCTCCTGGCTTGACGCCCAGGGCGAAGGCGCCAAACGGAGTCGGGGCGATGGGCCCTGAGCCGCATGGCAGCTTCGCACCAGAGCGTGGGGGGGGAGTCCTTCCCACGGGCGGCCAGGGCGCATCACGCTCACCGCGATAGCCGCGTGCACGGCGGAGCCGCCCGTGCGCACAAACGCACGCCTGTCGTCACCGGGAGCTTCGGCTCCCACCTGACGGCTGCCTCTTGTGATCCGCGTGCTCCTCGTTCGTCGGCCCCCGACCTCGGCCTTCGCCTGATCACCAGCCCGCCTGCGTTGGGCGCTCGTCTTGAATAGAGCGCTGCTGAGCTGGTCCTTCCTGCCCCATCCTCCTCTGCTTCTGCCTTCAATGTCCTCCTGCCTCCTACTTCCTAGGTGGCCACTGGGACATCTGCGATGGCTCCGTGGCGGAACTCGCCGTAATCACCCCAATGCAGGAAAAATGCCCCGCCAAAATTGATCTCCTGCCCCGTCATGCCACTTGGCTTGAAGGGGACAGCCAGACGTCGATTCGAAGACAACAAGATGACAGGCTTACGTACAACAGAAGAGCGGAACGGGTACCTGGACGCTTTCAACTTGCCCATGTCCTGATCTCGCGCGACTCCCCGCCCTTGGCAATCGTCTCGAACGGCTTCTCGCCATTGAACTTCTCGAGCAGATTGAAAAGGGGAACCTGCCATCGCAGCCCTCATGCCCTTCTCGAAAGCACAGAACATCAATGTCGTATGGGTGGACAGTCGAACAATCGAACCACCGAGACACGACAACCCACTCGCAAATACATTTGTCGTGGCCGAGTCGGGACACTGGATCGTTCGTGTTAAGGGGGGAGGCTGAGCGCGATCTACCATCGCTTAACTGGAAAAAGTGTTCCCCCCGCCCTCCTGGAAACCCGGGGGGGGTGGGGGGGCAAAATTTCCCCCCCCCCCCCCCCTTCCTACCCGGGAACTGGAGGAAGGGGGGAAGGGGGGGAACCCCCTGGCCCAAGGAGGGCAGGGGAGGGTGGTGCAGACCCCCCCTCCCCCCTCGGCGGCTCGAACTGGGGGGGAGGGGAACAGGGGGGGAAGAATCCCGCCCCTCGAGAGTTCGAACCGTGGGAGCGGGGAGGGGGAGAGCATACTGTCCCCGCGATCGAACATGGAGGGGCGGGGCGGGCTAGGGCCCGGGCGGGGGGCTGTGGCTGGAGCCGGAGCCGGGGCCAGGGTCGGGGCCATGGCTGGAGCCGGGGCCGGGACCAGGGCAGGCCCAGGGCCGGGGCCCGGGGCAGGGGCAAAGGCAGGGGAAGGGGCTCCCGAGCCCAACGACCCTTGAGCGTTGTTTGAGCTTGATTGGAGCTTTTTTTGAGCGTGGAGCCCTGTGGGAGCTTCGTTGGGGATCTGGATGAGGTTTGATTGAACTTTGCTTGAGCTTTGCTTTGTTGGGGCATGGTTTCAGCTTTGCTTGAGCTTTGTCCGAGCTTTGTTGGCGCTGTGTTGGTACTGTGTTTCAGCGTTGGCTGAGCTTTGTTGGAGCTTCGGTAGAGCATTATTAGAGCATTGTTGGAGCTTTGGTTCAGCTGATTGAGTTTTGTTTGGGCTGTGTGTGAGGGACTTTGTGTCAGCTATGTTTTGTTCAAGCTTTGTTGGAGCTTTGTTGGACATTTGCTTCGGCGTTGGTTGAGCTTTGTTTGAGCCTTGGTTGAGATGTGTTCGAGCTGTGTGTGATCTTTGCATGAGCTTTGCTTGAACTTTGCTTGAGCTTTGTGTGAACTTTGTTTGAACTTTGTTTGGGCTTTGACTCCGCTTTGTAAGCGCCTTGCTTGGGCTTGAGTTTGAGCTGTATTGGATGGATCCTTGCTTGAGCTGTGTTAGAGCAATGATTGAGCCTTGTTTGAACTTTGTTGGAGATTTGTTGGGGTGTTGTTTCAGCTTTGTTTGAGCTTTGCTTGAGCGTTGTTGGAGCTGTGTTGAAACTTTGTTCGAGCTTGGGTTCAACTTTGTTTGAGCTTTGTTTGAGCCGTAAGTTTGTTAAACTTTGTGTGAGCTTGTTTGAGCCGTGTCTAAGCTGTGTCTGACCTTTTTTCTTCTACGGCTCAACGACCACGTCCATCAAGCAAACTAAGAACACGGATAACGGAGGCGCTGGGGAAGCTGTGCCTGCCCCGCTCGCGTGCGCCCACGGTCAAAGCCAAGCAACTTTCAAACTCGGCCAGCACTCTGGCCAATTCGGGCGTAAACGCCAGGTAAGCCCTGGTGACGCGACGCCCAAAAAAGAGCCCCAGACGGTTTGCCAGGCGCGATAAAATTGGCCAACTCCCCCAACGTAGAGCCAGCAGCAGCAGCAGCAGAAGCGATCGCCAGTGCACTGCAATTCCCCTCCCCAGCCTCCACTCTCCCCAACTCCTCCGCCCCCCTCTCGAGGAGTAAAGCGTTGCTTAAAAATGCATTCGCGTCCGCACTCTCTTCAAACTCGTGTCTCCCCTGGCTTCAGCTCGCGGCCGTAGCCGTCGAGCTTGAAGGCATCTTGGAAGGCCTCGGCCTCGTCCGGCTCCCACTCGTCAAAGTTCATAATGCCGGCGAAGTCGGAGTCGCCGAAGTCGTCGAAGTCCATCGCAGAACCACCTTTCTTCTTCATCTTCCTGGTCAAGTGCGGGTACTTCTCGGCGACGACCGACTGCCAGTGCATGGGTGGCAGGTCCGGGTGCTTCACGGCCTCGTAGACGGTGGGGGTGATCGTGACCTCGCTGCCCGGGGCCGACTGGGTCAGCTTGAGCACCGCCGCCTTGTTGTTGCCTGTGTCGAGGTAATTGGGCGCGCTGAAGACGGTGACCACCTTTGGGTGGTCCCACCGAAATCCGTCCGCCTTGACCTCGTGGGAGCGGATGATGCACTGCAGGCCATTGGCCTCGCAGAACGCGGCCGAGACGTCCGGGCCGTACATGTAGACCCCCTTGGACTTGCGGTAGGAGGGGCCGTAGCCCCCGCCTCCACGAGGGTCGCTCCAGAGGATATCGATCAGCAGCCTCTCGTCGACCACGGCCTTGTCGGTGCTGGAGGGCCCAATGCTCTCCTGGTAGGCGTCGGGGCTGATCTCCGTGTTTCGGTCCACGGCCTGGATTGCTGCCAGGGTCGGCAGGTTCGAGTTCAGCGGGATGGAGTCGGTGGGGTCGTGTGTCTGTCCTGGCATCCAGATCCGCGGGTCGGGCCCGCCCATGCCAGCGTGCAAGATCAAGACCTTGTTGTCGACCAAGTGCCCGAGGGGGAGGCGCCGGAACGCCTCGGAGAAGAGGTCGAAAAGATCCACGCCGTACTTGGCCTCGCACTCTCCGCAGAAGCCGTAAATCATGTTGGCCTCCAGCATCTCGTGGTTGCCCCGGTTGATCCCCACAAACTGGGGGTCCTTCAGCTTCATGGCGAATATTGACAGGACCACCTCGATGCTCCAGGAGCCGCGGTCCACCATGTCCCCGTTGAAGACGACAGGGTTGCCAGGGCCCGGCGGACCAGTAATGCCAAGGGTGGTGAACAGATCCCAGTACTGGCCGTGCGTGTCTCCGACGACGGACATGCTTCCGCCGCTGGGGATGCTCAGGGAGGGGACGTTGGGCTCCTTCCCCAGGATGTCGATCACGTCCAGGACCATCAGCGTGGCGTCCTTCTTGGGGAGGCGCACGTCGCCCTTCTGCATCTCCATCAGGTCCTTAACCCACTGGTCCGTGATGGAGCCCCTGCCGGTGTACCTGGGCCCGCTGTAGCCAGGGGGGTCGGGGAGGGCCATCGCCCTGCGCCTCTCCGCCGCGAGATCGGCATCGGTGAAACCGCTGTTGCGGGGGACCCACTCCGCCCTCATGCCCGTGCGGCCGCCATCCAACCGCTTCCCGCTCGCGCCGCCAGCCAGAAGCGGCTGGCGCGGGCCCGCAGGCGTGCCGCGCGGGGCCGGAGCGGCCAGGAACGCCCCGGACCACCGCCAGCAGCAGGCGACCGCGCCGCCGACCAGCGCGCAGAGCGGCCCCCGCTCAGAGGGCCTCGGCGTGGCCCGGGGCATCCGCTGGCAGCGCATCGGCCTCTGGAAGTGGTGCTCTTGAGACAAGACAGCCTGAGCCGAAACGGCTTGAGCCAAAATGGCTACGGTTTGAGCTGTGTCTGAGCTTTGTTTGAGCTTTGTTGGATCCTTTTTTTTCAGCTGTGATCGAGCTGAGTTTGGGCTTTGTGTGAGCCTTGTGTGCGCTTTGTCTATGCTTTGCTTGGGCTTTGTTGGAGCTTAGTTGGGGCTTTGCCTGAACTTTGTGTGAGCTTCGTTGGAGCTTTGTTGGCTCTCTGATTCAGCGTTCGTTGAGCGTTATTTGAGCTGTGTTTGAGCTGTGATTGATCTTTGTTTGAGCTTTGTTTGTTGTGTGAGCTTTGTTTGAGCATTGTTGTGGCTCTGTGGGAGCTTTGATTGAGCTTTGAGCTTTGCTTGAGCTTTGTTTCAGCTTTGTTTGAGCTTTGTTTGGGCTGTGATTGAGCTAATTATGTTTGAGCCTTGTTGAAGCTCTGTTGGAGCTTAATTTGAGCTTTGTGTCAACTTTGTCTGCGCCTTTTTTAGCTTTGTCTGAGCTTGTGACGACGACGACGACGACGGAAATGGCGACGGCGACGGCGACGGCGGGGAACAAGTGGTACGCGTGCCCTGGCTCTTGCACTAAGGAGCCGCGAGAGACAGGAGGCTTTCGCCTCCTTCCTCCAGGAGTTTACTTTTGTGGCCGCCGGGGGGAGGACGAACGACGAACGAACGACGACGACGAACGAAAACAAAGAGGTCCGAGCTCTAGAACACAGCTGCGCAAGATAACAAAGGGTCCAGGGCGAGGGGGACTGGGGCCAGGGCCGTGGGGGGGGAGGCTGGGTCCAGGGCCAGGGCCAGCGGGGCAAGGGGGGCTGGGGCCAGGGCCAGGGGAGGAAGCAGGGTCCAGGGCCAGAGGGAAGACGACAAACGAACATAAAGGGTCCAGGGCAAGGGGGACTGGGGCCAGGGCCGGGGGGGGGGAGGCTGGTTCCAGGCCCAGGGCCAGCGGGGCGAGGGGGGCTGAGGCCAGGACGAGGTGGGGAGGTTGGGTCCAGGGTCAACCGGACCAGGGACCACGACGAGCGAACAAAAAGGGTCCAGGGCGAGGGGGACTGGGGCCAGGGCCGGGGCTGGGGAGGCTGGGTCCAGGGCCAGGGCCAGCGGGGCGAGGGGGGCTGGGGCCAGGACCAGGTGGGGAGGTTGGGTCCAGGGCCAGGACCGGACCAGGCACGACGACGAACGAAAATAACAGGTCCAGGGCGAGGGGCACTTGGGCCAGGGCCGGAAGGGGAGAGGCCGGGTCCGGGTCCAAGGGGGCCGGGGCCAGGGCCAGGGGAGGAGGCAGGGTCCAGGGACAGGACCAGAGGGACGACGACGAGCGAAAATAAAGGGTCCAGGGCGAGGAGGACTGGGGCCAGGGCCAGGGGAGGGAGGCTGGGTCCAGGGCCAAGGCCAGCGGGGCGAGGGGGGCCAAGGGGTCCCAAGGGGAGGGCTCAGGGGGACGAACGAGCGAACGAACGACGACGAAAATAAAGGGTTCCGTGGCCCAGGGGGGCTGCCCTGGGAAGCCTGGACGGAGGGGCCCTGGGAAGCCTGTACGGAGGGGCCCCAAGAAATCCCAAGAGCCTCCACGGGGAGGTGGCCCAGAGAAGCGGGGGGAGGCCCAGGGGGTCCCAAGGGGTCCCAAGAGCCTGCACGGGGAGGTGGCCCAGAGAAGCGGGGGGAGGCCCAGGGGATCCCAAGGGATCCCAAGGGGAGGGCCCAGGGGGGCGAACGAACGAACGAACGACGACGAAAATAAAGGGTTCCGTGGCCCAGGGGGGCTGCCCTGGGAAGCCTGGACGGAGGGGCCCTGGGAAACCTGGACGGAGGGGCCCCAAGAAGTCCCGAGAGCCTCCACGGGGAGGTGGCCCAAAGAAGCGGGGGGAGGCCCAGGGGGTCCCAAGGGATCCCAAGAGCCTCCACGGGGAGGTGGCCCAGAGAAGAGGGGGGAGGCCCAGGGGGTCCCAAGGGGTCCCAAGGGGAGGGCCCAGGGGGACGAACGAACGAACGAACGGCGACGAAAATAAAGGGTTCCGTGGCCCAGGGGGGCTGCCCTGGGAAGCCTGGGCGAAGGGGCCCTGGGAAGCCTGGACGGAGGGGTCCCAAGAAATCCCAAGAGCCTCCACGTGGAGGTGGCCCAGAGAAGCGGGGGGAGGCCCAGGGGGTCCCAAGGGGTCCCAAGAGCCTGCACGGGGAGGTGGCCCAGAGAAGCGGGGGGAGGCCCAGGGGATCCCAAGGGATCCCAAGGGGAGGGCCCAGGGGGACGAACGAACGAACGACGACGAAAATAAAGATGTCCGAGCTCTAGAGCACAGCTGTGCAAGAGAATTAAATGCAACATTCACTTGGCGATGGGACAATATTGGGGGACCTATGTCATAAGCACCGGGGACGCCGTCCGGGCGGGCGGCACATTAAATGGACTTTTCACTCGGGCGGGACATGAAATGCAACCTTCACTCTGTGATGAGACAGCGCTCGGGGAAATATACCCCCAGCACCAGGGACGTCGTTCGAGCGGGCGCGACATTAAATGCAACCTTCACTCAGTGATGGAGCGTTCAGTCGGCCGGACAGGCGGGACATGAAATGAAACCTTCACTAAGTGATGGGGCGTCACAATCATGATCACCATCACCACAAACACCATCATCATAAGTAATTGCTTAATTGTAGTGATCGTCATCATCAAATGTCATCATCAGTAGCAGCATCACCACCAGCATCATCAGCATCACCACCACCACCATGATGATCATCATCATCATCACCACGACCACCACCTCCATCAACATCAGCATCAACATCAACATCAGCATCAGCATCATCAACATCATCATCATCATAGTCAGCATCATCAGTATCATCATCATCGTCACCATCAGCATCATCGTCACCATCGCCATCACCATCATAATCGCCATCATCATCATCATCATCGTCAACACCATCATCATCATCATCTTCATCGCCGTCACCATCATCATCATCATCACCACCAGCATCATCATCATCACCACCACCACCATCATCATCACCACCGCCACCAACATCATCATCACCACCATCATCATCCATCCCACCACCACCACAACCATCATCATGGTCGACGTCGTCGTCATCGTCATCATCATCACCACGGCCATCATCAGTATCAGCTTCACCCTAACCATCATCATGATCAGCATCATCAGCATCGTCATCATCATCAGCATCATCATCCTCATCCTCATCCCAAACCTCAGCCTCATCCCCCTCCTCCCCCTCCTCCTCATCTTCCGCCTCCTCCTCCTCAACATCATCATCACCGTCATCACTATCCCTATCATTATCACCGTCTCAGTTACCTCAGCATCATCCTCCTCTTCGTCCTCATCATCCTCCTCATCCTGACAATCCTCCTCCTCAACATCATCTCCACCATCATCACCATCACCATCACCATCGCCATGATCATCACCATCATGATCTTCCCCTCCCCCTTGGCCAGACAACATTTTCAGACGCATAGCGGGGCTACGCGGCAGGTTACAAGGTTGATGGCGCGAGCTGACGGACAGCCGCTCTGGGCGGCTGCAAACGCTTACAGTTTGGTCTGGTGAGGCCTGGAGATCTCCCCCAACTAAAAAGAGAGAGAGAGAGAGAGAGAGAGAGAGAGAGAGAGAGAGAGAGGGGAGGCAGGACGGGGTTCGGGATGGCGCAGCAAAAAACCTTGAGGGTTGAAAACGGCCGCGGGGAGGCACGATCAATGCTGTTCACCGCACTCTCATGATCTCCCCCTCCCCCTTGGCCAGACAACATTTTCAGACGCATAGCGGGGCTACGCGGCAGGTTGCAAGGTTGATGGCACGAGCTGACGGACAGCCGCCCTGGGCGGCTGCAAACGCTTGCAGTTTGGTCTGGCGAGGCCCGGAGATCTCCCTTATCCACGAAGTGGACTGCTTAAAAGGCGTTTATAAATTAATCCTGCTAGCACTTTAGTCAGCTCTTTAGGATAAGCTTGAGCACGTAACGTATTCCAAGTTCCACAGCTATCTTTACCCTCCAAGACGGCGTGGCGGCAGCCTGTCCGAGAACACAGCCCATTTGACATAGTACACCTGCGGCCGGCAAAAGACATATCAAGACCGTGGGACAACAACGTCGTACTCTTTTTCCAAGTTTCACCGTACTGGCAGAAATCAAGGTGCACAAACGCGGGAGATAAAACCTCGGCCCCGAAAGATTTCATCTTGGCGAGCTTCTTCACAGCCGGGGCTTTCCAGACACGACTCGTGCGAGGGTTCTCGATAGTCCAGGGGGCCCCAGCTTTTGACGCGGCCCGGCAACAACGAACGACAAACCACATCAACTGGTTCCCCTCCTTGACCTTCCTGGCGTCTTTTTCACCCAGCCCAGGGAGTCCCATGATATACTTTTGTTCGTCCCGAAGAGGCCCTGGGCCAGTTCATCCCCATCTTCTAGCTCTGCTCCAAGTATTACAGGGCAGCCCGAACCAGAGACAACCAACCCTCCTGCTTCTAATAAGGGCAAGGACTCTCTGCTGGTTCTTCTTGACCAACAGGTCGACATTGTTAAGAACGTCCAAGCCCTCCGCACGGATGCCGCGGCCTCTCAACGACGCAGTCAAGCGGCCAGATCCCGAGAAAACCTCAAGACACCCACGGCGCCCAACGAGCCCCCATCGAGCTCCACGCGACCGCGGAGCTGGAGACCTGCGCCGCGAGCGCTTCACCTCCTCACGGCCCGGGGCGGCTGGAGGGCGGCCTTCCGCCCCAACAGCACGTCGTCGAGAACGGCCGCGCATTTTTCACATGGTCAAGGACATGAGGCACGAGCATCGCGAGCATATTCTGAACCTTTCCGATCTTGGTATACCGACGAACGGAGCTCTCCGTCTGCCACCTGCCGCGGGCCATCACCGTGGCCCTGTCTCTGTGCTTGCCGACGAGGTCGTGGGCGGCTCCTCCGTGCCGGCACTGGTAGAGCGACAGGCGGTCGCGCAGCCCGAGGTCGAGAGCTGCCTGGTTCATCAGGTCGTGCACCTCCTTCAGCTGGAAGTCGAACAGGAAGGCGCCCCTTGCTTTTCCCCGGGCCCGGCTGTGCAGCGCCGCGCCGAGGTTGGGCAGATGCCCCTGGTCGAGGATGAGGCTGTTGTCGTAGATCCCGACCTTGTCGGGCACCTTCTCGTCGGACCCCCTGATGATCACCGCGTAGTGCCGAAAACCGTGCCCCGCCCCCGAGACTGGAGGAACCACATCCTTCGCGCGGATGCTCAACCCCTCCGAGGGCCTCAGGTAGCACGCAAAGCACACCGCCAGGTACAGCGCCATGTCCTGCCTCCCCTGCTGCGCCAAATGCATCGACAGAGCCGCCGGGATGATCCAAGGCAGCGGCAGCAGGCTGGTGGGCGGCGCGACCTTTCTCCACCCTTTCAAGGCCCTCTGCGCCCGCACCAGCGACCAGATCTGACCGCTCTTGGCGCGGGCCTCCGCGAACTGCACGGCCGCAATGGTCTTCTCCGCGAGCGAGGGGCCGTACCCGTCCAGGAACTTCGCGTCGAAGTAGTCCACGAGCAGCAAGTCGGTCTGCGCCGAGATGCCCGTGGGCAACCCGTTCTCCGTGCAGAAGTCCCTGAACTCCTTCAGGTAGAAATCGCAATATTGATTCATCTCGGCCGAGACGCTGCGCTCCTCCAAGCGAGACTTCATGCCCCGCCACGCAAGCAACTTCCCCTTCGGGTCGAGCGCCTCCTCGGCCTTCCTCTTGCGCGACGTCAAGTCGAGCGCCGCCCGCGTGCCCAAAGGCGGCAAAGGGCGGCGGTCCTCGGGAGCATCAACCAGCGCCGTCAGCAAGCGCTTCTCCTTGGGAGAGTCCCGGCGGCCGTGCTCCATCTCGCCAACGCTCCAGCCCCGGAGGCTCCGGGAGCCAGTGGGCGCCGTCGCTGCCGCGCGAGCGACGCCCCCCGCCGCCTGCGCCTTGCCGACGAGCTGCCTCTCCTGGCCCGCCCGCGTCGGCAGCGCGGGCCCGGCGGCGAGCGCCCGCCCGTTCCTCGCGGCGTGAGGGTTCGTCTGCAACATTGAACTCGCTGGGCGCCCACCGCGGACGAAGGCGGCTGTTGGTGGCGAGCAAAAGGGCCCCCGCTTGCTGGCAGACCCTGAGCAAATCGTACGAGCAGGCACGACCCTTCGACAAAGCGAAACACAGCCCCATGTTGTCGACAAGGAGTAGATGCCGCTTTCCAAAATTACGGTGAGCCCGAGAAAGACGTCTGAGCGCTAGAATCACCGTCCTACCTTCCTTGATCGTGATATGTTCGTCCAAGAACTTCCAGGTACCATACAACACCACGTCCCAAGACTCCTGCTTCATAAGACATAGGGGCACTTCGGGGAAATCGGGATCCTCCGAGTACTTGAAAGAGTCCCAATCGCCTGCATCGCCCCACAGACCTTCCTTCGAGACCTCCGGGGCCCAGACGCTCCCAGCCGTGGCGAGGTCCTCCTGGGGGTCCAATCCTAGAGCGCGATACCTGGGGGCCCATTGGTCAGGAGCAAGTCGTTTGAAACGCCACCACTCGTTCCACCTCCCCATCATCCGAACTGATTCGACGTCAAGATCACACTGGCAAACTCCGTACCCCGTCGGCGAGGCATCGGTGCACGTGACCGTGGGATTCCACCCCTGACGAAGATCAGCCACGGCGAGTGGCAGAAGACCAGTAATGATGCGACACTCTTTGCAGCAGCTCGGCCAAAGACGTTCGGGCTCCGAACTCTGCGAGGCGAAGTCATACAGGTGCCGCAAGACTGGGAGCGTGCTGCGATTCAACATGGCGACGTAAATGTAATGTCCGATCAGCCTCTCAACAGCGCTCGCCGAAACCATGGGCCCTGAACTCAGCCAGTCAAACACGACGATCAACTTCCAAAGCTTGTCGGGGTCCGGACTGAGGGTACCTGCATCGCCATTAAGAACCGAACCCAGCACGCGGGCGACGAGGGAAGGTCCCGAGATGTCGTGGATAGTGAAACCGTCCTGCTCCATATCCCTCTGAACAGCATCACGCAACTCTCTAGCTCGCTCACACGAGAAAGCGCCGGCATTCAAATTATCACAGTACGCCATGTAGACGCGCTCGCCTGCCTGCACATTCGGAACGGGGTGCCCGTCCACGAGAACGAAACTGTCTGAGACCTCCCTTCGGGCAACTTGCATATGGTATTCTTGAACCAACCAAAAAGACCAAGTAAACCCCATTGGTAACACGGTGAGACACGTTGACACTTTCTCATCAACTCTGAAAACGTCCAAGAGCACCCCCGACACACCTGCATTCAGTATGTCCCCCACGACCGCGTCAGCCTCAAAAGCGAAGAAATCTGAAAGCTCGTCCGAGATACCGCACTCGTAGCAACAGTCCTTGATGTCACCTTCGGCCCAATACAAGGCCTGTCCTACAGGGATCTCCAGGTCACTCAAGGAACTTAAACCACCTAGCTCAGTGCGAGGGGGGGTGCGAATCGAAGATTACACTGGCGGCAGTCGAGGACAAGACGTTGCTTCCCCGACTTTTTCAAAACGGTGAACGCCCCGATGCGAGCGGCGGGGCGCCGAGTAAACCTCGCGAGACCCCGAGAAGCCATCCTGGAAGCAAACGCACAGAAACCCCATGGGGCTCTCAACAGCGGGTCCGTGTAAGGCGGCACTCGAGATGCCTCGTCGGACAGCTGGCTCCAAACCGCTGCACCGACAAGCATCTTCTCTTCAAAGTTCTGAAGGCACTCCAGGGGCAACCCTACCAAGACTGACCCCAAATCCACAGGCGACCGCTCCACGTCTGGAAGCATCAGTTTCTCCAAAACCATGGGAGCCCGGGCGCCCTGACCCAGGTCCCCTGCATAAGCATGCTTAAAAACACGAAGCTCCTGGAGGGCCCCTGGGCGGGTGACACTCGGAGGCTCGGGGCCCAGCTCGCGCGCGCGCACGATCAAATGTGCAAGAGCAACACGCTGGCACTGCGGCAGCGCCATCAGGTCGCTGACGGCCGGAGGGGCTGGCACATCACGAGCACCGTAGTACATCGAGTTGAGTGCGTCCACGGACCTGTTGACTGCGGCTGCCACAGCCCACCGACGCATCACGCGCCGCGTCGTAGAACGGCACATCCTTCGCAGGTCACCTCGGCGCCCTTCAGCGAGACGAGGCAGAGGGAAAATATCACGATACCTGCTTGGGACGTTCTCTCCCTCAGAAAAGATGGCCTCGCCGCTGTGCTTGGCCATGACTCCAAACAGGAAGACAGCGACGAACAGGTTGAGTCAAGACCTGCTCACCACTTGCTGCTCACAGGCTCTCGGGGAACGACGAGGCGCGGCCGAGCCAATCCGCACCTCTAGTCCCGTAGGCTACCCAGCGCCGGCGGCGTCGGCCCCCGCTCCGCCGCCCCTGCCGCCGCGTCCGCGGCCACGACCAGGGGCGAGCGAGCGCGCCTCCGCCGCCTTGCGCTTCTCCTTCGAGATGGCCGCCTCAGCACGCAGCCGATCGGACACATGGGCGGTCAGCGCCGGTGATACCAGCGCCCCGCCCGCGCGCGTCCCGTCGCCCATGAAGTGGGCGGCCCCCTCGTAGCTCGGCGCGCTGGGGTTGGCATGATGGGCTTCGGCAATCAGCTGGCGCCTGCGCGCCACAGCCTCCATGCAGGCCAAGTTCATGTCGTTGAGCCCGTCGTAGGTCACCGCCAGCTCCTGCACCAGCGCTAAGTTGGCGTCCTCGTGGATCGAGCGGTCGCCGTCGGGGATCTTTGCCTCGGCCAACCACTTTGAGTGCTGGGCGCGCGGCCCCTCCGCCATCTTGATCATCTCCCTGCACATCCACTCGGTCGTTCGTGGTCCACTCAGAGGCCAGTCGTCAAACTCGGTCGCTGTCATCTCCTGCACGGACTGCCTGAACTCCCGCCTCCGTGTCCCATCGGGACCATACTTCACCGACAGAGTCCGCACGTCGTCACCCACCGCCTGGTCGTTGCCGTGGGTGGCCGTCGCCGCTCGGTTCCACTTGATCCGCTCCTCGCAGAACGTACCGATCTCCGCCTGGTAGTTGTTCAGCTGCTTGACCAGCACCGGCCTGGGCACCTGCATGTTGGGCAACACCATGAGCCCGCAGCCGTTCGCCTGCACCGCCCCCGCCGGCATCGTCACAATCTCGCCGATGCTGTGCCCGTCTACGTGCTCCGCGAGCACCCAGGCGACGGCGGGGGCAGCTGGCGCGGCACCGCCCGCGGCGGCGCCGGGCGCGCCAGCGGCCAGGCCGCCGGCTCCCCCAGCGGCCCCCTGTGCTCCTCGGAGGGCGACGACGCCGATCGCCTCGGCCAGCAACTGGTCTATCTCCGCGTCGGTCGGTGGCTGCCGAAATCGATACAGCTGAGCACCGCCAAGTCCCAGCGGCAGCTCCCCGTTGTCGCCCAAGAACCTCACCGTCTCGAACGCACCCTGGTCGCTCATGTCCTCGTCGTATACATCGAAATCAGGGGACGCGATGGTGACCAGTCCCCCAACCATATCATTCAGGAACAGTCGCTCGTGTGACAACTCCTCGCCCGCGCCCACGTACCTCACTAGTGCACGCCGTAGCATCGTTCCCCCTGGCCCCGTCGGCAACGGCCAACCGTCCGCTCCCCGCACTCGTGGTCCCGGTGGAGGTGGCGGACCGACTGCCAAACCAACCAACGCCATACTGCACGCACGTGACGGTCACCTGCAGCACGGAGAAGAACAAACAGACGAGCGCACAACCGACGAGCTGCCAGGACTGGTGACCCCCGCTTGGAGCCGCGACCGCCTCACACTTGCAGTGACAATGGCAGACTGGCTCCGGGATGTCTGGGCAATGGACCTCCGCCCGTCCTGCCGCCCGCGCCGCCTCGGTCGCGTCTGAGACCGCGCCTCGCAGCACCCACGCCGAGAAGGCTGCGATCACCCCGCTGGTCGCGGCAGGCGCGGAGGCGGCGGCGGCGAGGAGGCCCCAGACCATCCACCCGCGGGGAAGGTCCGTGCGCACCTGCTGCGCAGCAAAAAACCTTGAGGGTTAAAGACGGCCGCGGGGAGGCACGATCAATGCTGTGCACCGCACTCTCATGTCGCTGATCTCGAAGCTCACCCCATTTCTTGCCCGTAGAATCTGCAGGCACGGCCTCCGCGAGCGCCTCGCACGAGCGTTCGATGCTGGCCGTGATGCTCTTGCTGCGTCGCGGAACTGAGCAGGAACTTCATATTCTTCACCTCGCTATGGTCGCACCTGTCACCGTCCCTGGGATTCGGCCCAAGGTCTTTCTGCTCACAACTCTTGTCTCATCTATCGCACCCACGGAAAACGGGAACCGCGAAGATGGTTTCCTGGCGCGTTGGTCGTTCTCCTGCGGCTGCGGCGATACCCCATTGACCTTCCTGTAATGCTTGTTATGCTTGGACACGTTGTCCTTATTGTCTTTCCTGTTTTTTTTGTGTTCGCTGACCTTCGAACTTGTCGAAGCTGTCCTCCGACTTTTCCGCGAAAGCGAGCGCCTCCTGCCCTCGGTCGGCAGCCCCTCTGTCTCCGTCGAGGCCTTCCCGCCGCCTTTCAGACGAACCTCCGCCCCCATCGGCTGCGGCCGCTGCAGGCTGCGATGGTGCGCGTCCAGCTCGCGCACCTCCTCCCGACGAGTCACTTCATCCTTCGTCAGCATCACCTGCGGCCTGGCCCCACGCCTCACCTGCGGCGCCTGCGGCTCCCCCCAAAACCCTGGCGGCGGCTCCTAGACCACCTCCGTCAGGACGGGGAAACTGACCAGTTTGATGGGCACCGCCTTCGGCAACGGCGCCATCAGCCATGAGGTTCCTCTCCTCCTCGTCGGTGTGGTTGGAGCCCTCGTCCCCATAGCCCAGCACCACCTTGACCTCCAGCTCGTCGATGTCATTCACCTCCTGCGTGATGCGCTGCGCCAGGCCTGCGAGCGCCTGCTGCGCGCCGTTGCACTCCAGCAGCGCCGAGGGCAGGAGGAGCCGAAGGAGCATCAGGGGACCGCCATCCGCTCCCGCGCGCGGCACACCAGGCCCCCGACTGCGGGGAAACGGCAAGGAGGAGGAGGAGGAGGAGGAGGAGGAGGAGGAGGAGGGAGGAGGAAGAGAAGGAGGAGGAGGAGGAGGAGGCAGGACGGGTCGCGGAAGCCCTTCGAAGAAACCCTCCGGTCCCGGGTCAGTCGAGCCTTGCGAGATCCTGCAGGAGCCTGCGCCCAAGCCCGGGTCGGTGCGCCCCTGGCCCAGCGGGACGACCCTGCAAGAATTCTGTCGGCCCTCTGGCACCCCCCCGTTTGCATTGACCTCCGTCGCAGGGCCCCCGATTTCCCTGTCTGTAGAATTGGGTCGGGCACGTTCCCCTACATGCGGATGTTGGGCGAAACATTGAAACTATTCAACAAGCATGCCCTGAAATAGTCAAACACATGCTCAAAAATTCGTTCCCAAACTATTCTTAAAACATATTTGGACATTTCTCCTGCACGAGGGACATGTCCGACTTAACTCTAGAAGAAAAAAGAGCGGCATAAACATGAACTGCTGGCGCTCCGCGCGGACTTCTGGGATTCGCGCTGGACCCCGCCCCTTCCCTGGCGCGCGGAGAGCGCCAGGGGGCGGTGCCGGAGGCGCCGCCTGGGGGGCCAAGCGCGGATCCAAGGAATCCGCGCGGAACGCCAAAAGTTTATGCTTAAGTCGGGCGTGTCCCCCCACAGGCGGATTTTGGACGATTCATTAAAATACCTCACGAATATCCAACCCCAGACTATTTTGTTTTACTATGTGTAAATGGATATTCCTCCTGTAGATGGACACGCCCGACTTACATCTACAGTCAACCCGCAGAGTGAGGATGCGCGATAAGGATGCAAGGCCCTTGGACGCCCATCTCGAAGCGTTCCGAGCGGGGCGCGGCCAACATAAGTGTCCAAGGATCGACCTGGGAAGCAAGGATGCAAAGGGTACCCTTGGGAGGGATGCCTACCCCTCCTCTGCGGGCCGACTGTATGCTTATGGCGTCAGGTCTCGGAGGCCGGGCGGCGTCCGGCAGAGGGAGGCTCGGCGCGGGGCCGCGGCTCGCTCGTCGCGCTCTGGGCCGTCGCTGAGCTCCTGCCCCTGCGCCAGCAGCTGCTCCGCCCTGGCCAGGGACAGACACACGCGCGCACACACACACACAGCCAGGGCGCATCAGGAGCGAAGATCAGGAGCATGAGCGGAAGGAGGAGGAGGAGGAGGAGGAGGAGGAGGAGGAGGAGGAGGGGAGGAGGAGGAGGAGGAGGAGGAGGAGGGGGGAGGGGAGGAGGAGAAGGAGGAGGAGGAGGAGAGCGCTGCGTGCACGCTTCGGCGGCCAGATCCAGAGGATCAGACGAAGCCAGGACGAGGCCCAAGGCGGGCGAGGATGAATCGAGAACCTCTGAGATCCCGCGGCTCTGGAGGAGGCATCGGGCGCCGCGGATCTCTCAGAGCGTTCCAGAACGCGCTGAGAGCGTTCGGGAACGCTCTGGAACATATCTATCCTCGTCCTCGTCCTCCTCCTCCTCATCCTCCTCCTCCTCCTCCTCCTCCCCCCCCTCCTCCTCCTCCTCGTCCTGGCCCCGTCCAAGGCCAAGTTATCCGATGGGGAAGAGAGTCGGGGAGGTGCGGGCCAATGACCCCATCGTGTTGCGCCCGCGCGCACCTGTGCTGCGCACCCCAGTCGGACCTGCGCAACCGACGAGGTTAGTAAAGGAGCCCAGGGACACACAAATGAATAGGCACAAACAATTGGACTTCCCATGCTTTCCCACATGTTGTCTTCCCCCCCCCCCATGTTCGCATGTGTTCCTGGGAATCGACGACTGAGTTTGTCTGTGTATTTCCTTCCCTCCCGAGTTAGATTATCCCGGGGCGGGGGGAGGGGGGGCGGATGCGGGCCCGACAACCGGGGCTACCGGCGGACCCTGCAAAAACGGCCTCTGGGGATGCCATGGCCCTGGAAGACCATGTCGGCACGTTTCGAGCGGGGCGTGGCCTGCGAGAGTGGCAAGGGATGGGCCGAAGGGAAAGGATGCAGAGGCAACCTTGGAAAATTGCTCATCCTCACTACAGTTGGGGCGTTGACCTAAGGAACCCTAAATCAGGAACGAGGCCCCTTTGTTCCACAAGTTAACCTTCGATGTCCCATCGAAGGCCCATAGAATACCTGAGGCGAACTGCAAAACAACTAAGGAACACTGAGACCCTCCCCAACAAAAAATGTTCTTTCTTGAACGCCCCGACAGTATCCGTGTTGACTGTATCGGCGGCGAGTCCAGGGGCTGAGACGCTGTCGGGGCTTCTGGGAAGCCCGATGAGCCTTCGCCGAAGCCGCAGACAGCTTCTCAGGAGGCGCGAGGGCTTCGAAGCCTCCCTGCCTTCTGAGAAGGCCTGCTCCCTCTCAATTGCCCCCTGTGCTCGCCGCCGACCCTAGAAAGTGGTCACGTCCTTCTCCACGCCTCCTCCTGCTCCTCCTGCTCCTCCTCCTCCTCCTCCTCCTTCTCCTCCTCCTCCTCCTCCTCCTGCTTACCGTCCTCCTCCACCTCCCGCTCCTCCTCCTCCTGCTCCTTCTCCTCCTCCCTCTCATCCTCCTCCTCCTCCTCCTCCTCCTCCTCCTCCTCCTCCTGCCCCCTCCTCCTCTCTCCTCCTGCTCTCCTCCATCCTGCTCCTCTCCTCCTCCTCCTCCTCCTTCCTCCTCCTCCTCCTCCATCCTCCCCCTCCCCTCCCCCTTCCTCCTCCTCCTCCTCCTTCTCCTCCTCCTCCGTAGCCATGTGGCTCAAGCCATGTTGGGTCAAGCAAGTGTTGCCCAAGCCTTCCTGGATGTAAGTATTGATGTTCGTGGCATTGAACCTTTGTGAACCCAAGACGATATTCGTGCCACTCCTGATGGACAACGGCCGTGTTCGTGCCACTCATGAAAGTCTGAATGTTCTGTCCAATGTCGCTGTCTGGTGGTTTCGAATGTATTTTCGATGTGCCCCCCTCCCGCGATGCATCTTCGTTATCAGGGCGTTCAAATTCACGATTACGCGTTTGCTCTTCATGGTACTTGCGGACCGTTCGAATCGTCAGATTTAGGATCTGGCTGACAAGCTAGGGCTACGAGATCTATACATATCCACTGCTCCTGGCCAGGCCCATCCTGGGCCCGGGAGCGGTGCATACGCCCTCGTGACCTAGCCAGGGGGACATATACACCGCTCCTGGACCCAGGATGGGCTTGGCCAGGAGCAGTGGATATGTATAGATCTCGTCGCCCCGCAAGCGAAGTTCGGCGTGGGTTGAGAGATGGTCCCCTAAGCCATGAGTTACAACCACGTTGTATGCCAGTCCAATGATTTCAACCAGACAATTCCGACATCGCAGTTTATGTAAGTTCAGCATGTGTGATATTTCTTTGGCAGGTGTTGTGAAGCCCCACTTTGAATGTCCAGAGTGGACATTGCCAATCATTATTGGCAAGATCTTGGGACAACGCTCGGTCTCGAGGGCGCCCGCACTTGCTACGGACATCATACTTACATTCGCATGCTGTGTGAAAGGTTGCCTGCAGTTCTGATCCGCTTCATTATCTACTTCACGACACTGCGGAGTGGAAGTCGGCATTTGCAAAATATGGTGGCAATGTGTGGTTGGCCTCCCTCTCTTCTCCTCGCTTCTCCCCTTCGCCCCGCCCCCTGACGCGGCGAGCAGCTATCCCTCGAACTGCGATGGAATAGAGGATATAACGGTAGGCCCCCGAGGCCATATGCCGCTTATCGGTCGGTCGCAATCATTTCTCGCTTTCGTGCACGCAGGGTCCCATGTGACTTCAACCAGATCTTGGCAATGCGCCGTCAAAGCGCGACTGTCTGCGAGTACTGGATGACCTCGAAAGCGTGCTTGCCATACCACGCGGCCATTTGCATTCAAGGTCCACCATAGTGCCACTGCAAGCACGAGATACACCATAGTGCCACTGCAAGCACGAGATGCGAATACTCGAATACCCATGCGCGAGAGTCTGCTCTCGTTGTATGGTGAGACCCATCCCTGCCGGCTCCAAGTCTTCTCTGTGCGTGACCAGTGTTTATGTCACTGCTATTTCGCAGCTAAGCTTTTTAGTAATTTGCGTGCGTTATCCACGTGCCCATCGATATCCACGTGCGCCGTTTCTTTCTCGCAATATGTCCTCTGACACACCGAGAAAAAACGACCCCCGACTCTTTGCTTAACCCGGCCAAATGCCCGATATGGTTCACATGTTGACGTGGCTGCCAGAGATGCACTGGCCATGGAGATAGCCCCACAGTTCAGTCATTGGATCAATACTTCAAGGTTGCTCCAATGACTGGCGTATCACCCACACCTACAGCTTCATCTGTGCTGTGCTGGCTCGGCCTACGCTGGGAATTCTTCATAAGAGATATTCTCCATGGGTATGATTGGGTGCCCGAACTATCCGGGGTAACTCGGGTCCGGGGTGATTCGGGCTTGGATTCCCGAAAAAACAACCCGAGTTAACCCTGACCCGAGATACCTCTGATGATTTGGGGCTCTGGACGCCCGAACTATCCGGGGTAAGTCGGGTCCGGGGTAAGTCGGGTTCGGAATCCCGAAAAACGAACCCCGGTTAGCCCTGACCCGAGTTACCCCCGATGATTCGGGGCTCTGATATGAGGCCTTTGAGAGCCTCTCCACGGCCACGCAAGTTACGCATATGGAGGGCATGGTTTGCAGAAGCACTTCGGGTGCCGCCCCACTGGCGCCGGCGCCGAGGTCGGAGGTCCAGCGCCGATCCGAACAATCCGCGCGGACCTCCGGAGTGCGCCTGCGAGGACAACTCGCAGAAGTGCTTTTGAAAGGGGCCCTGGGACACACAGATAAATGCAACAAATATCAGGAGCCCCCATAAGTTCCCATATGTTCTGTGACTCTGTCTTCCCCCCCCACTTCTCATAGTTTCCCATCTGTTCCAGGGGATCGACGATTAAGTGTGTCTGTGTGGTTTTTCCCCTCCTGTACTGTTTGACGCCGCCTCGAACGCGCTGGGACTCCCGGCGGCGCCCTTCGGCGCCGCTCCTGGCGCGCCCCACGCGCCAGGGTGGGGGTCCCCAGCGCAGATTCGAAACATCAGCGCAAAGCTCTGCGGACGTATGCTCGCGCAGTTAGAAGGAGGCCTCGCTCGATGAGTTTCACCGTGAAGGCCGCGGGCACTTGTGTTGCTTGTTGCGACCTGTACCTGGTGTACCAGGGATCAATACGTCAAGGTTGTTCCAATGACTAGCGGTTCACCTACACCTACAACTTCATCTACACTGTGCTGGCTCGGCCTACGCTGGGAGCTCTCCATAATTAATATTACCCATGAGAATGAGCCACAGTTAGTCTATAGAGTGCGCACATGAGGGCAAGTAAAGTTGCTGCAGTAAGAGGGGGACCTCCGTGTGAAACGTTCTCGGAAGCACGTTGGAAGGACGGAGGTACCCCTCCGCTGCGTTCCTGGGCTGCTCCATGGGGCATAGAGGCCATCACCCCTAGACAGCGACTTCAGGTTCAGATTGCGAATGTTCAATTCATGTCACACATCGCGCTGCTCGCAGGATGTGCTGAGGTAGGAGGACGTGGATGGGGAGAGCATCCTGCTGCCACCACTTGAGAACCTAGGGCTCTTCCTTCGTGGAGCTTTAGGCCTGTCAAAGCTCTCGCCAGTGCCCCGTGTGCCTCATACTCCGAGTTTGACCAGTGCGCATTCGGACAGTTGACGGGCAAGGCACCCACAGCCCACAGGTATCCGTGCTATAAGTCTAGGGTCGTTGCATGGCATGCTGCTAAACACTCCTGGAGGGGGCAAGCGTAGCCACGCTGCCCAGAGCTCACAATGCTTTGCTCGGATGGGATCATGACAGGAAGATGTCCAGAACGGCTCCCAAGAAGGTCTATCCTGAGGCTATGTGCAAAGTCTTAGGGCGGGCGCTTTTAAATGCAGTGTTACCTTCTGTAGAAAGCTGTGTTCAGGATTCAGACCACTCAGACTGGTTCTGGCTCTTCGTAGGTTGTTTGTTGAATCTGTCAGGGGTCCCTCGGAAGATGGGTCCTGATTTCGCCGTGGCAAGGTCGACTAGAGGAGACTCGACCATTGCACGCATTAGGAAGGCTCTCGACCTGAACACAAGCGACGAGCCGTCCAATGAGGATCAGGATTTGGACAATTCTCATTCGATTGCCATCTTCTCTACCGTGGAGGCTTGTGCAGCACGGATCGCGCCAATGCGCCGTCGAGCAGGCATTTCTTACACGTCTTGTTTTCCTTGCTACGTGAATGAGGGCAGACAGTAGCAGCAGCAGCAGCAGCAGCAGCAGCAGCAGCAGCAGCAGCAGCAGCAGCATGCTTGTGCTCCATGTCTTGATCTCTCTTCCCGCTTCCCGTGCCATCCGTCCCGATGGGCGGGTCGGGAACACCACCTTCAGCGAGGCGCGCCGCACCCGCCTGCAGCCGCCGCCTACATAAGGAGGAAGCTTGAGGTTGGGTGGGGGTGCTGTTTACATGATTGGGAGGTGGTGTTTTCTCCGGGCGTCCAATGCCCTATGCTGTTGCGTCTCGGTCTTCAAAAGTCGAGTGTTTGCCCTCCGAGGGCCCCTCACGACGGGCTCGTCGATCGTTCGGCCTGCATCGAGCAGGCCTGTGGCCTGTCGAGGCGCATTTGGCTTCGACGCGCCCCCGGCAGTAGCTGACTGCAGCTCTTGCGCGGCCATCCGATCCGATCCGATCCGATCCGATCCGATCCTCCTCCTCCTCCTCCTCCTCCTCCTCCTCCTCTTGAAGTCGAGGTCCTCATGAGAAACTGTACGGTGTCTTGATGCGCAGTCGCACTGCATCCCAGAACCCACAGCAACAGAAAAGACAGGCTGGGAGGAGGAGAGTCGGGCGGCGCGCCAGCCTAGCTTGGCACCGATGGACACTACACCTCGAAGAAGCGAGGAGACGCCACTCGTGGTTAATATGCCCTTCTTCCTGCTCCTGGAGAGAGGATGTTGGACGTTGTGGTTCGTTTGGGACCTCGGGCGGCCTCAAGCAACATCTGGGGGCCTCCTGCGGATCTCCGAGGACCACTGCAGACTCCCGTGCTGGAAGGAGGCAGGAAGGCGTCACAGGGAAGAGGCGGGTGCACAACGAAAATACATGGCCATGCCAGCCTTCGCAAATCCACTCCTCCACCCTCCCTCCGCTCCTCACGCCCCCTCCCCCTCGTCATTCCGCATTCCAGCCAAGCGCCTTGACTCCGCGGTGTGCATAAACGGCTTAGCCAGATGCTGTGAACGGGTCGACAACGCGGGAATATTCTCAACGCCCGCCTCGGAGCGAGGAGGAGGAGGAGGAGGAGAGGAGGTGGAAGAGGAGGAAGGGGAAGCGGAAGAGGCTGAGGATGAGCAGGAGGAGGAGGAGGCGCAGGAGGAGGCGGGGGAGAAGGAGCGCTTCCTTTTTTCACGCGGAGCGAAGCAGGCGGCGCCACTGCCGGCTGCTGGAGACCTGACTTAAGCGCAAGTGAGCACCAGGAGGAAGGGCAGTCCGCGGCAGCCGGCTGCTCACCCCACTCAGCTCATATCCCTCCTCCCCACCCTCCTCCTCCTCTCCTCCTCCTCCTTCTCCTCCTCCTCCTGCTCCTCCTGCTCCTCCTCCTCCTCCTCCTCATCCTCCTCGTGCTCCTCCTCCTCCTCCTTCTCCTCCTCCTCCTCCTCGTCCTCCTAGGCTTCAGACGGCCCCTGGGGATGAAGATGTGCGAGCATTTGCCCGTGCGCCCCAACCCCATCTCGCAGAACCCCCCCTGTACGAACCCCGAGCAGAACATCCACCCGTAATAAGAAGCACCCCGACAAGCGAAGCCGTTTTGAAAACGCACCCAAGGGAGGAATCGAGCAGGGCAGGGCTATTTAAGGAACGCCCAGGGCATGGTCGTAAACGCCAATTTTCAGGATCGGGATGGTTTGCCCTCCATTGATAGAAGAAGAACGGACGGCATAACCATAAACGTCTGGCGCTCCGCGCGGATTTCTTGGATCCGCGCTGGACCCCCTACCTGGTGCGCGAAGCGCGCAATGGGCGGCGCCGTAGGCGCCTCCAGGGGGGAGGGACCAGCGCGGATCCAAGAAATCCGCGCGGCGCGCAAGCAAGTGTATGTTTATGCAAACGTTTTCTTCTGTATTCCATTCGGCGGTGGACAAACCTCCCTTTCGTAAACCTCCCCTCAAAGAGAACGGCCCGGGACAAGAAACCGACGCACCTGGGCCCGCAAAAAAACGACGGCCGCGACGCCCCCTCGCGAACCGAAGACAGCCAATTCCTCCATCGACGCGTCAGGGTAGGAGGTCTGTCCACCCCCGAACTGGACGGAAGGGGGGGGGGGGCGAGGAGGGAGGGTCTGGCTCCGGACCTCTGCTCAGCGCGACTGCCTGCAGCAGTGCGCCCCGTGGGGGAGACTCCGCCTGCTCGAAACGGGCGCCAACGGCAGCCAAGACCTACTCCATGGGGAGGGGGGGCTGCGAGGGCCCGCCCCGATTGGCAAAACAGTGAAAGAAGAAAACGATCACCCTGCCAACCGACCGACGGCAAACCCGAGACCACGAAGCCCCCCCAGCCCCCAGCCCCCCCCCCAGCCCCCCACGTGAGCGGGAGGAGGGAGGAGGAGGAGGAGGAGGAGGAGGACGACGACGAGGAGGACGACGAGGAGGAGGAGGACGAGGAAGAGGAGGCCTGTCCACCCCCGACCCATGGAACCCCAAGAGCCACCGACGGCACACGAAAAGCAAACCTGCCCCGAGGCCCGCGCGGACCTCCGAGGGCCAGGCCTCTGCCCCTCTCGAGGAGAGGGCCCTGGGACACACAGACACAAAGACGCACAGATGACAGGATCCCCCATATGTTCGAATAGTTTCTGGGCTTGTGCCTTCCCTCCCCCATATGCTCGAACAGTTTCTGGGTTTGTGTCTTCCCCCCCCACTTCCCGTATCCTCGCACATGCTCTGGGGAATCGACGATCAACTGTGTCTTCTCCCTCCCGCCTCTCTGCCGCCCGCCGCTGCCCGACGGCGGCCTGCCCTTCCGCCTGGGCATGGAGGCCCTCTGCTGCGGGAGGAACAGGAGACATGGCACAGGCAGGAAGACGCCTTGGAGGCCCTGGGGATCGAGCGACTCTGCAGATCCACCGCTTCTCCCCCTCCCTCCCCCTCCTCCTCTGAATGTGTCCTCCTCCGAAGTCCGCGCGGCTTCCTGGATCGGCGCTGGAGGAGGAGGAGGTGGTGGAGGTGGAGGAGGAGAAGGAGGAGGAGGAAGAGGACGAGGCGGAACGCGCCGCCCGGAGGGCCCCCAGCGCCGACCCGAGACATCCGCGCGGACCTCCGCGAGCCCGTGCTCGTGCCACTTCTCCTGCTCCCCGACCTGCCAGCTCACAGCTCCACCACCGTGTGCCCCTCCGCCGAAACGGAGATGCTACCAGCCTGGAACACATCCCTATCCCTGTGCTGGGCACCTTCCCATCACGATGAAAATCTCAGGGATTCCCTTACTTCTTGAGGGCGAAGCCCTAAGATTCTCATCGCCGTTTGGCGTGCCAATCTCAGGGATAGGGATACGTTCGAGGCTGGTAAAGATGGCCGTGACGCCCGACGCGCCACCTGCGGAGGCCGCGGGCGCGCGCACGGGAAGCTCGCTTCGCCCCCGCTGCCTTCCGCCGCCTCCCTGCGCGCGCATCGCCGTGCCGGAGGAGGAGGAGGAGGAGGAGGAGGAGGAGGAGGAGGAGGAGGAGGAGGAGGGGGGAGGAGGAGGAGGGGGAGGGAGGAGGAGGAGGAGGAGGAGCAGGAGAAAGGGAGAGGAGGAGCGCAGCAGCAGGAGCAGGAGGAGGGAGGAGCAGGAGGATGAGGACCAGGAGGACCAGGAGGAGGATGAGGAGGACCAGGAGGACGGGGGAGGGAGGAGGAGGAGGAGGAGGAGGATACACGAGGAGGTGGAGGGCGACCGCACCGCCGGCCGAGCCAGCTCGGTCCCGCTGCCCCGGCTGCCCCGCTGCCCCGTCCCGTTCCCTCCCCCACGTCCTGCTCCTCCTCCTCCTCCTCCTGCTCCTGCTCCTCCTCCTCCTCCTCCTCCTCCTCCTCCTCCTCCTCCTCCTCCCGAAGATCCGCCGCGGCGGCCCAGGACAGATGCCCAAGCCCGAGGCCCCGCCCACGACCGCCCCCAGGCCCCGCCCGAGACCCACCATGCTCCCAGAACGTGCCTCGCGATGTGAACAAAAATGCGACGGGAACGTGCTTCGCTGATGTCGGCCTCCAGGGGCCCTTCCCAGGCCTCGGGACCGTCAAAAAACGGCCCAGGATGAAAAACAGGTCTCGGGGAAGACCTCTGGGGGTCGACGTTGTGAAACAATCACGACGTCGGGGGTCTGAGTCAAGGCCCCACGGGACGCCCCGCAGACCCCCCCGCAGATAGCAGAGGGCGCACAGTGGGGCAGAGGACAAGGGAGGACGGAGCGGGGAGCGGGGAGCGAGGAGGAGGGAGGAGCGGGCCGGCAATGAAGGAGAGGATCTGATTGCAGTGTTTCGCCCGCACGCCTTGGTCAAGAGAGGAGGAAGCAGGGGGAGAGATCTTGTTTCGGCCTGCTGGCAAGCATGACAACAGCAGCCAATACTCCGAACACATCTGCCCAAGGGCCCTGCAAGTTAGTATCGCGAGCTGGTAGCACATGCTGCGAACTCGCTTCAATGTGAGGGACGCCCTTTTGTATTGATGCCAGAAGACGTCATTTTGATAGCGGCGCACTTGACGACGTGCTGCGGATCTGATGCAGGAGCTTTGTCACACACACACACACACGCACGCACGCACGCACACGCACACACGCACACACGCACACACGCACACACGCACACACGCACACACGCACACACGCACACACGCACACACGCACACACGCACACACGCACACACGCCACACACGCACGCACGCACACGCACACACGCACACACGCACACACGCACACACGCACACACGCACACACGCACACACGCACACACGCACACGACACGCACACGCACACGCACACGCACACGCACACGCACACGCACACGCACACGCGCACGCGCACGCGCACGCGCACGCGCACGCGCACGCGCACGCGCACGCACACACGCACGCACGCACGCACACACCCACACACACACACAAACGCACAAACACGCACGCACGCACGCACAAACACGAACGCACGCACGCACGCACGCACGCACGCACGCACGCACACCCACACACACACAGACAAATACACACACAGAGACACACACACAGCGCAAAACGAAAGAGAACGCTGCGTGTAGAATCAGAGCTAACGCATTGCCGAGGCAACGTATACCCGCAGACGCAGCGAAAGCCTGGGATGGTCACCACCTGAAATACCAGGCTCCCGCAGGTGCGAATGGGCAGGAAGCCACAAACACGAGTATGTTTATGACTTCGCCATCCTTTGGTACTAATCCACTCAACACTACCCCCCACCACCCACCCACCCACGCGCCTGACGGCAACAAAAAACAGATCGTTTCCCTGACATCCGCCGAAATGGTCGGTTCGACGGCAACAAGGAGACCCTGACCGCTTCCCCACGGCCAGGCTTCCACCCACCCCCGACCCATGTTGATGGTCCTGGGGCCAGGCAAAGGGCATCCGGGGCCAAAATTGAAAGCACGAAAAGAAAGACAATAAGCACAACAACAACAAAAACAACAACAACAACACCAACAACAAAAACAAAAACAAAAACAACAAAAACAAAAACACAAACAACAACAACAACAACAACAACAACAACAACAACAACAAAAACAACAACAACAACAACAACAACAACAACAACAACAACAACAACAATCACTTTACCCGAACGCTCAGTGTTCTCACCAGTGCCAGGGTTTTCATGCGACGCCAGCCAATACCCCCACTTTGTGGGGGGGCAGTGCAAGCTCTACCAAATATCCACACGACTCTTCGCCACCACCCACACCCAGCTTCCCGCCCTATGACGTTCGGACACTTCACTTCGTGGCCTGCGGACGACCGTGGCTACTACACTGGCGTGGAGTACACACCCACAGAAGTTGTTAAGCCTACGTTCGTACACCCACAGAAGTTGTTAAGCCTTGTAACCCACAGAAGTTGTTTAAACTTCCACAGAACATCTGTTGCATATGATGCATACGGTAATGATCACTGATACACATGATACGTACTACACAAGATAGTTGATCACATCTTTAGGGCAAATTTTTGAAAAGTCGTTGCAGCTGTTTTTCGAGGACCTACGGTGCGATTCGTGTGATTTTATGATGCGCGGTGGTAAAATTCTTAAGAACCCAATGGTTTTTGGAGATTTCGGCGTGCGCGCGCGAAGAAAAAACGAATCTGTCCCGCATGGCATTATTTGACAGGGATGATGGCCCTGGCAGGTGCGCAACCGTTGTCGCAGAAGTTCGAAAAAGTTGCTCGCAAAAGCCCGTTTGACAGAAATGTTTAAAAAGTGTTGGTTTTCCTACGAATCCGCAAGAGCGCGCGGGATGAGATTTTGACATTTTTTTGTTGAAAAACCATTAGTTTTTTGATGTTTTTATGTTGAAATCGTTCCGAACACTAAGCTTTTGGAAGGATTTCGTCTTGCGCGCGCGAATGTCCACTTTACCTTATTTTTTGCAAAGGATTCTTGAAATTTGATTATATTAGAACAAGAAATGTCATTTTATAGTGTTTTTTGCAAGGGAAAGCGGGGGGAAACAAAACAACCGGATCTTGATCACATCGAATTACCTGAGGCTTCCTCACGAAAATGATGAAAATGTAGCTGCGGCCTAGGCGGCGCAGGGGGGCCGTGCACCAGGGGTCCCAACAATAATTATTCTTTAGAATTAATAATGTTCAACAACAACAACAACAACAACAACAACAACAACAACAACAACAACAACAA
Source organism: Prorocentrum cordatum (assembly GCA_963575745.1). Classification (NCBI taxonomy): domain Eukaryota; class Dinophyceae; order Prorocentrales; family Prorocentraceae; genus Prorocentrum; species Prorocentrum cordatum. Next base: position 815,646 of record CAUYUJ010018538.1, read on the forward strand.
CCACACACAACACAACAACAACAACCAACAGCAGCAGCAGCAACACAACAACAACAACAACAACAACAACAACAACAACAACAACAATCATTTTACCCGAACGCGTGGTGTTCTCCCCAGTGCCAGGGTTTTCATACGACACCAGGCAATACCCCCACTTCGTGGGGGGGCATTACAAGCTCTACCAAATATCCAAACGACTCTTCGCGACCACCCAAACCCAGCTTCCCGCCCTATGACGTTGGGACACTTCACTTCGTGGCGTGCGGACGACCGTGGCTACTACACTGGCGTGGGGTACACACCCACAGAACTTGGTCACTTATTCGGGGCGCGCATGTGCCCAGCATGGTGCAATTGTGCCATACAATACATAATACAGAGAGACAGAGAGAGAGACAGAGAGCAGACGAGCGGCGTGCGCGCGCAAAAAACGAATGTGTCCCGCATGGTATTATTTGACAGGGATGATGGCCCTGGCAGGTGCGCAACCGTTGTCGCAGAAGTTCGAAAAAGTTGCTCGCAAAAGCCCGTTTGACAGAAATGTTTAAAAAGTGTTGGTTTTCCTACGAATCCGCAAGAGCGCGCGGGATGAGATTTTGACATTTTTTTGTTGAAAAACCATTGGTTTTTTGATGTTTTTATGTTAAAATCGCTACGAAAACTAAGGTTTTGGAAGGATTTCGTCTTGCGCGCGCGAATGTCCACTTTACCTTATTTTTTGCAAGGGATTCTTGAAGTTTGGTTATGTTAGAACAAGAAATGTCAATTTTAGCTTATTTTTTGCAAGGGAACGCGGGGGGGAACAAAAAACCGGATCCGGGGGTAATCCACTTTTCTGAAGCTTTCGCAGAAAAATGATGAAAATGTAGCTGCGGCCTAGGCGCGGCGCAGAGGTCGCGCACCAGGGGTCCCAACAATAATAATTCTTTAGAAGGAATAATGTTCAACAACAACACCAACAACACCAACAACACCAACAACAACAACAACAACAGCAACAATAATATTAAGACGGTTCGCTCGTATCTGCTCGAATGTCCGTTAACGCGTAGTTCCCAGACCGTCGATACCCGCCCTCTTCGTCATCGATCTACCCCTTTTGGGGGTAGACATTTCTTCCCTGCAGGCCGGGCCCCGGCAAGCGGCGGGGCGGCCGCGGACCGTCGGCCTGGCCAGCGGCAGCGCTGATCGGCGGCAACCCGACCCCAAGACGGACGGACAGGGGACCGACCACGACAGAGCGGGGGCCACGAAGGGCAGATAACGCGGGGCCACAGAAGGCAACGACGGGGCCACTGATGGTAGCAGCTGGGCCACGTAGGAAAGCGAGGGGGCCACAAAAGGCGACAGCGGGGCCACGAAGGGCATGCACATGGGGCCATGACGGGCGCGAACGAGCGGGGGCCACCAAAGGCATCGGAGGTTGGGGGGTGAGACCGCAATGAAACGGAGACCCCCTACCGGGAAATCGGTATCGGTTTCGTGTTCGTGTCGTGCGGGCGGGCGAGGCGAAGCTGGGCGTGATCCTCCTGCAGCTAGGCCGAAGTAGGAACGAAAGTCCGTTCCCGTCCGCTGGTGGCTGGGAGGTGTCCCAATTGGGCCGGGCGGTGTCCCGGGTGTCCCGGGTGTCAGTAGGAGCGAAAATCCGTTTCCCGTCCGCCGGTGGCCGGGAGGTGTCCCAGTTGGGCCGGGCGGTGTCCCGGGTGTCCCGAGATGAGATCAAGGTGACAGGCTGGAGGTCAGTCAGGGTGGGCATTTGATCTCAATCCCCCCCAACCTCCTTATCGCCCGCAGGGCGGTCGGATAGGTACGTATATTGGGCCGCGGAGGGCAAGGACGGGGCCACTGGGGGCAGCAACGGGGCCACGAGGGGCAACGTGGGGGCCACGAAGGGCGACAGCGGGGCCACGAATGGCGTGCATGTGGGGCCACGACGGGCGCGAACGAGCGGGGGCCACGAAGGACATGCACATGGGGCCCCGACGGGCAGCGAGAGGGCCACGAGGGGCTGCAATGGGGCCACGAAGGGCAGCGAGGGGGCCACGAAGGGTTGCAACGGGGCAACGAGGGGCAGCAAGGGGGCCACGAGGGGCTTCAACGGGGACACGAAGGGCAGCGAGGAGGCCACGAAGGGCTGCAACGGGGCCACGAAGGGCAGCGAGGGAGCCACGAAGGGCTGCAACGGGGCCACGAAGAGCAGCGAGGGGGGCACGAAGGGCTGCACCGGGGCCACGAAGGGCAGCGAGGGGGCCACGAAGAGCTGCAACGGAGCCACGGAACAAAGCGAGGGGGCCACGAAGGGCGGCAACGGATCCACGAAGGGCAGCAAGGGGGCCACGAAGGGCTTCAACGGGGCCACGAAGAGCAGCGAGGGGGCCACGAAGGCATGCAAGGGGTCCACGAAGGGCAGTGAGGAGTTCACGAAGTGCTGCAACGGGGCCATGAAGGGCAACGAGATCCCGATCCCTAAAAAAGATGTGAGGGAGCCTTAGCGCGACTCCTGGGTGCTGAGTGTCGGAAGCGCGTCGCTTTAGTAAATTGTGAGAAATTCCCCGGAAAGGGCGCTATTCTTAAGTAAACTGCAAGCAAGTCTCCAGCGAGAGCCCGATTCCAGAGCGCTGAGAAAGCGATTCCTGAATAAATTATAAAGAAATCCCCAGCGAGAGCGCGATTCCTGGATAAAATACGAAGGAGTCTCGGGCGGGAGCGGGGGTCCTGGCTAAATCGTGAGGAAGTCTTAGGCGGGAGCCGTTGTTGTTGTAACCCGGGGGGCCCACAACACAATTTGAGCATGGAAACTTTCTCTGATAAGCAGCAGGGTGCGAGCGCTGAGAGGGGCACATCAATTGAAAAATACGATGTGCACTGGAGAGAGGATCGACAATGATTATCAGTGATGAGTTCAACAACAACAACAACAACAACAACAACAACAACAACAACAACAACAACAACAACAACAACAACAACAACAAAAACAACAACAACAACAACAACAACAACAACAACAACAACAACAACAACAACAACAACAACAACAACAACAACAACACCAACAACACCAACAACACCAACAACAACAACAACAACAGCAGCAGCAGCAGCAGCAACAACAACAACCAAAAACAGAAACAAAAAAACGACGGCCGACACAAAAAAAACATACCGTTGGAGATCGAAGCTCTCTGCACACGTTCGGAGCACGGGTGGGCACGGGGGCTACGGAGTTACAACCACAGCAGGCGTGGCAGTAGGTCGGCCACGTCCTCCCACAGGCGGATGTTGAAGGAAAAATGGAAAAACAAAAAAAGAGGCAACAAATAATCGAAACATCGTCCCCAGAGGATGTTTTGACCACCTTTGAATACTTCTTCTGTGGAGGGATACACGTCGGTCGGAAGAGGTAGGTAAAAACATGAAGTAGGAAGGCGGATTAAGTTGATTGGGTCCAGGCCCCCCAGGGAATAACAAAACACAGCAAAAGCGTGTCGGTTCTTGAAGTATGTAGGAAGGCGCTTGAAAGAGAATGGGATCTGGGAATCCAAAAAAACCTACTTTCAACGACTGGCGTGTACGCCCGACTTAAACGTGGTAACGACGGGCAATGATCAGAGGAGTCGGACACGGGGGCTGGGAAGGAGGCCCTTCCTCGTCCCGGGGCAAGCCTGCGAGCCGAGCGGCCGCGGGCGGGGCCGCAGTCGCGCGCAAGCGCGCGCGTGCGACCATCTGGGAGGACGAGAGGAGGAGGACGAGGAGGAGGAGGAGGAGGAAAGGGAGGACGACGACAATTTGGGAGGACGAGGGGGCGCCGGAGAGCGATGGAGAGGAGGACGCCCACCCGACACTGGCGCCGCGCGCGCCGCGGCGTGGGTGACCTCCCCGACGGCGTCCACCTGAGCATGTCGGCGGTAGGGAGACGAAGGGGAGAGCGGCGGTGGAGGGCAAGGGGGGAGGAAGGGGGTCAACGGGCGAAGCCAGGGATTTGTTTCAAGGCGAAGCGCGAAATCCAGGACGAGGCGAAACCCAAAATCGACCGATGAGAAAACCGCACCCGCCAGGCGGAACCCGGAATCGATAGAAGGCGAAACCCAGAACCCCAGGTAACACCAAACAAAAAACTTTCGACACCCAGAACCAGAATTCCAAGCCTGTTCCTCCTCCTCCTCCTCCTCCTCCTCCTCCTCGTCCTTCTCCTCCACCTCTACCTCCACCTCAACCTCCTCCTACTCCTCCTCCTCCTACTCCTCCTCCTGCTCCTTCTCCTCCTCCTCCTCCTCCTCCTCCTCCTCCTCCTCCTCTTCCTCCTGCTCCTCATCCTCCTCCCCGTTCCCTCCTCCTCCTCCCCCTCTTCCCCTCTCCTCCTCCTCCTCCCTCCTCCTCCTCCTCCTCGTCCTCCTCCTCCTCCACCCCCCTCCTCCTCGTCCTCCCTCCTCCTCCTCCTCCTCCTCCTCCTCTTCTTCCTCCTCCTCCTCATCCTCCTCCTCCTTCTCCTCCTCCTCCTCTCGCTCGTTCTCCTCCTCGTCCACCTCCTCATCCTCCTGTGTCACCCTCCTCCCTCACTCGTTCCCCCGAGACCGCCACACAACCGCGCCCAGGCGATCAGGCGCGCGGCTGGAAAACTCCCTTCCTCATCCTCCCCTTCCACCACTTTGACGAGGAATCCCACCAGCCCTCTGGGCGACAGTGGTTTAGGGCGTTTCCTCCTCCACCTCTCCTTCTTCCCCTTCGGGGAGGGGTTTACCCCTCCCCCTACCCCCTCCCCGTGGACCTGGAAGGGGGGGGCGCGAGGCGTCAGAGCGTCCAAAACGGCCTCGGCGAGGAAACCAAAACCATTGATTTTACTAGAGGGTCGGCCCCATGTTGGCCTCCTGGGGGGGCAAGCCTAATTCATGTTCCGCACTTATTTGATCGATCTCCTCCAAGATGGCCCCAAGAAGCGCCCAGGAGGCCCCAAGAGGTCCCAAGATGGCCCCAAGATGGCCCCAAGAGGCCCCCAAGAGGCCCCCAGGAGGCCCCCAAGAGACCCCCAAGAGACCCCCCAGGGGCACCCAAGATGCTCCAAGAGGCCTCGGCGAGAATGCCAACACGGCCTCGGCGAGGAAGCCAAAGTTATTGGTTTTACTAGGGTGTTGGTCCCATTTGGGCCTCCTGGGGGGGGACGCTAATGAATGATCCCCTCTTGTTTGATCGATCTCCGTCAAGATGGCCCCAAGAAGCGCCCAGGAGGCCCCAAGAGGTCCCAAGATGGCCCCAAGATGGCCCCAAGAGGCCCCCAAGAGGCCCCCAGGCCCCCAAGAGACCCCCAAGAGGCCCCAAGAGACCCCCCAGAGGCACACAAGATGCTCCAAGAGGCCTCGGCGAGAATGCCAACACACGGCCTCGGCGAGGAAGCAAAAGTCATTGGTTTTACTGAGATCTTGGCCCCATTTTGGCCTCCTGGGGGGGGGACGCTAATCAATGCTCCCCTCTTGTTTGATCGATCTCCTTCAAGATGGCCCCAAGAAGCGCCAAGGAGGTCCCAAGAGGTCCCGGGATGGCCCCAAGATGGCCCCAAGAGGCCCCCAAGAGGCCCCCAAGAGGCCCCAAAGAGACCCCCAGGAGGCCCCCAAGAGACCCCCCCAGAGGCACCCAAGATGCTCCAAGAGGCCTCGGCGAGAATGTCAACACGGCCTCGGCGAGGAAGCCAAAGTTATTGGTTTTACTAGGGTGTTGGCCCCATTTTGGCCTCCTGGGGGGGCAAGCCTAATTAATGTTCCGCACTTATTTGATCGATCTCCTCCAAGATGGCCCCAAGAAGCGCCCAGGAGGCCCCAAGAGGTCCCAAGATGGCCCCAAGATGGCCCCAAGAGGCCCCCAAGAGGCCCCCAGGAGGCCCCCAAGAGACCCCCAAGAGGCCCCAAGAGACCCCCCAGAGGCACACAAGATGCTCCAAGAAGCCTCGGCGAGAATGCCAAATCATTGTTGGCCTCTTGGGGGGGAGCACTGATTCAAATGACTCCAAGAGCGCCTGGGAGAGCCCAAGATGACATCCAAGATGGCTCAAGATATCCCAAGATGTCTCATAATGGCTTCCTCTGTGTGCTGCCCACTTCCCTGATCCAGGCAATTCCTCTGGGCATCGTTTCTGGATGGGCTGGTGGGGAGTCGCGAAGCGTCAACAATTCCTTCATCCCCCCCTTGTGTTCACCACATCCTGAGCGGGGCTCATGGTTTTCCAGAACATGCTTCTCCTCCTCAGCTCCTCCACCTCCTCCATCACCTCCTCCTGCAATACTCTTCCACTGCACGAGCCTCAGCATGAGTCCCATCACACCGAGTTGGCGCCACTATCTTGACGCCCTGCTTTTCTCTCGGGGATCGTGCCCTTCTCAACACACGAACCCTACCTCCAGAGAAGCCGCGCGGGTGCGCGCCAGTCCTCACCTTCATGGATCGTGCCCTCCCCACTCCACGAGCCCCACCTCCGGGGAGGCCGACCCCTTTTTTTCGGAACAACCCCCCACATCCTGAGTTGGACCCTTCGGAGAGGAGGGAAGGGGGGGAGGGGGGCAGAGAAGTGCAGAGGAGTCGAGGGGAGAGCATGGAAGGTGCGAAGGAAACACACACACACACACACACAAATAGGTAAGCCCGCGCTTGGCTCTGGCACTCCTCGATCGCCCGACCAAATTAAACCACTCGTGAGCGTGTTCTTATTCGGCGTCTCGACACTGGGCAAAAAGAGGGGGGAGGGGGGGGGGTCTGGCTCCGGACCCCTGCTTAGTGCGCGTCGTGTGAGGGAGAGGCTCTGCCTGCTCGAGACGGGCGCCCAAAACAGCCAAGGTCTACCCCACGGGTGGGGAAGGGGGGGAGATGCGAGGGCCCGCGCCGATCGTCAAGACAAGGAATAAGAAAAAGCAACGACCTTCTGCGGGAAACTCCGACACCGCGGCGAGAGTAGAGGAGGAAAAAACGCCATACAGAAGCTTTTCGCGCTCCGCGCGAATTTCTTGGATCTGCGCTGGACCCCCTCCCTGGCGCGCGGAGCGCGCCAGGGGCGAATCCGGGAAATCCAGCGCGGATCCAAGAGATCCGCGCAGAGCGCCTAAAGTTTAGGTGTATGGCGTTTTTTCTCCTTTCGGCGGCGGATAAACCTCCCTTTAGTAAACCTCCCTTTAGTGAAAACGGCCTAGGACCGAAACCGACGGACCTGGACCCGCAAACATGACGGCCGCGACGTCCTCTCGCGAACCTAAAACGGCCAATTCCTGAATCGACGCGTCAGGGTAGGAGGTCTATCAACCTCCGAAGTTTCTCCTTCGAGAGAGGACGTCGCCCCGCACGACGCCGTCCATTCCCGTCGACTCCACCCCCCGCGTGCGGGAGAGCAGCCCGAGGCCGAGCGACCAGTGACCAGCGGGGGGCGGAGAGCCCGCCGTTCCAAGACGCGGAGCCAGGAGCGGGAGCAGGGGAACAGAGAGGAGGAGGAGGAGGAGGAGGAGGAGGACGAGGAGGAGGAGAACGAGGAGAATGAGGAGGAGGAGAACGAGGAGGAGCAGGAGAAGGAGGAGGAGGAGCAGGAGGAGGAGGAGGAAGAGAAGGAGGAGAAGGAGGAGGAGGAGGAGGAGTAGAACGAGGAGGAGGAGGAGGAGGAAGAGGAGGAGGAGGAGGCGGCGGCGGAGGCGGAGGCGGAGGAGGAGAGGAGCGGGAGCAGGAGAACCAAGAGGAGAAAACACATGGCACGTAGAAAAACACCCCGCAAGACAGAACAGCATACAGCACATGAGCAACAATGTTCGGGAGTCTGGGAGGATCCCTGGAATCCGCTCTGGGGGCAAGCCTACGAGAATGGCATATGTCGATGATGTCTGCAGCGCGAGGGGTGCTCGCCGAACAGGCAAATACAGTCACATACTGTGCCATGATGAGAGACTACCCGCATGTTTGACGTGCTGGCGCAGCGTGGATCGGAGGTGCCCCGCTAGGCGAGCGGAGCCTGGCACAATGTGACGGGAAGGGAGCTGTGGCAGCGGGGGGCGGGCAACCTCGGGCTTGTACCCGCAATTCGGTTCTTGTAGGGCTACACGGGAAGGCGGTTCGAAAACGGCAAACCGCATGGGGTTCCTTCCAACAGCAAATACGAACCAGGTTCAAGCATCGGTTCGAAGCGGTAGCAGTCAGTCAAGGAAACAATAGAAAGGTCAGCGTTTCGCGCGGGACTTCTTCGACAAGTAGGTTCGGACAAAGAACAACTCGGTTCGGAACCATAGAAAGAGGAGCGCTTCGCGCGGGACTTCCTCGAAAAACAGGCTCGGACCAGGGTCGATCCCGTGTGCGTACTTTCGGAGATCCGCTCGGCACTGAACCGTCCCTGACGGCGCCTCTGGCCCCGCCCATGACGCCCTCCGAGAAATCCGCGCGGACCTCCGAAAGAGAACGGCAAGGCAGCACGGAGACCCGAAGGCGACGGATGTCCAGGCTGTTCCTCTTTTCACCCGTGCTGCTAAAGTTCCAGGTTCCAGTTGCCAGCTAGGTGCACCAGACAGGGCTCGACGTCAACAATGGCTTGATAGACTCGGGGGCATGGTCCCCAGCTTGCTCTGCCGCGACGGCCAGATAGACCAGCAGCTCGCGCTAGACCTTATCGGTTCCATCGAGGTCGGCGGCGAGAGGGGTGCAGAGCATCTCCAGCACATTGACAGCTACGTGGAGGAGTTGAGGAGGACGGATGTTAGGGAGGGGTTTCACAGGTGGCAGATGTGGGCAAAGGATGCGGTGGAGCATGGGGGTAAGGCTGCGCATGCGCACTCTCGCCAGGCTTTCACTGGTCGCAGTTGCCAGTTCACGATCCATACAGCAGATGCTGAAATACCTGCCAATGGTGATGAGGCCGTGCAGGCCTTGGTGGACCAGTGGATGCTCCTGTGGTTCCAATACCGTAGAGCCTCACATGAGCACCCGTCTCGATGGGGTACCAGAGGGGCACGCTCCCGAGGATAGAGCTGGACCGACTCCTTCACGTTTGCCGTGGGTATGCCGAGGGGGCTGGGCTTGGATGTGACTCCTTCCACCCGGGGTTCGTCTTGAAGTTGCCAGAGGTCTATCAAGTGCGGATCTCGGGCATCTTGCATGGGTTCGAGGAAGCCCCCGAGGTCCTGTCGGACCTGCTGACCAACATTATTGTCCTGGATAAGCCAAATGAAGGGGTCACGCAGATCGGCCTCTTGAGTATTTTATGAAGGTAGGACGAAGTGCCGCCAGCACCTTTGCAGGCGTTGGGAGGTGGAGCATACTGCTTCCTTGTTTGGGGGCGCAAGCCCCGACGCATCGTGCGAGCGCGTAGGCCAGGGGCACACTATGCCTGCGCAGTTCGGGCTCAGCGCGGGCACGTCGACGGCGACAGCACTGGTCGATCAAGACATTATGCGAGCACATAACACATGTCGACCTGTATCGAGCAGCGGTGGAGCATCGTTTCAACTCCTGCCTGTTGCGAGGGCCGCGCACGATGCACGCTGCCGAGCGAGCATTGCACCATGGAAGGTGGTCCCAGGGAAGGACAAGGCGAATCGAGGGGTGATAGCGGGATGTTCAGCAGCAGCGACACTAGCAGGGCTTCTCCTCTCGAGTCCTTTGTCTTTGGCCCAGTCTGGGCACCCGCAGCTGGCAACTCGCAACGTGATAGACGACGTCGCGCTGCAGATCGTCGATCCCCGCTGATGCTGTCGCGGACCAGCTGGCAGGGGGCGCGATGTCGCTGCTGGCCAGTTGCGAGCAGCTCGGGCTGCCAGTCTCGGCTACATCGAAGCACCGGTGCAGCAGCGCCGAGCTCGGTGCGAAGCTGCAGCAGGCCTGGGAGATACCCCCAAGCGCTCGAGGCACCTCTTTGAAGGGGCCCCAGGACACACAAATAAATACACACAAATAAAGATAGTCCCCATATTTTCCCATATCTTCTGGGCTTTTGTCTTTCCCCCACTTCCCATATTTTCCCATATTTTCTGGGGAATCGCCGATGAATTGTGTCTGTGTGTTTCTCTCCCTCCTGACTCTTCCTGGAACCTGGAGGGCCGGGGTCGCCGGGGCCGGGTGGCAAGGAGCGCGGGGACGACCGAGCAGGCTGCAGCCATCCTCGGCGGGCTGGGGCTATCAAGCTCCGTCTGGGTCCGGAGAGCGGGCCCGGCGGCCTCGGCCCTGCGGGGGTACTAGTACCACGGGGGCCCCGCCGTCTCCGATGCAGAGGCTGCGGCTCAGCGCGCTGGGCCGTTTGGGTCGCGCGCTGAAGGGCACGACGACCAGCCTCGGACTGCACAGCCACAAGGAGGGTCCCAGGACGGACCCGCTGATCTTGACCATCGGCCAGGCGTCGCGTGGGCGCAGGCTGCCTGGAAGTCCTATCCCAAGCTAGGCGTTCTGCAGGTCTGCCTGGAAGCGGCGCTGAGCAGGAC